>OY735203.1:77000547-77425952 GCA_963457665.1 Thysanoteuthis rhombus | reverse complement strand
CATTGAGAACTCCAAGAGATTTTGTGTGGATGTACAGACAGACATGAGTGAACAGTTGTACTTCTAACTTCATTGACAGAGGTAAATTAAGAATAGGTAAAATCTCAGTAATTGAGAATCTTTCTGAAAAGACCGTTTGTATCTAAAGCAACCCTAGTTGCTTTAGGGTCAAACTCCACACCTATTTCTATTCTGATTAAAAATGATTACTACAACTTTGTATCGGATACATGATAAATAAATTTGTAGAATGTAACAGTTGTCAGTTTGGCTTGATTGATAGGAGAGCCACCTACAAATCACTTTGTCATGAGTTCAAATCACAGCAAGGAAATGATAATTTTATATGTTTGATTTAACATGGTAGGACAGACAGTGAAGAGTTTATATCCTTAAATTAGGTGAGGATTGTTGTTGTTGAAGAGGGGGGGCAAATCAACTTGAACTGGAATTAACAATATTTTTCCCTTCCCAGCAATGGGAAAGTAAATAATTTTGAGCTTATATCTAAACCAAAATGAGATTTTTCCATTTGATTAATGTCCGTTTGAAACTCTGTGTATTCAAGTTACCATTTTCATTTCCTCATTATTTTTTGAAAATATACCCCCCCAAATTACTTCTAGGTGGCGAGGTTCAATTTACAATGTAAGTTTATCCTAAATTGGTCCCTTAGTTTGTGTCTAGCAACGTTCATGCTCATTTTTGGAAATTCAGACTTTTTTAGTGATGCAACTAAAGGCAAGAGATGTAACGTTTTCATTGACTATCCTTTTTTCCAATTTGTTTTAATTGATGACCCCCCCCACTTGGCATGCTGCCAAAAGATGTTGGTCACATGACTTTCTATTGATCTACTGTAGCCTTGCAAATGGGCCACATGACCAACCAGTCTCGTATGCTTCTCCTGTTTCTCTGCATGTTAGTGTGTGTCTATCTCAGGGCCCTTTTTGTCACATTTTTAAGGCTACAACATTGAAAATATGCACCATATAAAAATGTTCTTTTTACTTTTTCCAAAAAGTGAGTTTTTTTGAGTCCCCATGGTCATTTTGGACCAACAATGCCCGAATCTTGTGCTAGTATTTTTTTAAAAGATAATTTCAGAATTTTTTAAATTTAAAAAGATTTTTCTTTTATTTCTCCTCTAAATGATTAATTCTAGTAGATATGCGGGTTACTATGATTAATTTATGCACAGTACAGATGTTTATATCTACTGAGTGACTAGCCAGACGTGTTTTTGTCTTTTTTTTTTTTTTTTTTTTTTCTATTCCCTCAAAGTTTTTTGAATTTCTGAAATATTCGCTCTAAATTCTAATTGAAATAATTGAATAACTGTGCAGTGCTTTCAGTGGATTGTCTTCATTCTAGAACAGGGATTCTCATATGGGAGTCATTTGGCTACTAGGAAAAGAGGAATATTTTAGCCAGGGGGAAGAATTGGAGGCATTTCAATCGGTGTGTGGGGGAAGTTAATGGAGAAATATAACGGTGAAAAAATTTCAAGATAATTTGATTTGGTGGAGGAATTGAGGAAACCTTGCATCAGAAGCGGAGGAAAGTTACGTGGACCTCTGAGAACCACTGGTTTAGAAGGTAATTAGCCATTTGGATAGCTTTCTGCTATACAGTTTTCAAGTTATCTTGCAAAGAACAACAGATTTTTTCTAAGTTTCCATTTTTGCCTATCCTCCTAAGCACATGAAACAAAACAAGGACCATAAGTTCAATGATTCATTTGCCATCTAGGGTAGTAGTAGGAGGAGGATGAGGAAGAAGAGCAAGTAGTCTTTCTTTGAGTCAACTGATTTGCATACTTGTAAAATATTGCGATCTGGAAATATTCTGCAATTGTTATTTTCAATAAAAATTGTAAATGGCCATGCAAATTTTCAGATAACTTCATAATCATATTTCATTGAATTAAATCAAAACATGGATGAAATAGAATTCAGATCCCTTTAACAATATAAAACGATATCGTGAAGAGATAGTTACATTTGGTCTTTGTTTTGATTAAATTGAATAAAATTTTGATTAGAGTGTAATCTGAAAATTTGCACTTTCAACTTGAATCTGTTTTGGGGTGCAAATTCTACATTTGATGCAACCTCATAATTATAGAAACTGTCAACTAAAACTGTAAACATAGGTTCCTTCTGTTGTTAAGAAACTCTGGCTGACATGTACGTATCATGCAAACAGGCCTGACCAATGGAGCTAAAGGTTGTTTAGTGGTTATCACTGGAGACTGAGTGGCAGCAAGTCTCCTCAAATCACCAGCACCTTCCTCTCTATCCTTTATCATTATTTTTATTTGAATTTTCACACCAGTCGTGGCTGGTGACTTCACACAGGAGAAGTGACAGCAAGTCTTTTGAGTACTCCAGGAGTTTCCTTAATGTTTTAGTTTATTTCAGTAGTTGTCTGGAAAGTCCTAATCCTTCCCTTATTCTTAGTTTCAATTATTATCATCATCAGATGAAACATTGTCAACCATTATTTTCATTAGTGTTTCTTTCATCTTAATTTACTAACAGACGTAGAATGATGGCTAGAGTAGTTGTGATGGAAAACAACTAAAATTAAGATGAAAGAAATTCTATGATTCATCAATTTTCAACTTGTATTTCTTCCATCTTAATTTTAGTTGCTTTCCTGAAGATCGGTCTATGGCACATCTGAAAGAGACAATAGCTCTGGGTGAGTCTAACTCGGACCCTCTTTGCGTTGTGAAGCCTGCCCCTTGGCAACTGTTCTATCTAGAGGCAAAGAGGGATGTGAGTTTGAGTCTTACCCGGAGCCTTTTCTTTATTTCCGAACTGTGCTATTAATCTCTACTGTAGGCTATGAAAGCAGTTGTCAAGTAACTACAGTGCACAAACACACAAATTGTAGTTAAAAGCAAATGAATAATAATCTAAAGATAAAAGATTATTTGCTAATTTCTTCTCTGTTTGTACTCATGCACCTCATTGGTTAATCCACCTTCCTATTATGACATAACAATGAAGACATTCAAAATAGCTTGAGTTAAGTTGAGACTTTTTTTCAAAAAACTTGAAATTAATATATTTGAATTATAAAAAAAATGAAATAGCTTTATGCTCCTCAGTGCCAATCCATACGTAAATAACTTGTATCTTTTTTTGATGGGTATATTCTAGCTGCAATAATGATAGTCAAGATATTATTATTTTATTGCATTTGTTTAGAAACAGTTTGAAGCAGAAGTGATATTTTTCTCCCTCTAACAATATGAAGCAATAATTGAAAAGAAAAAAATCCTCTCGGTGCTCAAAGCATAGATTAAGATTTTTCTCATATCGGAAATGTTTGTTTCTACAATACAGCAATAAAAATTTTAGAAATCCCCCCCTGAAAACTTTTTGTAATGAATCAGGTCATGAATGAAGTGTGAACATCTCTGGAAAGATGTTTCTAGAATGAGTCAGTGATTTGCATGTAACCATTTTGAAAAAAACAAATCCTTGTATTGTGATGCTTAATCCTCTGATATTGGCCTAATTTGAAACTGGTGTTGGCAGAGGTAGGCACTCTCTCTGTTTTTTTCTACTCTGCCTACTTCTCCTAGAATCACTTGAAGTAATTGAAAAAAAAATTCATATTTTGTAACACTCTTTTTAGTTGTCTTTGTATAACTCACTTTGGGCTGTTTGTTTCTATGTCAACAATTATAATTGATAAATTGATTTATCGAGACTATGATAATTAGTACCTAAAATAGTGTGTGGGTGTTTTGTTTTTTTTTGTTTTTTTCACAGTTGAGTTATTGCTGTATAAGTTAATGTAAGTATAAGCTGGAAAACATTAAATTATCAGACCGTGAATAGTGTAGGTATTGATGTAGTTCAGCTAAGGTATTGCTGTACAAATTGATGTAACTAAATATTATCTACAATAAAACACATTGAATTATAATAAGAGCATTAAATGTGTGGTTTCAAAAGGCACGGAAAATTTTGGAATATATTAAACATGCTAATCAAGGTCTACCTGTACTACTGTCTCAAATATGAGCAACATGACACTGATGAGCCTGGTTAAAGGGTGGGTTCAAAAGAGGGGAAAATCACTCCCATTTGTCCATGAAACTTCTTTACAGGATGGTCATAGCTGGCAGGCATGAACTGGATTTCTCTCTGGTTGAGTGAGGGATGTGAGTTTGATTCTCACTGGAAGCTAACTCTTTTTTTCCAATCGTGCTTTCTATTTGTTGCTGTGGAAAAAAAGACCTGAATTGATTTTCATATAAAGCCGACTAAAGATTAAGGTGAAGGTAAGAAAAAGTAGTCAAAATTAATAAAAACCTGGACCCCCCCCCTTTCTGGGGTGAACTAGTTTTAAACTTGCTGTAGGGTAATTTAGTGCAATGAAAAGCAAATAAAAATTAGGACTCTAGGGAATATAGTTTGAAATTACAGGTGAAGATTTCTGTGTCTTTTAAGGAAAGAATAGAAAAGCTTCAACAATTACTAAAAGTATGAGTTCTTGTCTTCTAATATTTAAAGCCCCTGGGAAGAAATTTTTCTAGGTAGAAGTGTACAATGAAACTGAAAAACTCTCCCCTCAAATGATAAATTCTTCCTATCTTTTGAAGTACTCATACCTGTACTGCTATCTGCTACTTTTCAGAAGTTCACTTGGAGCTGTTTTTTTTTTGTTTTTTTTGTTTTTGTGAAAACATCAATCAACATTCGTTTTGCACACAAACCATTATAGAAGCACTGCACAGCCTCTCTTTCTCTCTCTCTCCTCCGCCCCAGTCTCCTGTACCTCCCCACCCACTTAACCTCTGCTGACTCAATCTAACATACTATCATCAAAATTTTTTTGAGTTTTTGCACACTCAAAAAGTTTCTCACGTATTAATTTATGGTAACGGTGTCTTCACTTAACACCATTTTGGCTTATGAAAGGCTCTTCTAAGGAAAGCTCTATTTTTAGAGATGGGGTGGGTGGAACCTGTATTTGCAGATCAATTTCAGTTTTTGATTTTAATTATTTTGACATGAAAAAAGTGATTTGAATTCAATTTTGTAAATTAAAAAAAAGTCTGGTTAGTTACTCAATAGAAACTGTCATGTAACATATGGCTTTTGTCAGCATGCTGTGCTGGTAGTAATCCATAAAAAAATTTGAAAATGGGCGATCAATGAATGTTACTTCTCTTGCCTTTTGTTGGGTGGTGATCACTGGAAAAGTCTGAATTTAAAAAAAAAAAACTCGGAATGCTGCCTATTACAAACTAAGGGACCAACTTAGCATAAACTTAGGTAATAAATTGAATCCCCACTCCATTATTTGGCATGGAGGGATTTTGAATTTGAAAAAAAATTTTCTCTACATGATAATTTGAAAATTTCAGTTTCTCTGTTAGCTGTTCATATTATCAGATGTTGTTCCTTTGAATAAATTTCTGTATCGTTTCATTTGAAATTGCTATTTTGATTAAACTGAAAGGCAAAACATAGGTGGAATAAATTTCATTTAGATACAATTATTTTTTTCTTTTTGTCAACTTGATAGACCTAATAAGGGGTAAATGCTTAGATTTTCAGCCCTCTCTCTCCATTCGTGTAGCCCATACATACAATACATTCAATAGCCAGACTTAGAAACTGAGGAAACTTATGTTGACAGTTTTGGTCAAGTTTCAAATAGTGATGTCTTTATATCCTGATTAACTTCATCAGAATGTCATGGGTTTTTTTTTTCCTGTCTTCTATCTTTTTTTCTGGTATGAATTACTGAAAGTAATTTTCTAAATGACTGCTTTGGGATTTGTCACTTCGGCAATGACTCTAATTAAGGAATTAAAGCGAATCATGAACTGTTACGGTTCATGGATCACTTTAATTTCTCTTCAGGTGTGCTAGCATTCGTAGTGAAGATTGCTGTCACTGATTGACAAAATGACAAGTCGACGTAGCTAACACCTCATACCATCTCCATGAAGCATTCCCTATGAAAGAGAAATGCTGATATTTGATGTTGCTGAAGTGCCATTTCAAGTCATCAGAGTATGGAATTCTATTTTACCAAGTCAGATTATAAACACGTTGGTTGCATGAATGAAATTCTGTTATACTACAATATTAGCTTGACAAGACATCCGCACATTGGTAATTATGTGTGGATTAATTTTGACTACTATTCACCTTCAACTTAATTTTTAAATACCTGGGCATCTCTAGCACCGATTGCTATTACTGACTGACATACAGAAGCTTTGCTGATCTAAGTTTTTTTGCAGTTAGATTGAGCCCCCCCCGCCTTTTTCTTTTAGTACATTTAACTCCTTCCAGTCATTGACTGACAGACATACTGAAACAAAATTTTAAAGAAAGAGGCTTTCAAAGGAAAAGGCTGTTAAATGAAGGTGCTTCCAGAGGACAGGGCTTTTAAAGGTGGGAGCTTCGAAAGGAATGGGCTTTTGAGGGAACGGGCTTTTTAGGACACTGAAGATTGAACTAGCACACCTATGGTCTGACTTTCAAGCTTGTTAACAAAAGAAACAAGTAGAGTACCCATAAAAATGATGGGTTTATTTACATATGGATAAATTATACAAGTACAATATACTTGTTATTATGGCAATTTCTTGGATTGTCGTTACAGATTTTCCATTGCAATGGGTGGATCGAAAAATATTGGATACAAATTAAAAAATACAGCAATCAAATCATTTACTTTTCAACACTTGCAGCAAACAAAATTCATTTTTTGTCAATTTTCTATAATTCTTCATATTTTCTTTTGATAATTTAAAAAGATAAGGCAACAGGATTGGGTAAAAAAAAACCGAAGACATTAACAGTAGGAGTGATATTACTGGCAGTAGTTGGCTGCCTAGCTTTTCAAGCAGCAGCCCATTTTGTGTCCATGTGTTTGCAGTTCACTCTTTCTATCTTTGTTATAGCTTGACTGAAAACAAAGAAAGTGATGAGGCTTTTTATATAATTTTTGACTGCAACAGAAGTTGACAGTTTATAAATGCCATCAGGTTTATTGTTCAGACTTTTTTGCATTGGTTCATTGCATTCATAAGAAAGGAAGGAATGAGAGTAGTAGTGGGAGGAATATTTTCTTCCTTTTGTTTGTGTTTTTTTCTTTTCTTTTAGATCAATTCTTGAAATGAAAAAGAGAAACAAACTGAACATTGTTTATAACTAATGTATATCTCTCTCTATATATATATCTATATATATATATATATATATATATATATATATATATATCCAATTAATTATATTGATTTCTGATCATTTATTTTTTGTCTCAGACACTTTAACAGGGATTGATTTGAAAAATCAATTACAAACGAATAGTTTTATTATAGAAACATATGATGACAAATATTTCCAAAAGCTGTCAAAAATTATATATCCATACAATGTTGCAGGTTTTGAAATGTCTGTTCTTTTTTATGTTGATTTGAATAGTCATTTTAAATTCATTTGAATTTTAAATCTTTTGCTTTCTGTATTCCTTTGTTCATAGGATTTGTAAATGACTGTAACAGCTGACTGTGTATTATGGATGAAAACTTTTCATAGTAATTGATTTTTTTTAGTGCCCAGTTCTTTCTATCAATGACGACAAATGTTCTTTTATGGCATGAGTTTCTCGTCTGTGATGCCAAATTTGTGAAATTGCGTATTTGGCACAATTTTTAATTTTTTTTTTTTTTCACTAGAAATTAATACGTAGTTTTAATTCGATCAAAAGTGTTTTCAATCAAAATGATTTGAAATAACCATTTTTTTATGACGAAAAGTTCATATAATTGAAGTGAAATCTGATATTTTTTACAAAAAATGAGTAAATTTCACCAATAAGGCAATTTCTCCTATCAGCATTAGATCACTGATCAAAAGCAAACCTTTCCTGATCAAGTTGAAAATTACTGCAAGCAGGTTTTGGATTACGTGTTGTTGACTAACAATAAAGACCCAGCATCTTGTGTCTTTTTATTGAGAAAAAAAGAATGTAATTTAATTTTGGGCTGGGTCATACTTTCAAATTATGGATGTTAACTTTTGGTAGGGACTAATAAAAAAGGCCTGTGGATTTGATCAAGCGATAAGTTTCAACTAATTCATCTCAAAGAATTAACATTTGTTCATTGATTTAATTTGCTCAACATATATTTTAACCTGATCATTTGTTGCTATGTAGAACAACAACAAAACCAGAATGTGTAGTTCCAGGGAACCCTTTCCCACCAGCTGGATATACCCATTAGATTCAAATAGGTAGTATCAGAGCATTTCCTGATGTTTTGTGACATGCCAAAAGGCAAGGCCGAAGAAACGGCAATTTTTGTTACAACCCACGTGTACATGTGGAGCCCTATATTAAACCTGACTTTGCGCTGCATTTTGCCATTGTGGGGAGGAGAATAAAAAAAAACAAAAAAACGTGTCTACAGATTTCTCTAATCTTTTTCTTTTTAAGGATGCAAGAGTTTCAGATAAAGGTAATTTTTCACGTTTTAAATGTTCCCATTCATACGCTCCTATTTTGAATACTCCCCCCATATCTCAAATACCATGCCCCCTTTTAAATACTGAGCCCTTTTACCCCTCCCTGTTTTTTTGAAACCCCTGTTTAAAAAAAAAAATCTTTTATCCCTCCCATTTTACATCCCTTTCCTATTTTCAAATATTCCTTATTTCTAAGAAGTTATCAAGATTCAAGCTTGGTATTGTTAATAACTTCGTTATGGACAATTCAAATTTTTCATCTATGGTGAATTAACCCCCAAAGAGGGCTGTAGAAATAAAATGCCCGAAATGTGACTGCATGGTGGATGAAAAAAGTTTAGATTGTCTGAAACAAAGTTGGTATTCAAGCTTAGTTTAGTCTGCAACAAGGCCATTAAGAGGAAGTTCTTGTCTGTCAGATCCTTTGATAGTAAATGTGACAGATTCTCATTTTGTATTATTCAATGGTACAATCACACATCTTCCTGTGGTCTATCCCATTGCCTGATATCTTGAAAAAAATGTCTGTTGCATGATATGATGCTTGACAGAAGGGTGGGAGCTTGGTTGGACACTTGGGCAAACCACTCTCCCATAATCATTTTAAATTGTCAACTTTATCAGAGTCCTGTCATATAACTATTAATGTTGAATATTCTTTTACCTACATAATGATCAGTATGACCTTTTCTATTTGTTTCTATCCATAACAATGGATTCTTCCACTTGAAGGCAACAATTTTGCTGATAAAAATATTACCTACCAACCCTCCATTAAAACAAGGGACTATTCCACTTGAATGAGTTTAGTCACTTTCTGATAAAGCATCTGGACTATTAAACAGCTTCAAAGTAGTGAACTATTAAATCTTGAAGTAAATAAAAGAATGTGGAGAAACTACTCCAATTCTACAGAAACACAGGTAGATATCTGTACCAAATACATGATGGGTTTTCTAAAGAAAAGTCCTCATTGAATTGATCGCCTAATTGTTCAATAAGATTCACATATGGTTATTTTGGTGCTGATTTTATAAAAAATTCAAGCTGTCCACTTAGAATAAAATGGTTGATTTTAAGTGTATAGATTAATGAACAATAACCATAAGTTCAATTATTCATCCACCATCCTTATGTCCATACTTCCAAGGGACTCTAAATGAAGTAGTTGTTGTAACAGGAAGATGGTTCATCCGAAGGTCTGGATCAAGTTTTATATCAATCCATCCAACATGATACAGCTGAGAAAATTGATATTTAACAATACTAGTTGTGGTAGTAGTAGTAGTAGTAGTAGGAGGAGGAAGATGAGGATGGTTTACCCCAAAGTCTGGACCAAGTTTCATATTAATCTAACATGATACAGCTGAGAAAATTGACCAATAACAAACCAAAAAGTGTCTTCTAGAGATGCATGGATGTGTCTAAAAACCATCAGGTCCAGACAAAAATTTTTTTTTTTTTTTTTAATGTTGATTAATTTCTCCATGGCATCTAAGACTGTCAATTTGATGTTGACGTTAATTCAGTCTATCTGTAGCAGTTTTTTTTTCTTTTTTTCTTCTCTCTTATTCCAGAAGATTAGTACCGATTTATTGTATGTTGAATAACACGGATTATCTTTTGACTGACTTTTAATAGGATAATCCCACCCCTCATTCTCGGATTAACCTGAGTCACTATCTGCTTTGATAAATGTTATATTCAGTCATCTTGCTCTTTCGTTGTCGATTGAGCTCTTGTAGAGATCGGTGAATTTACCTGATCAATACGTTGTTTATTAGAGGAAAAAAAAACAAACTTCCCGACCTTTGCTCCATTATGTTTGGAAGTTGATTCCGTGGATCTACTTTTTTTCTTTGAGGAAATACTTTCATATATTTTGGACTTTTACTTGATAAGATGACATGTTACCATGACACTAAGGTAAGTGGAAGACCTGAAAAATCAATTGATATCAACTTCATTCATTTATGTTTGGGGTAATCTTAACCTTGATGTAAATAAGACGTATGACAGTGTAAAGATGCAAAAAGTCATACAGAGGCTCTAAAACGTATAATTTTTCATTATAAAGTATAGTTTAGCAACATTCATCAGAAATTAATGCAATAATGAAACTGAAAGCCTTTCATCAGATTGAGCACCATAAATTTGTCTCGCTGCAATGGAAACTGTGCTTTCAATGTACCAAAATGATGTTTTAATCAAGAACAAAAGACAGGCTTTTAATTTCATTGTGTTTATTCCTGAGGAATATGTTGCTTAATCATACTAAATGAAAAATTTTAGTTTTTGGAGCCTCTATATGACTTTTAGTCTGTATATGTTGTTCAAACATCGAAATAGGTTTATGTACGTCAAAGCAAAGATAACCATGTTTGGTTTGTGTAGAATATTTTCTTTTTTTTTTTTTTTTCTTTTCTTTTAGTCTTTCCAACTATTTATGTTATATTTTAGGTGGTTGTTTGTTTACTCCTTGTGGAGCAAAGGGCTGAAACCCGCTCGGCTGCAATCTCTGTAGGAAGTCGCTTTTTTACTGGTTGGAGTTGTAGGGTTTTTTTTCTGTCAGAGTAACCCTCTCTTAAGTAGATTGCCTTACAGGGCTAAAGGTCTCCAACTGCCCTGCTATTTCCTTTTGGCTAGAGGGGGAAGTGGATTCATACCATTCCCAAGGTCATTAGTTCAAAGTGAACACTTATAACCTCAAGCAAGACTCAAACTCAGTCTGACAATTGCATTTTCCATGCCAGTGATAGCGATTGTAAAAAAACCTGGACTCAGAAACTATCAAGTTTAATAGAAATATAACTGTATTCTAACATTTACATGTAGAATCCTCTTGAAAGAGTCAGCAATTCATTACTAATGACAAAGATTTTGATGATAAAATTAATTTTTATGAGGTTTTTTTGTTTGTTTTTTTTCCCCTCCCTTCAGGACCCCCGCTGGCTAGAGGAGTGAGTTTGATTTTCAATGTGGGCTTGCTCTCTATTTCCCAACTGTGCTGTTTAATCGTTGCTGTAGGATTATGATCTGCTATGTGATAAAAATCAACTGTAAGTGAGGATGAAGATAAAAGCTAGTCAAGATTAATAAAGTGTCTGTTTCCCCACTAACATTTTTGTTCATTGAATTGTTATAGCAAGTATTACAGCAGTTCATGTATCATTCAGGATTCAAATATATTCAATTGATGATTAATCTATCAAGTTTATTTGAAGATACTTAAATTTTCTAAGTTGTTTAAATACATTTATGTAAATAAGTTATTTCAAGAAGTTGTTTTTTTGAGGTATGGAAAACCAAAGATCATGAACTTTTTTCAGGGTATAAATCCAGAGTCCCAAATGTTTGAAAAACCCAGCATTAGTTGCTCTGACTCCGCATGTCCAAAACTTTTTGGTACCTGAAGTGAAATTCTTGGTAAAAAAACATCCTACCTGTTCAAGCTCTTGGGATTCCATCTTATCTGATTGTTTTCGTTCAAACTAATCACTGTTAGTCTTTTGATCAATGGCTTACCTCTTCGTTTTTCATAAATTTTTGACTGCTATTTACCTTCATCTCAATTCTTAATAGTTTTTCAACACCACTTCAATCTACCTACAATTGATGAAATCTGTATGCGTACAGCTTCGCAATCATGTGACAACTGATCGTAGTATGGAATTGACATTCATCAGATATATTAGTCGACACAAAGTGCAGTGTCAAGTTTGAAGTTTTGTTAAAAAAAAAAAAAAAAAAAAAGAAAATTTTAAAAATTGAAAAATTGAAGAATCCTCTACATTCAGATATTTTATATCTAAATTGGTAACTCTGAAAAGAAGTAATCAGAATACTTCAAAGCTGTTGTTTCATATGATAGTTGTAAAATTATCTTCTATAACAATTATGGCAGGCTGCTCAACATCAAATTGAAAAAAAAAATGCAATAAAGTCTGGCTCCCTTCAAACCTGCACCTTCAGAACAGGCTCTGCTTTCAATAATAATAATGACATGAACAAGGTTTAGTAAAAAAAAAATGTCAGCAATTCTGTGTAGGTTAGGAGGCAAAACTGCTTGTCAACAAGTATTATTAAGAAGATTAGGATTTGTAGGAGATCACTGTATATTGATCAGTTTGCAAGATTTTTATTAGTTTGTACTTGAGTTTTTTTTATCTGGTGGTGGCTCTTGCTGGAGAACAAGTGACAACAAGTCTCCTTAGTGCTCAAGCACTCTCTTGAACATTTTTGCCAATTTCAATAATGCTGTCTTCTGGATGATTTAATTTCTTCCTTAAATTTTCAATTCTCTCAACCTTTTTGCAAGGCTCTTCAGGACCATTTCTGAGCATTCAAGAAAAAGGTTGGGCAGAATTTTTTTACATTTTTTTCAGTTTCAAGGTCCGGATATTTTTTCCAATTTTTTCACTCTTTTTCATTTTTACTTTGATCTGTTGTAATGACTACATCCACAATCTGTAAGGGGTCCTTGAAACGAAAATAATTTTCAAATTCTAGCTAAAATCTGTACACTAGGGTGGATTTTTCTAGTTAGTTCCTGCAGAAGGCCTGGGTTTCTTTTGTTTAAAATAGTTCTTTTTTAAGAACTCCCACATCTTTCAACTTCATTTTTAATAAAAATAATCTCATTCAGGAGAAGGAAGGTGAGAGTGTTTGTTACTTAACCACTACTTGCTGCTACAAATTTTTTTTTTCTTTTTCAGGCTTTAAAATTATAGACCTTATGGTTTAAAACCTGCCTCAGTATAATATCTAAGGCATGGAACCATTTTCTTGAGGTGAAACGGAATTTTCATTGAGAAAAATTGCTTAACCACATGAAGCAATTTTCCATAAGTTTAGTTCCTGAAAACTTGTGATGGTTCATTTTTACTACAATTACCATTGACCTACATGTTCTATCAAAAAAAATTATCAATAATCTTTGGGCTACTATTTACCTTCATCTCAATTTTTGTTGCTTTTTATCGAACTAAACTCTGGCTGGTTTCGCTTCTGCAGTGAGTGAATATGGATCAGCATGAAGAATGAGTTCCTGGTGAGAATCAAACTCACAACACTCTTTGCTGGAGGTTGGCTTGGTTATTATACCCTAGTGCTCTTACCACTGAGCTACAGGAACTAGTGGCAAGTCTAAATTAAACCTCAAAACTCATCCTATACTCTGATCTCTTCTGCACTGTGTTTTGCTATCAACTGGTGATTCAGTTTCGGTAACACAATTTTAAAAAATGAATTTTTCTTGGATTAAGTATTATAAATCATTGTTATTTATTTATGCAAAAATTGATGATTTAAGATACTTCATCTATAATGGGTACCATGGAGCCAAAATTTTCTGATACTGTCTAGTTTGTCACACGATCTTACATTTTACCAGCCACAGTTTTGCATATGATCTCTGGGGATCCACATTGTGATGTCCAGTGGTTGTCAGCTATTCTTGCAGCGTGACCAGCCCATTCCTATTTGAGTTTTCAAATGGATTTTGTTTCTTCTAATATACCGTGGTGTCATGTGATCTCTCCACTATGATTCTCCTGTGCACATTGGTCCTCTGTCTGATAGTCAATCTTCTGGTTTGAGCTCCATAGGTGACTATCAGGAGGACACATTGGTTGTTTACCCTTCTTTTTAGGACTAATGAGATTTTCTGGTTCTTGCAACTGACATTTAACTTCTGAAAAAAAGATCAAAATATTACACTGCATCCAATGCTATGACCTAATGACTCCTTAAACTTGTTGTGGACAGTTTTGAGTCTTGAATGAGTTTCAATGGGCATTCATTTTCCAAACACTCTAGTAAATTACTCCTCCTATTGTCTAGCATTCACAGTAACTGACTGTTGAATCCTCTGTATTTTCACCTGAGAAAATCTCTCTTTGCTTAATTTTTTTTTACCGAACATCAACAGGTCTGTGAATGACAAAATCTTTATTTCTGACCAAACAGAAAAAGGTTGAAAGCAATCATAAGAAAGGAAGGGAAGTTAGAGTGGGCGAAGAAAAGGAAATTTTTTTTTTTTTTTCATTTTGATCCTACACCATATTCATTTTTTTTTTTTTTTTTTTTAATCAGTTTACAAAATAAGAATGTCAGATATTCAAGCAGCTAAGACATTTTTCAACCAATCTCATATTGTAAGCATAGATCTAAGAGGAACACAAATAGATACATTTTGATACAAACAAAAATGTAGCAAGACCAAAGAAAACCAGTGAGGGTCAATTTTCAGACTTCTTCCTCTTGCTACTACTACGTCAGATGCTGGACACATCATTGAACTTATGGTTCTTGTTTTTAAATTGAAACAAATGTTGCCAAATGCTGTCAAAAATTGTGTGAACAATGGCGCAGGTTTTGAACAGTTTCTTTCTTGTTCTTTGAAACCTTTACTCCAATCAAAGAATGTGCTGCCAAGATGTCTCTGTGGCTAAATGACTCTGACAGCTGTGTTTTATGGATCTAAGACCTGGGCTGCAGAAGTTGGTACATTTGTACAAAACTGGTACTATTTACCTTCTGTTGTATGTTTTGTACTATTTGAAGAAAAAAAGAAAAAAGTTTGAGATTTTTCTTCTCCTCTACGTACAAAAATCAATCAATGAACGAGCATATATGTTAGGACACGTACGATCATACATAAAAAATCTTTTTTTCCTTCATAAATCTTGCACGTGATATATATTATAGATATTGAATCTTATTGTAAATAAATAATACATTTATAATAGATATTTTGGACTTTTTTTTTCTTTCTCCTTTTTTCTTCTTCATAAATCGTAACCCTCACCCCTTATAAATGATGAACTATGAAACAAAGCTCTTGGAATTGTCTTTGTTTTCTGGGAATTCAGAATTGGCTAATCAGCATCAAGCAGATGAAGTTAGTAATCTGAGAGTCAGGGAAACCGATACAGATCTGTTCAGTTGATATGATTGCAAGCGACAACTGCAACTGAACTTCTATTGCTCCGTCTACTTCTTAGTGACACTTCTAAATTAAGATCTATATCTGCTTGGAGCTGAGACATTCCAGGTAACTTGGTCAGTATTGTCCCTGATGTCCCTACAGCCAAGCTGACCTAACTTCAGTGGTCAGGCTGGGGGGGGGGGGCTTTTCTCTTGTCCACAATAATCTGGCATGTGAAGTAAGTAGTCTGTGCCAATTGATTATTTAACCACGCATTTTTGATTTTTCTCCAAATTTCAATTATGAAAATGTGGCTTAGATTTATAGATAATATTCTTCAATGACTTTTGGAAAGCGTCATCCAAAACTGTCGACATTGGTTTCTTCAGTTTTCAAGTTGGTCTGGCTAGCTAAGTATGTGTATGTGTGTGTATGAATGATGCTCATGGGGCTAGATGGTTGGAAATTTGAATATTTACTCCTTCTGTCCAGAAAAGTTTTGTTTTTTTTTCTTTTTTAACCTTTGTTTTTTTTGGGGGGGGGGGGTACAATGTAAATTTATGCTCAATGGACCCTTTTGTGCCCAGCAGCATCCACACTTGCTCTTGATCACCACCCAACAAAAGGCAAGAGAAGTAACATTGATCACCCCCATTTCTCCATTTTTTTAAAATTAATCATCCCCCTATCGCCCTTTCCTACATGCTGCCAAAAGACATCGGTCATATGATGTTTTCTAATGAGTGACTAACCTGATCTGGTTTTTTTTTTTTTTTTTTTTTTTTCTGTATTGGACAGTGCCTTCATCTTTAATGTAGTTTATCCTCATTTATGCTATAGGTTAATTAATATTGCACTGATTTACTCAGACTAGTGTCCTTCTCTCGGTTGTTATGGTCACAATATTTCGGCCTTGTTTGGCAGAATGGATAATAGCCTTGGTTAAGCATATCCACATTAGTTCAATGCCTGGGTCAGGCAGTACAAAAGTCATACACTCTGGTCAGGGTTAGATTAAAGCTGCTTGATGCCCTAAACATAGCCTCAAAAGGGTTCACCTACCTTGGCCCTCGCATTGCTTAACTGACAAGATTTTCCAAAATGAAAGAAATGAAGGTTATATTTATTAAACATACATCAAATCACATTAGAAAAATATATTTTCCCACAAAAATAATCCATTTGACAGAACCAAATCTCTACCAATGAAAACTTGTGCTTTGCATAATGACCAGTTTTCTACAATATTACTTGTGTGGACAATTGAATCATTTGAATGTTTGAATTGACTCCATATATGAGAGAAAAATTTAATTTGAACTTTTGATGATTTAATGGGGGGGGGATTGCAGGAAAGCTGTGGTGTCCTTCTCTCTTTTGATGCGCTAAGTACGTGTTTATTTTGTTTAAGGATTAATCTTGGTTGACTTTGGTTCAGTGGAAGAGGCAGATAAGCAACCTTGCATTAAGGATCTGACTAGGAAGAATTAACTGATATAAGATGTCCTCTGGTATGGATAGCAGGATGAGAACAATCTACCCCTGTGGATGGAACAAAGGGTTTGGGTTTCAAAATTCTGCGATGGTTAACAAGTACAACAAAAACCTGAAGGCCAGAGGATACAACAGCAGAAACATTGTGGCTATAAAAACCAAGATTACTTGTCCAAGTAAATCGGTGTATGGTTATGATTTCTCCTTCCAGAAATTCAGTAACACTGACAGGTCTATGAATGCAAAAAAACTTTTTCATTCAGGTTATATAAATATGTTGAGAGCCTTCATAAGAAAGAAATGGAAGAGAGAGTGGACGAAGAAAGGGGCATTTTTAAAAAATTTTCTTTTGCATCACACCACATCATATTTTTTTAAATCAATTCTCAAAAAAAAGTACTATGAACTTTTTCCAATGAATTATATTTTGGACAATATTTCTCCTTTTATTTTTGATGCAATGATCATTTTTGACATCATGGCTCACAACATGCATTCTCAGAGATCATATGCGAAATCGTGGCCAACAGTAAGATGGCGTGATGAGCTAGTCAAATTAAGAAAGTATTTGTTCCACGATGCCCGTGTTAGAGAAGTCTGAATCTTAGAAGATCTATGTCCCATGACGGACATAAAAAGGCTGAACTTGAACAATCAATTGGAAATAAATAGTTTTATTACAGAAACAGATGTTGACAAAGGTTGCCAAATGTATAAACACTGTTGCATGTTCTGAACAATGTATTCTCTTTCTTTCTCTTATAACATGAGTGAGAGCAGAGCAAGGAATATAATGGATTTGTGTCCTGTCTAGCCAGAGGTTTCCTTGACCCAATTGAGATATCTCGTATAAAAGACCTCCAAAAGTGCAGGATCAGAGTTTCTCATCAAAAGTTATGTCTACTTTATGTTGATCATTAGTTGCAGAGTATTTGACTCAGAAAGTTATAAGAATGGATAAAAATTAACTAACATGCCTTGCTGTTGCAGGGTCAAACTCTACTATTTCTATTCCAACTGAAGATAATTACTGCAACTTTAGTATTAAATGTATGATTTTCTTAAAACCATCAACTTTTTCTATATATGTAAGACTTGTCAGCTTGGCTCAGTCAGCAAGAGTGCAGCCTACTGATCACTGGGTCATGATTTCTAATTTTGTATATTCTGGCTGAAGGCAATTAGTGCGACTTTTTTATTGTATATCGATAAATAAAAATTTATAAGAAGGATTTTCGTAGTTATATAAGAATTATTTGCTTGGCTCTGTCAGTAAGAGAGCTGTTTACTGATTAATTAGTTGTAATTTCAATTCTATATATCAGTTGGGTTCAACATGACATGACAAACAGTGATGAGTTTACTCCTCTAGATTAGGTGAGGATTGTTGTTGAAATAAAACATGGTCAACTCCAGCCTCTAACTTGGACTGGTATTTGATAAAAACCCTTCTGTCTCAGTAATAGAATGACACTGGTGACCTTTCCAGGGCACAAGCCTGGGCAAAGGATATGGAGATCCTGGTATGCCCAGTCAAGATTCCCTAACTCTATCTTGATGATGTAGTTCATATCCAGAGATATTTAGCAAAACTCCATGTTTTTTCTATGTATAAGACAAAACTTTGAAGTAAATCTTTTTGTGCTTCTATACAAACCTAGTATTTTCATTTGGAAGTTGATGAATTTTGATGAAATGACTTGAAAATATTTTCTCATGGGAAAATTCATGGATATATTTGAATTTGTAGGAGTCTGTTTGTATGTGTTTGTTTCTTTTCTACAAAAAAAAAAAATACCTTTATGAATGGGTTGGCTTTGTGAACTAAGATCTTTGAAGCGGTTTTTGACGGCACTAGGGACCATAGATGGCAGGGTCTATGTACAGAAAAACCCTTAGGCCCAAGCACTGAAGTCCCATCCATTGTTATGGATAAAAAAAAACAAACAAATGTCTTCATAAGTTCCATCATATAGGTAGATTTCAAACAAGGTGTTTTTAAACATAAATCAGAATGTACGCAAAATTTGTGGCCTCCTTGGTGTAACTAGAGCAATGGTTCACATCTAGTGGCGGGGGGGGGGTCAGGTAGTTCAAGGGGAGGAATCGTAGGCTTAATGATAATGAGGGTGTTTCTCAATGGTAGTCCCACATATTGAAGATTCAGTAGCAAGAGACAAAGAATGGAGAGTGCATTGAAGTGTATGTCAGTGATTTACCAGAACATCAATCCAGTTAGGTATTCAGCACCGGATTCACTAAAAATCCTTAATTTCTGGTAAATCCACTGCTGGATATCAGACCGGATTGATATTCTGGTACATCACTTATGTCAGTTACAACCTTTCTATATCATTCTTTGAGATAAATTGAAATTTCAAATGATGTGTTCCTAATGATTTTTGCTTGCTTCCTTTGAGTAACGAATACTCAGCAGCAAAAGTACAATTATAATATTAAACTAATCCTTATTATGAAGCTGTCTAATTACACGCAAAATAAAATAATTATTTGAAATAATTCCTTGTTGCAACTTACTTGAATAGAAGGTGAGGGGGGGAGCTAGTAATCTTATTGACAAAAGTGGGGAACGACCTTGGAACCACTGTGCTAGAATATATCAAAGGGGGCGGTGTGGGGAAGTGGATGTTGTCCTGTGTGTTTTGTATGGACACCATCCCCGCAGCTATTGTGGACAAATTGCTTTTAATTAAAGGACAAATAGAGTACAATAAGTTGATGCTTTAAACTTTCTATAACTTCATGAAACGATCAATCTTGTATGAGTAGATAAGCTACTTAGTAAGTTACACTGGTGGTGGGCACTAATGAACCCGCCAGACTGATAAAAAATTTGAAGTTCAGTGGAAACAATGATAACTGATAACCACTAACTCATATTATATGAATTTTGATTTGGTTCATTTTTTTTCTTTTTTTTTTTTGTTTGTTCTAAAAAACCTCAAAGATAGACCTATATAGTTGGAATTTTGTAGCTCAGACATAGAACTTTCCAAAAAGTTATAGCCTGCCAATATCAGATGATGACCGAGGTATACACAAATGATTAAATGAACAAATGAAATTATGCATTAATTTGCATTCAACATAGTTTATTTAAAGCTCTGTCTAAGCTATAGGTTAGTTTTTCTCTGCATTGAGGTAGAAAGTAACTCACAAAACTGTTCGTTCTACCCATTGTTATTTGAAACTTGCTTGGTATTTATGAAGAGTTGATATTCTTATCCCATAAAGCTTGATTTCATCTGTGTTTTTCACAAGAAAATAGACATTTGCTGTGATAAATTAATCTCTTTATATGCTCACCCTTTGTGACTGGAAAATCTATATTTTCAAACACTTAGATTGAACTTTTATAGAACTGAGAATTGTATCTGTTATTACTACTTGTAGAAATTTGATTAGGGGAGCATATGAATCTGGTCTGAAGTGTGTGAATTGATGACTTGAGTAAAGTTATAAGAGCAACTAAAAATTAAGATGAAGGAAAATAGTCGCCCAGAATTGATAATAACAGATCACTATACTTAATCTAATGAAAATATATGATAAAAGATTATTGGTCTACTGATACTTGTAGTACAAAACCGAGAACAAACATGGCACTGAATAGATCAGGAATGGAGGTTGGTATAAAGGTGATGCCAAGCCATAATTTTCACAGCTCAGGCAATAAGATTAGCTTGGCATTTTCCACATTTTCTTAAGCAAAAAGGACATGAACTTGAATCTCACTAAGGGCTTATTTATTTTTGAGTCAGTCAGTTTACTGACTGCCGTAGGTCAATAGCTCAAGTTGAGTTATGATAGAAAGCAACTAAATAAATGAGATGAAGGGGAATAGTAGTTGAAAAATAATAGAAAGGTTATACTATTTGTTTGCATTTTATACTTATCTAGTTTACCTGTGACATCAAAAACGATGGCATTTTATATATGTGGATTATAGATTTGCATTGCAGTGAGGTTGGAGAATAGCCTTCTATACACATTGCATTTTATGTACATGGATAATAGAGATTTGCATTGCAGTAAGCTTGGAGAAGAGCGTTCTGTTAACCACAAATAGATTTTATTGTTTTTGTTTTTGTTACTTTTTAAAAAAGATTTTTTTATTGTTCTTTATATTCAGCATTTTTATTATGCCATCATTAAAACCTGAATAAAATTCTATTTTACTATGCCAGCTGCATCCCTTAGCATGACAAAGACATCTGCACGTTGCTACTCATTATCATGTATGGATTTGATATTATGCCATAACTTGTAAATTTGGGATCTTGATGAAAATTTCATTCAGACATACTATAGACCCATAATAACATGGAAGTTGAGGTCCATAATTTCCTATTGCATTATGAGTGAGTCTATGTTGTAACAAATTTTCTATTTTTTATTAACCTTAATTCAAGTCCTCCCTCCCCCAACTTCAATAATTTGTGCAGAAATGAAGAGAAAACTGCAAGGTAGGTATAAGGTGAGGTTAGTCAGACTGAAAGACAGAAATAGATATAAAAAATTTTCAATAGTAACACCTCACCAGAAGGTTACATTTTGACAAGACTTGGAGTAGGAGTTAGAAAAAAACGTTAGCAATCTTTTTAACGACAGATGACAGGGAAACGAATGATGAGTTTTGTTTATTGATTATTGAATTGTTTTTGTCTAATTCATTTCTTTTTTACAGTCGGTGTAACCTGATTCAGTAGGGATCTTTCTATTTTTGTATTTAGCTATTATTTTGAGAGCCAAGCTTTCAATTTTGAATAATTGTGGTCCATGCTCAAACTGCGTTATAAGCGATTCTGTGTTGTATCGGGTCTACAGTGTAATTTGAAATTAAAAGATAACCCTAACCCCGAGTCAAGCTTTTTTACTTTTTCTTTCTTATCCTGTTTGCATTTTTTTTTTTTTTTTCAGTTTTTTTCTTCTAATCTTATTTTTGTGTTGCTTTTATTCAATTTTTGTTTTTTCTATTTTTCAAATGTTTTGAATTTGATTTGATTCCCACCTTTTTTTCAATTGAGCATCTTGCCCCCCGCCCCCCAGCAGTAAACCATCAGATTTGAGGGAAAATTGAGGAAACTAGGAAAGACTTGGTAATTAATTGAATTTATTAATAAAGTTAAAAAAGATATTGTTCACTCGTATGAATGCATTCAATTCTAAATGCATTATTCTTATAGTTATTCTCACACAATCACATTTCTTTCATTACGATGAAAGGGATCAGCCCCATCCCTAAAAATTGCATGCAAATACAGTTATCCCTTGCCATCTGCTGGTTTTCCATTTGTGGTTTTGATAATTCACAGTTCAGTCATGAATACTTTTATGGGAAGAGTTTTGAGTTTGGGGAAAAAAAATTTAGGAAAAAATTCTGTACAGAATAAATAAAATAACATGAAAAGTTCAGCAAATCATAAATACTTATATTCATAATATAGCAGCTTCTACAAAAGTGATGCGTTGATTAAAACATCTGGAATTTGTAATCTATTAATTATATCGTAATACCAATCTTTATGCTATCAAAATTGTTGGAAATTATCAACTAAAAATTGGGTTTGTAGACAATATAAACCTGGGGATAATCTGGATTGAAAACTTTACTGTCACAAACTGGTGAGTCGAACCGTATTTTAGACTTTGAAATTTTTTTTCCAAATCCCTATACCATAGTTTTATTGAATTTATAGTGTATATTAGTTAACAGTATATTTTCCATTACTGAATGCTTTTACTTATTTGTACATTTACAATTTGGGAATAGTGAAGTGGTTGTTTATCAAAAGGTTTATGGTATAAGATTTATGGGTTTTTAGTGGGGATCTGTAGAATTTCTTTTCACAGATTTAATGCATTCGCCACTTGTCCCTAACCCCAACGAATGGCAAGGGATAACTAATTTTAAATCAAAAACCTGAGTTTTTTTTGCTTTTTCTGTTTTTCTTTTTTTCTAATCTTATTTTTATGTTGCTATACAGGAATACCTTGAATAGTGCTGTTTTGATGAAGTATGGATAAGGCATTGCCGTACAAATAAATGTTATTAAGTATAAGCTGAATAAAATGCCTTCAATTGTAAGAAGACCTTGAACAGCGCAGTTTGAAGAGTACAGAAAATTTTGTAACTTAACCGTACTATTCAAGGTATATCTGCATTTGATTTTTGTTCTTTTCTTTTGTTGAAATGTTTTGAATTTTCTTTGCTCTCCCCCAAAAACTGAGCTCTGAGAGGTTCTTTTTCTCAGTGCGTCCCACAATGCATCATTGGCCCGAATACAACCACAACAATCGCAAGTGAAACTTTCAACTCAGAAGTAAGTAAGAGCCGCACTTGAATCCTGTCGATTCCCCTTCTGGACACGCCTTCAGACCTTCTTCTTCCTCTCTTTAGAACCTTCTCTATGGAAGCCATGTGCACTTGCTTGCTTTGCCAATACAGGCATCCCTCGTTATAACGAACGCAAAGGGGGTCCAAAAAAGCCAATTGTGATATAACTCAGCTCCAATGATTGGGGTTGCTAATTCAGCCATTTTGGAACCCATGATCCACCCACGTTATATCGCAAACTGTGCTATAACAAATAGTTATAATGGGGGAGGCCTGTATACAAAACTGCATTTCAATCGACAACTTTTAATTTCCACTCATACTTGGCCTTTATAAAACCCAAATAGTAGCAAATAGTAACTTTATTTAACTAAGTGAACCGGATCTGAACTAGTTAAAAATTTCTCAAAACTCAGTTTTTTTTTTTAACCTCCCCTCTGTTTGTTCCGTTGAGGGTGTTGTAGATTTCTTCTTTTTTTATTTGACCATTTTATTTCAATCTACTTCTGGCTTGTTTGGCCTGTCAAAGTTTCACAAGGGCATCATTAACCGTACCTTTCAAAACACGTCCGTAACTCTGCCCACTGCCTCTCATGACACTGGATGTGGGGTTGGACTCTCTCGGTTTCAATTCAGTTGTATATCTCCTAGACTGGTTCTGCCAACCACAGTTGAAGAACCTGGTCTGCTCTGTTATTTTACCCATAGTTCGGAGGAGAGGAGATGGATTCATGTCTTTCTCAGAAGCTGTCCTGGATTAACCATTGAGCAAAATAAGTTTGTACTTAGGGCATCAAAAGAGGTTTTCTTGCAGTTTCCCACATAAGATTATCAAAAGATTAAATTGTTAAAATGAAATTTTTCAAACTAAAATTAAATTTTTCATCTTTTATGTCTGGTTAATTCAAATGATTCAATCGTCCACTCAAATACCATTATAGAAAACTGGTCATTATGCAAGCACAAGATTCATTGGTAAAGATTTGGTTTTTGTTAAGTTGTATATTTACATGGGAAAACATATTTTGTTTTAAGCAAATATGACCTTTATTTCTTCAGGGAGGTTTCATTTTTGAAAATGTTGTCAATTGAGCAATGGGAGGGCTGAGGTAAGGGAGCATCATTATTGGGCTGTGCATAGGCTATTGAGTGGTTTCAATCCAGCCCTGCTGAAAGGCATTAGTGTTAAGTGAATGCAAATTGTTTGTGCTGGCGTTTGAACATTGTTTGCTAATCCCATCTTCCATGCTGCTAACTGCTTGACTACCTGCACCTCTCATAATGCCATGATTTTCTTTAATTTCAATTACAAAAAGAATTTTTGCGTAAGTTGTAAAATGTTAATCTTTACTCTTATTAGATGAAGTATTGTAACAAATTATTCTCATGAAATTTCTTATTAGTTCTTACCTTCATCTAAATTTCAGTTGTTTTTTGTATAACTGACAAATCTGGCTATTGTTTCTATGGCAATGAATAATCACTTGTTTGGAAATAAAAAGTAAGCCTTTAGTGACAATCGAACTCACATCTTTATTACCTGAGGGAATCCAGTTTTACGCCTCTCTTTACCAATTGGCCACAAAGACATTCATAGATTAGCAGAAACTTCACAATTTTAAATTCACACTTTACGACCAACTATCAGTGCCATATTTTTGTTGTATATTTGGTTATTCATTACCAGAGAAACACTGGCCCAAATTGAAAGTTTTATATAAAAAACAACGGAAATTAAGAGAAGGTAAAAACTAGTTGAAGTTTGATGAAAATAGTTGAAAATGTTATTATATTTTTCTTCTTTTTTCTTAGAAAATAAAGATAAATATCCCTGCAAAATTCACAATACACAGCTTTCAAGTTGTGACTTTTGTATTCTTGTTCATTGTTGGTCTTACCTACCCCCCGCCACTCACATACACACCGTTTTCTGTTAACATAGACTTGATCTTCAAGTCTCTTATAAATCATTCACTGTATTTCTTGACTTTGCCCTCAAAGACACACCCAAATCTTGACTTGAGAAATTTTGAAAATAAAGAATGAACAAATGTTTGTCACTGAATAAAAAAAATTAAAAAACCTTCACATGACAGTCTTTTGGCAACGTGCCATATCAGGGGTGATCAATACAAAAATCGGAAAAAGGGGTAATCAGTGAATAAGTTACTTTTTCCCCTTTTGTTGTGTAGTGATCATAAAAAAATGTCCAAATTTTAGAAAACGAGAGTGAAAGGTGCAGGGCACAAACTAAGGGATCGCTTTAGCATAAACCTAGTTTGTAAATTTATACCCTGCTCAAAACCTTTTCGGGCAGTGGGGGTAAACCCCTCCAATATAAGTTTTTTTCTATGATTAAGTAGATGTTTAAGTTTTTAGCCCTCAGGGCCCATTGGTACTGCCTGTAAGCATGATACATAGATAGCCAGACCAACTTGAAAACTGAAAAAAACTTATGTTGATAGTTTTGGTTGACTGCTACTTGTAAAAATTGAGGTCTCGGCACCCCACCTACTGAACCAAGATGTTTTATGGGTGCCTAAGCAACATAGTCTGTATTGTCTTTTCTTTTCCTCTTACAAGACAGAGACCTGAGAAGTTCATCCCAATCTTAATGGTAAGAACCTATAGGAGAGCTGCACCAATGCTACAGTACTCCAGTTCAACAATTCAGTCTTTGGCCAAGCAGATATTTTTTCCTTTCATTAGAATATCTGTATCACAACCGATAATAATAATAATAATATCTCTGGAAAAGAAAGCATGACTTTCATGCAGGTTGTTAATGCTGACATCATTACTATGAGTAGATGGCTTTGTTTTGGCACACATTCCACATTGTCTCAATGAATTGAAGTAGTGTATCTTTGGCTGGTGTACAGCATATTGATTATTTTAAAAATACTTTCTCATCTTTTTTCATGTTTATTTGTTTTGATATTTATTAAGCTTTTCTGGAGTTGACAGATCAGCGGACTGAAAAACTCTAATTATTACTAGTCTGTTGGATCGTCTACTGTATTAACCAGAAAGAGAATAAATTGTGATTACTTACATTTTTTGAAATTATTTATGGTAGTTTTGCTTATTTACTATTTCATGCTGTGTATAATTTGTACACTTCATTCAGAGGTCAAATACAGGAGTTCAGATCACTGTCCAGAATAGATTATCTTCCTCTACAGCTATAGAGAAACCTTTTGGTCTCTACGATGAGAAGGTAGGGGTTAATTTTTGAGACTTTTTTAGGAGGTGGGAGAGAAAGTGTCTTCAGTGCTGAGAAATTCTCGGTAGTTGTATGGTCACGTAAACCTTCCTTATATTCTACTTCATTTATTTTAGATCGAACACCCACACATGTTTATAATTGGATAGGAGTTATCAGACATTATGATAATTGAGAGAGACCAAATTTTTTATGTAAGATGAGCCTTTATTCTTGTGACATGTTTTGTTTTATAATATAGCTGAATCCCCTTACAGATAACCTTCACCAGTCTCTGAACCACGCATCATCTCTCTATCCAATTCCATCCTTTTTGTATTTTCATTTCATTCAGTTTGAAAATGCTAGGAATTCTTGGAAGCTTTAAAGCTTTAAACACCAAATATATTTTTTTTTGAAACAAACTTTTTTCCAAGCATATCAGAGATGCTGAATTGTTCCTCACAATGCTGACCCTCTGACCACCTTTCCACCAAGGAGTACCATCAAGACGACTAACGTGAAGCATCATATCTCAAGGAGCAACTGTGTCACAGAAGAGGCATTTTTTTTTGGATGGGGTTCCATTCACAATGTAACTATAAACCAAAAGTAGAACCAACTTTTTGCCCACATGCATATCTTATTTAATATGTTATAATTCTTTAAGCAGTATAAAGTGAAGGGAAACTCACCCATGACAGGGTCAAAAGTGAAGGAAATTTTTTCCCTAAATAATTACTGGAAAGTTTTGAGAAAAAAAGGTATGTTTATACATTTTAGAGGGGGAGCTCTATTTATAATGTAACTATAATGCAATACTGAACTCTCATTTTCTATTAAAAAAATAAAAATATATATATATATATATATATATATATATATATATACTTATATAAAATGAGGGTAATAAGACTATTAGATAAAGATAAGTCGTGGTGAATGTATTAGGCTTGAGGGTAGTGGTGATGTGCTTCTCACTAGTAGATTGTCAAATTGAAGAAATAGTAGCTGAAAAAAAAACAACAGATCACATTGACCTATTATGAAAGCTGAATTATTATTATGTCTGTAATAAATTAGAATTTCAAATATTGTTCCTAATTATTTTTGCTTGCTTTCTCTGAATAGCAAATAAACAGCAGCAGCTGAGCAATTACATAATTAATTTAATTCTTATTCTAAGGTTTTCTAGATAGATGCGGAATGAAATAATCATTTGAAATTATTCTTTGTTGCAATTGAAGGGGGGATGGAAACTAATAATCTTAATGACAAAAGTGGAATGACCTTGAAAAGGTTGGGAACCACTGTGATAGTGCATCTTCCTCTATCATCCAAAAACTGCTTTTAAATTCTGATCACTCCTACATTCTGTGGCGGATGAACCAGCTATTCCTGACTCGGCCTGCCCCAGCTTGAGTGCTTAATTTCTTCTGATTCTGTAGAGAAATTTGTCAATGCTGCAAATGTCAGTTTTTGTCTTTTCATCTGAATTTTATTTTGAATCCATACAGGTGTTCCTCTGATATTTGTTATAACGTGGTTCATGATGTAAGGTGCTTAGTTCAAGGACTCAAACATTTTTACCTATATTATTGTCCAGGAGACCACAAATGTAATTGGGATTCCCCTTTGAACTGGTAAACCTGAAATCATGGGCTGAGTGCAATTTTATTCTATCCTAAGCCCATTTAATGACAGAGGTGACACAACTCCCACTGCAGCCCCATTAAGAAATATATTTGACTTATGCTGGCTAAAAATCAAATGGATTAGACAATAACATTTCAGTAGTCAATGAACCAAACGTTTTTATTAATTTGAGCTTTTCTTAGTTTTTACTAAGTGAGATTTAATCAAATTAAGTGAGATTAAAACAAATTGTATCTTTCATCTATCATCCACCCTTAAATATTACCGATATCCATTCCGCAGATATCGCAGCTCGGTTAGAACACTGTTGGCTCCCTTGGACCCCAACACCTGTGTTAGAACAGGACACTAGTATTAAAAAAGGAATTCCCTGATATAGGTAGATTGTTGTTTTTGTTTTTGTTTCGTTTTTTTTTGTTTTTGTTTTTTTGTTTGTTTCTGTTTTGTTTTTTTGGTTTTTTTAAAATTTAAAACTGAATGGATATTACTCTATCATCAAGTCCTCTGCATTCTTTTCCAAGGGCAGCAAGATTTCCTTACTAACTTCGAAAGCCTTTAACTTGTTTGTCAGTTCATATATGACTGAAATTGATGTAACAACATAACCTTGAAATTCAAACACATTATTGCTCAGAGATTAGTCCCCAGCAGTGACTGGACAATCTTTTTAATCAGCAAACAGTCTTCTACATAGTGCTGAAGGTAAAAAAGTTCATATTTCTAACATGTAAAAATGTATAATTGTTATAAATTAAATTTATTTCATTGAAAGGATATGAAAAGAGCCAAGTCACAAGCTTTCTGTAATTGTCGAAGTCTACTTCACTATTTTTCAGTCATTTTTTTTATTATATCTAATTTATATAAAATCATTTTACTAAACTGAAGAAGTTCCAGTTGTATTTATCAAATGTTTCGAAAACTTGAAGCAACTGAAATTTTCCCCTTATTCAAACCTGAATCTTGACATGATCTGAAAAATAACACTAACTTGCATTGCACCTAGTTTCTCTCTTTCTCCCTCTCTCCTTCCATCTTTCTCCCTCTCTCCTTCCATCTTTCTCCCTCTCTCCTTCCATCTTTCTCCCTCTCTCCTTCCATCTTTCTCCCTCTCTCCTTCCATCTTTCTCCCTCTCTCCTTCCATCTTTCTCCCTCTCTCCTTCCATCTTTCTCCCTCTCTCCTTCCATCTTTCTCCCTCTCTCCTTCCATCTTTCTCCCTCTCTCCTTCCATCTTTCTCCCTCTCTCCTTCCATCTTTCTCCCTCTCTCCTTCCATCTTTCTCCCTCTCTCCTTCCATCTTTCTCCCTCTCTCCTTCCATCTTTCTCCCTCTCTCCTTCCATCTTTCTCCCTCTCTCCTTCCATCTTTCTCCCTCTCTCCTTCCATCTGTCTCCCTCTCTCCTTCCATCTGTCTCCCTCTCTCCTTCCATCTGTCTCCCTCTCTCCTTCCATCTGTCTCCCTCTCTCCTTCCATCTGTCTCCCTCTCTCCTTCCATCTGTCTCCCTCTCTCCTTCCATCTTTCTCCCTCTCTCCTTCCATCTTTCTCCCTCTCTCCTTCCATCTGTCTCCCTCTCTCCTTCCATCTGTCTCCCTCTCTCCTTCCATCTGTCTCCCTCTCTCCTTCCATCTGTCTCCCTCTCTCCTTCCATCTGTCTCCCTCTCTCCTTCCATCTGTCTCCCTCTCTCCTTCCATCTGTCTCCCTCTCTCCTTCCATCTGTCTCCCTCTCTCCTTCCATCTGTCTCCCTCTCTCCTTCCATCTGTCTCCCTCTCTCCTTCCATCTGTCTCCCTCTCTCCTTCCATCTGTCTCCCTCTCTCCTTCCATCTGTCTCCCTCTCTCCTTCCATCTGTCTCCCTCTCTCCTTCCATCTGTCTCCCTCTCTCCTTCCATCTGTCTCCCTCTCTCCTTCCATCTGTCTCCCTCTCTCCTTCCATCTGTCTCCCTCTCTCCTTCCATATCTCTTATTCTCCGTCTCTCTCCTTCTCTCTCTCTCATATGTTGTTTTGGAAGGATTCCAGAGTCACAGGTGGATGTACTAATTGATTTTCTAATAAAGGTATGAAAATGATTCAAGTGCTCTTTCGTACTCTATTTTTATTTCCTACATCAAAGGTAAACTCATGTTTTTAGAAGTTGAATTTTAGATTTCTACATCTTTGCATTTTTGGAGCAAAATTTTGATTTTCAAAAATGATTTTCCTTGTCAATATTAAATTACTATAGATTTTGGTTGATCCTCAGAGAAGACGAGAACCCAATTCAATTCAGATTTTCATGTTTTAGCTTGTTTAGACTTGTTTTTTTATATTTACTATAGAACAAACCCATTTTTGAAGAGATTTTTAAAAAAATTTTTTTAAATCTTCAAGTGTCATCTTATCCACCAAAGTATTATATTGAAGCTTGTATCAACTGCACTGTAATATATAATCTCTTATAGACAAGTTTTCTGCATGCCACAAAAGATATGAAGACCACATTTTTCTTTGTACCTATTTACCATTGAATTAATGGAATTATTGAGTTCTGTTTGAAGTAGCAAGGATGAGACATTTACCTCTTATAAGATACCAAACATTCAAACTTACATCCATGTCCATAAATTTTGGGAGCTGTTACTTGAAAAATTATCACCCACTAAAAATCACCCCCCCCCCATTACAACAGAATATAAAGAAATGCAATTGTTGGTAGTTTTCCAGAAAAAGATAAACCTTGTGGGTAAGAAACAATCACTTTGGGATTTGATGTTATTTCCGAAAAATTATAGAGCAATGAGAAGAGTCTTCCTATCTTTTAAGGTACCGTGTCTGGGTTTTCTTTAAGGTATACCTAGTATTGCAAGGTTTCTCAATCTACGTGGATGATGAGAAACTGTGCAGAAAATGGTGGGTATTTGGAAATATTGGTAGTTGGAATAGAATCTTGAGTATTGAAGTCCTTTGACAGGAAAAAAAATCAGTTAGCAATATTTTCTTTAATCAATTTACCAAGCAGCTCTGTGATATCACATATATTATGTTGGTGCATAGAGAAATGTGTGTTTGTGTAAGTGCACATACATCTGTACTGCATGCTCTGTGGGTGGATGGTACATATATGTATATGTGTGTGTGTAACACTTTGAAAGATTACTGTACACAGATCACATGGATATCAAAAAACCAGTGTGTATTAAACATAAGATGTTACTACTTCGATACTCTGAATTACTTTCAATGAAGAATCTTCTAACGTGAAATTGTTTTGTAAGAGTAAAAATGTTTTGGTATCGTTTTGGATATTTATTCTACAGGAGGTGGGCAGCGACTCCAAAAAGGTTGAGAACCCATGCTGTACTGAATTTCTTTTTTCTTTTTATTTCCTTACTTTGAATTAAAGTTGAATTATTTTTCAAGAATAGAATACTGCAATGAACCTAATTTTCATTTAAAAATTTTAATGAAAAAGATTCTTTTAAATATTGTCCAACTCGGGTCCAAGCTGGAGTTCATTTCGCTTTCCTTCCTATCAAAAACAGCAATAACAATCCTCACTTAATTCAGGGGAGTTAACTCTTCACTTTTCGTCTATCACATCATGTTAAACCGAACCAATATATGAAATTAGCATTTCCCTACTATAATTTGAATCACAATCAAGTGATTGGTAGGTGGCTCTCTCTAACTGAGCTAAACTGACAAATCTTGTATCTATGAAGTTGAAGTGGAATTTGGGTTTTTCAAGATCTTCAATTCCTTCTTGATGTTTGTATTTTTAGAATAGATCATCTAAAACATTTTATCTCCTTCTTCTGATATCCTATCCAATTGTAACAATTGTAAACAAATGGGATTTGGGTATTTTCCTTTCATTTACTGGTTGGGCCTGGATTTCCATACTTTATCACTATTGAGTAACAGGAGCCACATTGAGTTGAACTCCTCACTCTTCTGACATGTTGATAAAATAGCTGAAGAAGGCGGCGGAATGCATCATCCGAAATTTCAAGTTAACAACATAAACCACACTGAGTTCAATCATCCCAAAAGCTCTTTGGATGTTAATGACCTTCTCAAAACTATGACAGAAAATAGATTCGCAAGTGCTACAGCTTACGTTTGAATTTTCTGTTTGATACTGTTTTTTACTTTGAACGTCTTGGAGAGACTCTTTCCATGCAGATATTACAATTTACACCTGAAGAGGGCCATAGAAACAAATCTGCTAAAACGTTGTGATTACATCGCAGATGAAAAGAGTAGGTCGAATTGTCCAAAATGAAGTGGGTAAGAAAATATATAGTTTGGAGAAGGTCCAGACCAGACGTCATCACATTTGTGCTCTGCCAAGCATCACGTATCAAGCAGACAGCCTGTTCTCTATTCCCATCAATAAAACTCCAATGAAAAAAGCCATTTCACACATGAACAGTTTGCCAGAACATAAAACTAAACTAAATGTTGTCTTATCCAGCCCCCTGATGAATGGTCAGGGTTTGACCATTTATCCTTTTCAGAGAGGTTAGCTTCAGGCCTGGCCTTAGGCACTGGTAACAATGGCTGTCACCCTGGGTGCCAAATGCTTGGGGGTACCGGTCATGTATCTAAGATCGTAGAACTTTCCAAATAAAAATTGGAAAATGAATAAATCAAACTGAATAAAAACCGTCAAAATTAGAAATCTCTGATGTGAAGTCAGATTTTGGGAAACTTTTAACAATTGAATACTTTCTATTGTTGTGAAACTGAAAGGAATAATTGGCAAAGGAAATTCTAATTACTGATAAGCTCAGTCAGGCTTAACTAGTTTGGTGATATAGTGTGCTCTCAGTACCTGGGGGGTCTCTGGTGAAAGGTAATAAATAACAAATCTGTTATATTCATCAAATGATGATCTTAAATTATTTATTTTTCTCTCTTTAAAACGTGAACAGATCTGATTTGCCACATAATAGAAACTATCATGATTAACGTCTTTTGGCAGCATGCCATGTTGGGATAATCAATTTGAAAAATTGGCGGAAGTGATAATCAAAGTTCTCTTGCCTTTTCAGGGCAGTGATCACTAAAAAGTCAGAATTTTCTATACAACAAACAGTGTGAACAATGTCAGAAAACAAAGTAAGGGACCTATTAGCATAAATTCCAACCACATTTTGGTTGGCACTGGCATTGCTAAGATTTCCTTTTAATTCTTTCTTTGTGCAGCCAGATTGAGAGCATGTGGCACCTGTAGCCTTGGTTATAAAGGGGTCCTGAGTATAAAAAATACACATAAATATTAAAACGCATTCATTGTTTTCCATTTATGAAGTTCAGTGATTAAAGTTCTTCATTTGCTCTACAAGGTATGATGAATTTGAGTAAAAGTTCTATGTTTTTGTTTGAGTGTTCAGTAATTTTAAATATTTTTGTGTTTATGCATTGTCTGCGAGAATGTCAGACAATCACTGGACATCATGACTCGCTTTATATAGATCATATGCGGAATCATAGCAGGCAGAAAATGAGATTGCCTAATGATATAGACAGGCTGAGAAGATATTGGTGTCATGACGATGATAGATCTTACGAATCTTAGAGAATCATGAACACTGAAAAGCTGATGTTAAGATGTATCACTTAGATACCATAAATTACTGTGTTAAAATATCAACCCCCCCCCCCAATTAAAGGTGATTATAGTTAAGGGCAGTCAGAGCTAGTACTGTGTTGGAATTGGTAACTTACTTTTATTGCATAATTTGATTTGGAACCTTTTTTCTTAACTTTTCTTCTGATGTCTTTCAATCATTTTATGTTATTGTCCTCCTACTGCTTGTTATTTAAAACAAGCTGTCTGCTACACAAGAGTTGTTTGTTTCATATTGTTTTACTCTTTAAGTGTTTAACTTTTCTTTATCTTTTGAAAACACTCGTTACTGGCCAGTGCCTGGGAATGGACAGCAATGGATGGGAAATTATGGAAATATTTGTGGTTACAATAATCACTGAATCCCACTTCCTTTTTCTTGTTTCCTTTTTGTTTTCTTTTTTCCTTTTCTTTTCTTTTCTGTTTTTCGATTTGTTTTTTTTAATTTTCTTTTCTGAATTTTTCTGTTATCTTTTCTTTTTCTTCTTTTTTTTGTTCTTTCCATTTTTTGTTCTTAGTTTCATTTTTGTCTTTCCTTCTTTTTTTTCTCTCTCTCTCTCTCTCTATATCTGTATTTATATCCCCTGTCTGAAACTGATCAATCTATTTCTCTGTCATTTCTCATAATGCTGGTATAACTAAACATGCAGTGAAAGTAGCTTAAACTACATGCCCCACAATTCCAAGGTCCTCGCACTAAATACTTGCAAGCTATCAATTTTGATTCAGAGATTCTGCACTTGATTTATCACTATAGTACTATAGTACCTTCAACTTTTATGAACAACTGGGTGTTTTAACCAATTTACTCAATTATCACTAGTTAATTAATTGGGGTTACTTATTCAAGAATATTCAAAATTAAAGTCTTTTTACCAATTGCACAAATTACTGAGATGTCAAACATATTTATTATTATCTGGCAAGATATAATTTGATTACTTAACAAGTAAAAAGTGTATAAGTTCCATTGAATTGATAGGGAAATATCTTTCTATTTCCTCTTCCAGCTTTGAGATACTCAGAGATTAATTCTTTGAATATGTCAGGTGTTTTGAGATTTGATCTTGGATTTAATTTGATCTCCCTACACCACTGAAAACGTTGCCTCACGATGGAAATAATGGTAGTGTTTGAATAACATATTCAGAAACCCGTTCGTGATTTTTTTCATCCGATGTTTACCTTTGTCCCCCCCCACACACAACCTGCCTTTGATTTATGTTGTAATAGGGTGGCCTTGAATAAGGTTTACACTCAACATTGTTAAATGAACGAAAGAGGGAGGTGTGCTTACTTAGTTGGTTGTGTTTATAATATCTGTATCTCACAAAAATGAATCCCTGTTGCCCATGCACGTACCAAAACTAAAAAATTATGTTGAAAAAAATACCAGGACAAGATTTGTTGGTCCGAAATGACCATAGAGACCTACCCCCAAATTAAAAAAAAAAAATGGTGTTTTAGATGGTGCTTAGTGGTGTATTTTCATCCAAATTCTCATAGTTGTAGCCCCAAAGATGTGACCAGGAGTGCCTGGAGACACAGACAAGCAAAGAGAGAAGAATCTGTATCCCAATTGGCTGGCTGGTTGGTTGTGTGGGCCATTTGTGAGGCTATGGTCAGTCAACACATATTATTTAGTGTACCACTATTTAATAGCAATCAGTCTATTTCTCAGTTACTTCTTACCAACTTCATTTTTTCTGTGTTTTTTTCCTACTTACCAAAAGCAACTCTTATATCTTGCATTAAATTAGTCTTTTTATATTTCAATATTGTAAATCACTTTGGTATTTATATCTCAACCTTTTTATTTTAGGGGTGCATTGGATCCCTCAAGAGGTCTCCTTAGGTACCAGGACCTTCTGTTAAATAGCTATTAAAACATGAACAGATACATATTAATCTATTATATTGGTCTATGACTCTCTTCAAATGTTCCAGGGTCCTCAAGGGCTCAAGTTGAAAATGGCTGATTTAGATCATTCAATTAAATCAACTTCGTTTCTTTTGGTTCATTCTATTTTCATTTTTACCACTAAGCAACTCTCTTTGTTTTCCTGACTTGAATTAGTTCTATTTATAGATGAAAAAAAATTAATTACTTTGTCATTAATTAAATCAACATTTCTGGCCTTCATGCCAAAAGAGCATAATTCTTATCAAAATATTGTAATTTAAGGAGAATGCAGCAAAATTACTCCCCCTGACAATGACGTTGCCATGAGTGCTTCCTAGTTATTTGATTATTTAATCTATGTCCGAGCTGGGACACAAGGCCACAATCATGATGCATCATCAAACCCTGCCTTGTGCTTTTGAACTGGCTTGCCTTTTTTTCTTTTTTTTTTCTAGCAATTTGGGGTCCATTTTAAGACAACTTCAGATACTTTTTCAATGGACATCCTCAGGACATGACCAAACCTTTGTAACCTAGGCTTCTTAATCTGGATGTGCATATTCCTACTGTCTGTCTGCGTGATTTTAGTTTTAAGGCCATACTGCTTGGACTTCCAAATGTTATATCTGGCTTTCATTCAACTTAACTACACTCATGGGTGTCTGCTAGGTGGGGTTTGGACTTGTTCCACCACCCTTCCAGATTAGGCATTCCCACCCAGGATAGAGGTATCTGAAACTTGTAACCTTTTAGTTAATAAAGGATGATGGTGCTGTACAGTGGTTTTTATTTTTCATTCTATTTATTGAAGAGTTCCACAGTTAATTACAAGCGGTTAATGAATTTAAGAATTAAGCAACATCAGGTATTCTTTCAATGAAGATTCTCAAGACATTACCAAACCATTGTAATCTATGTTTCTCAATATGAAGGCAAATATTCCTGCTGTCTGTCCTTGGATACAGTTTCTTGATAGAGGTTTTGTTAGGCCAGTAGATAGGACGTAACTATCTTAGGCAGCTATTATAGAAGACAACCTTTTATGTCTTTCTCCAGCTCTTGGAGCCAATCAAGAAGATGTCCTTAATGTTGATGTTGTAAAACCTTATTTCAGTTTTGAAGCTGTATATCTTTTAACAATCAATCCCTGTAATTCACTCTTGGAGGAAAGATTAAGAAGTTAAAAGAATAAGCCTATATATTATGGCTCATTAGCCAATGTCCCTTTAAGTTACAGATATGCTTTCTGTATGCTAGAAACTGTCAACCAAAACTGCCAACATAGGTTTCGTCAGTTTTCAAGAGTTCACTTGCTATATACATATCGTGTACAGGCCGCATTAATGAAGCTTGAGGGCTGAAAATTTAAACGCATACTCCATTTCATGTCTTCAAAAAACATGTTGACTTTTTTTGTTTTTGCTTGGGAATTACCCACCAAATAAGTTTTTAGTGGGGTGGAGTGTCAATATACGATGTACGTTTTATACTGAATTTGTCCCTATTTTGCACCCAGCTGTATTTTTAGTGATCCTACAAAAGACGAGTGAAGTAACTTATTCATATATCATCCGTTTTTCCAACATTTTTGTTTAATTCATCACCCTAAACATGGCATGCTGCCATACAAGGTTAGTTACATGTAGGTTTCAATTAAGTGACTAACCAAACCTGTTTCCTTTAAGATGAATTGAATTTTGATGATGAAACTATAAGGCAAAGATTTCTTTTTGCTTTGAAGCAATTCTAATAAGAGAATGCAAATCAATGGCCAGGAGCAGATTTGCATTTGGTTTTTGTTTTTAGTATTTTATTGGATTATTAGATACTCCAAGTTACCCCCCCTACACACACACACCAAGATGCAATGTGGTAATGCTGCTGCCAAAGATGGAAACGTTCTAAAAGCATCAAAACTGAGATATATCTTCCGGCAGTTAATCACTGCAGCCTGAAAGAAGCTCAAGGTCTCTTTCTTCGTCGTCTCCCTCTCTTTCTTCGTCGTCTCCCTCTCTTTCTTCGTCGTCTCCCTCTCTTTCTTCGTCGTCTCCCTCTCTTTCTTCGTCGTCTCCCTCTCTTTCTTCGTCGTCTCCCTCTCTTTCTTCGTCGTCTCCCTCTCTTTCTTCGTCGTCTCCCTCTCTTTCTTCGTCGTCTCCCTCTCTTTCTTCGTCGTCTCCCTCTCTTTCTTCGTCGTCTCCCTCTCTTTCTTCGTCGTCTCCCTCTCTTTCTTCGTCGTCTCCCTCTCTTTCTTCGTCGTCTCCCTCTCTTTCTTCGTCGTCTCCCTCTCTTTCTTCGTCGTCTCCCTCTCTTTCTTCGTCGTCTCCCTCTCTTTCTTCGTCGTCTCCCTCTCTTTCTTCGTCGTCTCCCTCTCTTTCTTCGTCGTCTCCCTCTCTTTCTTCGTCGTCTCCCTCTCTTTCTTCGTCGTCTCCCTCTCTTTCTTCGTCGTCTCCCTCTCTTTCTTCGTCGTCTCCCTCTCTTTCTTCGTCGTCTCCCTCTCTTTCTTCGTCGTCTCCCTCTCTTTCTTCGTCGTCTCCCTCTCTTTCTTCGTCGTCTCCCTCTCTTTCTTCGTCGTCTCCCTCTCTTTCTTTGTCGTCTCCCTCTCTTTCTTTGTCGTCTCCCTCTCTTTCTTTGTCGTCTCCCTCTCTTTCTTTGTCGTCTCCCTCTCTTTCTTTGTCGTCTCCCTCTCTTTCTTTGTCGTCTCCCTCTCTTTCTTTGTCGTCTCCCTCTCTTTCTTTGTCGTCTCCCTCTCTTTCTTTGTCGTCTCCCTCTCTTTCTTCGTCGTCTCCCTCTCTTTCTTCGTCCCCCCCCTCTCTTATACATACATGCACATATATATTATATTTTTGTATATGAATCACTCATATTCACACAAACACTTCATGCACTAGAAATTTAAACAAAGGAACCAGATGGCTACTTCATTCTAATTAGCGAATCTTTATTGTTGATGTTTTTGCCATTTTCATATTGACTGTTGTGTGTTGAATCTAATTTGATTTAATTATTGTTGATTCCACATCTGGATTGAAGAATGCTTTCTTTTAATCGATCATGAAATGCCATTCTTAAAGGCTGGAATTTTATTGTTTAAGAAGTTCAAATGATTTGCCTTCAACTTGATTATTGATTAAAGAAGACAATATTGTTGTTTGATCCGAGATGGAGTTATCATTCTATGAACTGGCATAATACCCATAAAGAAAGGATAGGATTATCATGTAACCATGAACTCAGGAATTTTCTGTGTTTGTTTTTGTTTTTTGTTTTTTTCTCTAGGCACTCATTTCATATTTAGGGGCTATACAATCATGAAAATTTGCAGGAGTACACCAGTAGGCACCATCTGAAAACAGTCTTTGTTTTTTCAAAAAAGTGCTTCTTGGGTCTCTATCTGCTAGCAGTGCATTTTTTGGTAGCTTTGTGCTGGTGCAATACAGTGGGTGATGATGGCCTACTGGGCTCAGTATTGCTAAGGATTCGTCCTGTGGCCTCAAAAAATTACTCTGGCCAGTCTCTTGGGATCAGCAAGCGCCTTCCCATTGCACTAAAAAGCTAGAGTCTTTTGTCCTGCAATATTCACACTGTTTTTTGTTGTTGAAAATTCAAATTGCTAACCGCCAAATAAAAAGGGAGAGAAGTAATTCATTCATTGATCTTCTCTTTCTCTCATTTTCTTTGGTCCCTTCTGTGCAGATATTATTAAGCAACTTTGATGATCCATATTTGATTCAATTTCTTTCTTGACGGTTATTAAATCATCAAGGAATATGGACAGGTGTCATGTCTTCTTCTCACATGACTCAGCCATTATGTAAACTAGATAAGGAACAGACTATTATAATGAAAGACCGGCACAATACCTGTCAAAGATGATGGAATTATTAATGCAAGGATAAATTATGCAGATTTACCTCACTTTTACAAACTTATTCATTCCTAATGATAGTTTGTAAAGCGAGTGTTAGTAAAATGAGGTATAATTGTTCATAGAAAACAATGCTCCAAATAGTGTTGCATTCTGAATTAACAAAAATTATATAATGAAGTCTTTCAATTGTTATATGAATAAAGAATAATGAAACTATGTTTAAGCAATTATTTTAATGAGAAAAGGAATGAAGTACATATAGAACATGGGAAGGAAGGAAAAATGCTTAAAATGCTACCTGAAAGTAACTATGTGCTAATCCCCTTAAATCACTCGTCTGGTGCTAATGATGCATTCTCCTCCTCCTCTGTTATGATGGCTGTTGTTTGATTTTTAATGAAGGATTCAAGGGTTAAATGCTTTAGTGAGTCCCTTCTCTTTTCATGATAAATTTTACAATAACAAGCAATACTACACCTCGCCAAAAAGGCAATTAAAAACCTACAAACTCATCTTCTATCAACAGACCCCCATATACAAACTTGGAACAGTGCTATTCACCCGTGAACAAGTTTTTACCGTGTTCAAATTGAACAAAAATAAGATTTAATATTATTTTCATCAAATTCAAACTTTTATTTTAATGTTCTTAAAGCCAGGAGTTCAAAAAATTTGGTATAACTAGTATAGATGTATTTATTGCATGCTTTATTTTCCTGTCAATATCGAACAACTCTTCATGTTTTCTGATTTTTGATAATCCTAAAACAATAAGGCAACAGATTTAGATCAAAAATACAATCGAAACAGCAGCAGTTGTAGTAGTGGAGGTAATATTACCAGCAGCAGTTTTCTGCTTACATCATCAAACACACAACCGAGCTGTGCTCACCAGTGTCTGTCTCTGTATTATGAGGTATGTACGTATGAACTGCCCTTAAAACTTGCACATCTTTGTGATGGTTTAGAGGCATTGAAATTTAAACACATTATCAGTCACCTGCTGTGGCAAGACAAACTTTTCACTCTGATAAGTCACCTACAGCAATGGTCCTCAAACATAATATTTCATTCAAAAGTGTGAATGGTTTATTCCTCAAAATTGGCCTCAGAACTAAAAAAAATATGAGGAGCACAGTTTGAGAAACCCTGATCTATAGAATGATTAGGGTTGAGTTGATGCAATAACTACCAATTAGTTGATTGTGCTGGAAAGATTTGGTACAGTAGGTTAAATATTGAAAGATTTTTTTTTTTTTTGTGAGAAACAGCTCAACTACTTTCTTTCTTCTGTATGTTGTTTGATCAGTATTGCTCGAACTATCGGAATTCTGTACGTGAGAAATTGACTTTGCTTTGCTACTACTGTTTCCTGTAGCTCCTTCTTTAAGACCCTTTCTCAGGTTCCAGCCTGCCCTTATTAATCAGGGATATAACTCAAACAGACTGACAGAAATTCATTTGATGTCTTTTTAGTCTTTGACCAAATATGCCAGGGCCGTATTAAACACTTAGAAATTGTTATTGAATGATCACAAAATTGAATTTGGGCCTTTTTTATTTTCATTTGAAAATTATCTATAAATGTAACGGTTGATCTCACCAGGCTTTTCTCCCTTCTGAAGGGAAGGAAGCCCTTCTGTGTCACATCCCACAGATGTCTAGTCTTGGCATTGCATGTCCTTGTTTGGATCTATGTGGTGCACCAGCTCATTTCTCTACCTTGTTTTCAGTTGAGGCCCCTGGAAGGCACTGAACTGTATGTTGACAACTTGCTTTTGACTAAGTTCTGTACTGGGCTACCAGTTAGAGAGGGGTTTTCTATCAGGCACTTTCCTCTGTGGAGTGAGCTCTGCCACTAGGGTTCTGCACCCTGGTTGCTCCTGGTTTGTGGAGATGATAAATATTATAAATGCAAATTAATGATTAATTGGTAAAATAGCTTGAAAAATAGCAGTTCTAGATTTCTTTTCAACCTTGAAACCGACAGGCGGGTATTGCTTGCTTTGAAAATGACATCAAAATCCTGTAGGCTGTATTGCGTACATGTTACTGCAAATACAAAATTTCACTAGATTTTTTTTTTTATGCATGACAAGATAGAATTTTAATGAGAAATTCGGAAGGGCTGCTATTGATACTATAATTATGATTTAAACTTTGGGGAGGGGGAGAGAAAAAGAGGTTATAATTTGATAAGAAGAGAAAGAAAATTGAGTAGTTTAGTATAAGGAGGGAGTGGAGAAAAGACAGTTTAATAACTCAGTTTCAAAAAGGTAAGAGGTGATGGCTGCTACTGATACTATAAACGGGACTAACATGGGTCTTTACTATATATATGCCAGGGGTGGCCTAATTTTCTTCATGTCGGAGCCATAAGGGATAAACTTGAGAAATACAAGACATGAAAAAAATTTACACACGTTTTTATTATTTGACGATGGGGAATCAGTAAGTATAACAAGACATGACTCATATATGTAAGACATTAGATGGAAAACTATATTTTGTCCAGTACCAGTGTTAACCAAGTAACATATCGAGCTGTCCTACATCACATGAGTGAATAAAGAATGAATGCTGTGTGGGACTCTCACCTTCATCCACCAAGGAAACAGCTTATACATGGCTCTACACAATCTGAGTTAGTAGCACCCCTATAGTAAGGCAGGAATCTAAGAAGGCACTTGTATATGGCCACTGTTTGTTGTGTTTTGACCACCCCTGATATATCTTATGATAATTTCCCCTGAAAACTATTAGCTTGGTTATTCAATGAAGATGTTCATTGACACACAAACAACATTAATGTTGTTACTGAGTATTGTCCAAGCAAGGACATGCTTTGATTCTGGTTGATTGATAGGAGCTAAATGCTTTCGTTTTGTTTCTTAGTTACCAGTGTGATCGTCATTCAACTTCTCTGTAATTACTAGTGGCTAATTACTCATTTATTTCTTGTTCTACTCGAAAGACCTCTCAGAAGAGTCGTCATAGTGACAGAACAAATAATCTATGGCAAACTCTCTTGGTTGTTTGTAGCTGTGTAGACAGACACTTGTTCCACTGGAGTACTGTGGATTTCATTTAATTATTATGTTTAGGAAATAATGGCTGATTTTATTGTACTAAATTTTAGTCATGTTGTAGTATAATAAATATTCTAAAATTATGCATTTTGTAGTTATAGGCTTACTGCAATTTCCTTTTCTAAATATCCTATGAGTTGAGGGGTGACTGGGGATTTGAGGGCCTAGGGGTCTTGGGAGCTTCCAACGATGTTTCAATAGAAATGAAGTTGATGAACTACTGGTTATAAAGTGCCCCGCCCCCGCCAACTACGCCTCTGCCCGTGATGAATTCTCAAGGGTTGCTTTGTATAAGAAGAGAAAAACAAAAAATATTATAAAAAAAGTTACAATTGTTTTATATCCCTTTGAGACTTTAGCACCACCCTACATAAAAATTAATCTGTTTTTAGCTTCTCTTTTTAAAAATTTTCTCTTTATACTTTTTTGAAAACTGAGGCAGTAAGAACTTCAAAAGGTTAGTCTTGAAAGGGTTAAGCTGATCTTGTGAAGCTTTGATGCTTTAAAAAGTGTCTTTGATAGTTCATTCTGGAGGATACAATTTGAATTTTTTTTTTTAATTTTTTTAATTTTTTTAATTTTTTATTTCTATTTTTTTTACTTCCAACCAACAAAGTTGGAAGAGGCATATGTATTCACTTGTCTCTGTTTGTCCAGACAATATCTCTGAAAGTTCTCAATGAATTTCAATGTAATATTGTGGAAGGATGGGCAAGTTAAATTTTAGGATAGATTTAGGAATTTTTTTTTTCTCAAAGATTTTTTTTCATTTTTGTGTGGTATTTATCTGTATTCACTCATGTTTGTCTATGCAATATCTCCAAAAGTTCTTGATGAATTTCAATTATTTTTTGGGAAGCAAGAGACCATGGGTCAAGGAAGAATTTGGTTAGGTTTTGGGGATGGTGTAGGGAAATTTTTCAGTGTGGGAGATATTTTTCGTATATTTAAACAATTGTCTGAAAATTGATCTTCATTTAGTCTTTAGATAATGACAATGGTATGTTCTCTCAGAATGCTTTCTTGTTCTAAACTGCTGAAAAAAATGGATTGTTTTGCCTCCCACTCCTCCCACAAATAGAACACTTTTTGAAGCTTTATACAATTCTTGCTGCTGATCCAAGGCATTTTCCTTGAGGAATTTGACCAGGCTAGCATGTAGACCTTTTGATGCAGTGATAACTGGCCTGGCTTTGTCATGGGGTGCTCGCTGTAGGGTTCAAGCCTGCAGGGCACCCGCTGCTGCCATACAGGGATGTCTGCAAACGTGACTTGAAATCCACTCACATCAAGGTGGACACTTGGGAGGAGTTTGCTGCGGATTGCTGTGCCTGGTGACGGGTTATCCGTGTAGGCTCACCACTGCAGAGGAGAAATGAGCTCGACTACAGTTGGTCAGAGGAGAGAGAAGAAAAGCTATGTCAGCTACCACTCAACCATAAACCAACAGCTTCCATATGTAGCAGCTGTGACAAGGACTGCCATTCAAGAATCGGCTTGTTCAGTCACAACCAATGCTTATACACATCTAAGTGACTCTCTAACCGGGTGCATCCATTGTCTAATTAGACAGCTGGAACAAGCTATTTAATTCTATTTACAGATAAGTTTCTTTTTCTTTTCTGGTACAACACACCTGAATAAATTGAATGTACTGCATAGCATTAGATTAAAAATTTTCTATTCATCCTTGGAAATGAAAGCTAATTAAGCAAAATATTTATCCAAAGTAAGAAACTCCTTTCTTCTATTCACACCTACACGTTCCAAGCATTGTTTTTACACTATAACCTTTTTTTAATAGAAACTGTCATCGAAAATTGTCAATGAGTTTCTTCTGTTTTCAATTGGGTCTGGCTGGCTATGCATTTATAATGTATGTGGACCACTCCAACTGAGTTAGAAAGCTGAAATTTCAAACACTTACTCCCAATTTCTACAAAATGTTTTTGTTTTTCAAATTCCTCCCCTAAATTTAAATTCTGATTCACCTTATACAAATCCCAGTGGCTACTCAAAATATAGGGTTGAGGTGATTTCATGACAGGTATTCATTGACCCTTAATTTACAAAGATGGATATCCTATCCAATAGGAAAGCACCCTCAGGGAAGTTTGTTCCACAGATCAGAGGAAGAAGCTGTTTGAGTGGAAATTGCAATAGGTGCATGGAATGGTCAGAAAGTGTGGATGGGATTCTCTAAAGATACCAACTGACTGGAAAATCTTGTATTGATGGCACCAGGTGATAGAGCTCCTCTAAACACTTTCCATTGAGTTACTAACCAGACCTGTTTATTTCCTTTTTTTTGCTCTGTTGTAGGAATTCTTTTTGTTGAGGGGTTTCATCCAAAGCCACTTACTCTTGAGTAAATAACTATATGACTGATCCCTCTACTTGTAACCAGTGAGGTTGTCGCAGTGTTATTTCTTGTGAATTTTTAACATAATCCACTTTTGGTTTGCTGGGTACATCAAAGCTTCACCAGAGTTCTGTTAATCGTAACTCTCGGACACACATTCTCTACTCTAACCATTCCAGCCTTTCTTGGTACTGTACAGGGAATTTCCCATTTTGCTATTTTACCCATAGCTAGTGAAAGAAAAGACTGCTTCATGCCTTCCCCAAGGGCATAAGTGTGAAAGTGAATGGACAATGGAATTTGAACTTAGTTCACTAATTCCATATTCCGTACTGGTAACTACTTGTCCATCAGCACTTCCCTAATTACTAAAGGTTTTTTATTTTTCTGGTATAACACACAAGAAATAAATTGAATGCATTGCAGTCGGGTTTCCTTGTTTTTATCCTTGGAGATAAAAACCAATTAACTAAAATGTTTATAAAAAGAAAAACTTTCTTTTTCTATTTACACCTACACATTCCAAGCATTGTTCTGATACAAGATTTATTTCTTTTATTTTTGTTCTGTATCAGGAATTCTTTTCATTCTTAACGAGTCTAATATGAAGCCACCCACGCTTCCCATTGAAATCCTGAATCTTTTATTTTGTTCTGGGCATTTCTAATTTATTTTTATTTATTTTTTTCTTCAATGACGTAACATTAAATAATACTAGATAGAATACCTGCCTGAAGAGACCAAATAAAATGCTGTCAAAAAAAGAATAAAAAATATAGATAGAAAATAATGGTATTTAATTTGTGTTTTAAAGAGTGATATTTGTGACTTGAAGAGTATTTTTCTTTTTGTTTAGTTTTTTTACAATGTTAAATGTCCATATGCACCACTTAACAGAAAATGAACAATGTCATTCCTCCTCTAACCTTAATCTATGAACAATACAAAAGTACTTACTGCTAGCCAGATGAAGTACATATCTTCCCCTCACTCTCTCCTCCTCTTTATGAATATGATACAAATTCCCCTTTAGCTCTGTGATTAAACAGTTTTTCATCTGCCTCCAGGGGATTCAGCTGAAAAAAGTGGGCACATAAAAATGGCTATTCAAAAAATTTATATTGTAGCACCCTCCACTAAAGGTTTAAGGGTTGATTTTCGAAAACTATCTGGCTAAATATCCTTCTCGGGAACACATTGGTACACACAGAAAATTTCAATGGGTTATGTTGTATGATTTTTGCTGTAGGCTGTGACATACATACAGACAAACAGACAGACATTTGACCCTCAAACTGAGAACCATGTAATGTGCACATGAACAAATCATGCTCAACATCATATGGAGAAATCATAAGACAGCACAATATATCAGAGAAAAAAAACTAGAGTCTAAGACATCACAGAATGTATTAGAAAACTCAAATGGCTATGGGCTGGTCATGTTACAAGAATGGCAGATAACTGCTGCACATCACAACTCACAAAATTGATCCCCAGAGATCACATATGAAATGAGGCCAGCTGAATATAAGATTGTGAGATGAACTAGTCAAGTTCAGAAAGTATTGGCTCTGCAATACCCATGATAAAGAGGTCAGGCAAATCCTGGGGAAGGTCTCTGTCCAATGACCGACAATAAAAGACCGATAATGAATAAGACCAGTACTTATAAAAAATAACCATTTTTTTATCTATGGATCTATCTATCCATATTAAAGACATATGCAATTTATGCAAATTAGTATGTTCAGTTGTATAATTGGTTGTCTTGACCAATTCCTGTTTTAACCTCAGTTGTAATGGATTGGTCCATGTGAATTATAATAGCATAGCTAATAGAATAATTAAAAGGGTTGTGAAAATATGCAATCGTCTTTTGTAACATGACAATTAAGATTATGTCATGGAAACTCTAAGGACTTTGTCTGATCACACATCACAGCTTGAGTTGAGACTTGGAAAAAAACTTGAAATTAGTGAACTTGAATTCAAAAAAATGAATTATCTCATGAAATAGCTCTAGGCTCCTTAATGCCAATAAATTACTCCATTTTTCTCTGGTACATGATGTTAAATATGTATTTTAGAATGTTTCTATTTTTAAACATAATTTTCAGTTACATATGTCTCCCTCTCTCTAATCAGCTTTGAGGAGAGTATAACTTACGTCTTTACTGTGATGTGACAGACTTGGTAACTATGGCCTTTCATATTAGTAGATTTATGAGAGCATCTCTGCTCATTTCACTCAGAAATAACCTAGATATCTCTGAACATTATACTGAACAGTGTGTCTGTTTGTCACACTCAAGAAGTTGAGAGTGGTAAGGGAAAGTTTTTGAGAAAGGGATTGCAGGGGAAAGGGTGAGGAAAGGGGGGTCGAGAAGTGGGGTGGGAGTACCCAAAAGGGTGAGGGGTGAAACTCAAAGATATCCGGTAAAGGAGAATGGCTGGAAAAGGAAGGCAAGAAACTAAAATGAGGTGCAACTGAATTCATGCTAGAGTGTCTGTGAGCAGAAAATTAGGTTGAGTGCCAGAGATAATCGCTTTAACAAATTGTATGAATTCTTTCCAAATACTAAAGTACTTTAAATTTACACCCCTATGTATACTCTTAGAAAAGCAATGGATATTTTACTCGTAAAAAGTTTTTAATGGATGAAAAGACTCCTCGAACCAAACAAATAAGAATTAAAACAGGTGTGGTTGGTCACTCGATAGAAACTGTCTCGTGACCAACGTCTTTTGGCAACATGCCATGTTGGGAAGTAATTGATTAAAAGTTGAAAATGAGAGTGAAGAATGGATGAATTACCTTTCTCGTCTTTTGTTGAGCTCTAAGAAAAGAGAATTTTCAAGATGCAAGCATGAATGCTGCTAGACACAATTTAAGGGACCAATTTAGCATTAAATTTCATCGTAAATTGAGCCCCACCACTAAAAACCTTTAAGATTAATCTTAAATGTCTTTTTCAAAACATAAAAGTTCAAGTTTTCAGCCTTCTAGGTCTATTGGTGCAACCTGTATACATGCTACATAGCCAGCCAGCCAGCCAGCCTGGAAAACTGGAGAAACCTATGTTTATAGTTTTGGTTGTCAGTTTATAAAAGAGGTTTTACTATCTAAATGTTTGGAATATGTAGGTGTAAATAGAAAAGAGTTTTTCTTTTTATAAACATTTTTGGTTAATTAGATTTTATCTCCAAGGATGGATAAGTAAATGCTTGAATGCATTCAATTGAATTTTGTGTGTTGTACCAGAAAAATAAAAATAAACCTTAATCAGTAAATAGAATTAAGCTAGAAGACACTCAAAGAGTGCATACCTCTGCCAATGTCATCATCACTAAAAACTGAATGAAAATCAATCCATGTATAGTTACGATGCAGGGGTGATTACTATGAAGAAAAAAAACTAGTATATCCGCCCAAAACTTTATTCTTTATCAATTCTCCCTTCTCCCGCCTTTCCACAAAATGTCATTGAAATTCATTGGGAACTTTTGGAGATATTGTGTGGATAGACAGAAGGGCCTGAGTGACAACATAGACCGCTTCGAATTTTGTTGGCTGATTAAACAAAAATAAATGCCTAGAACGTATAGGTGTAAATAGAAAAAAAGGAGTTTCATTCTTAGGATGAACATTTGGTTAATTAGTTTTTTATTTCCAAGAATAAAGAGCTATGCAGTGCTTTCACTTAGTGTATGTGTGTATATATAATGCCTATATATATGATGAAAATTTACTCAGCCTTTTTGTCACTGGGTATCTCCCAGACAATAGCCTTTTATCCAAAAATCAACAGATGTAGATATTCAACTCTAGATAGCTATAAGCAATAAATTCCAAATATTTATGATTTCAACAAAAAGTAATTTTTTTGATTTTAAAGTACAGAAGCTGAAGACGGTTATCGTATCGCAAGTTTTGTTTACATAAATAAAACTGAGGAAGTCAATTTTTTTTTTTCCAATTCATTCGCTGCATTCATTACAATAGAGGTTCAATTTTGTTTTTAATTTTCAGATATTAGATTCTAGGCGAATGAAAAAATGTTTTTGTTCTGACTACTGCAATGTATATGATTAAAACCCATTTTATCAATTTCAATCTCCCTTCATAAAGCAAAAAAAAATTACTCATAATAGGATGCCTGTCATTGAAGATTCAGCAGACACAAAAATAAGTTAAACTGAATATTAATTATTTCTCTAAAAAAAACTGTTTGATTTGCCAGATATCTGGAGCTTATAGCGGCAAAACATTGAATCATTTCTCAACTCAAGGTTTTATGACCGTGAGCTCCGTATTATATCTCTGGATAACTGCCCAGAGGGTGGTAATTTTCAGCTAGTGGTTTCAATTGCAGAAAAAAAAGCATAAAGGTAATCATAAAAAAATTGATTGCTTTTACGTACTTAAAACAGGTTTTAGACTGTTTTTCATGTCAATTTCTGCCATCCCAAATTAACTTTAATTATGCAATGATCAACATCTGCAGACAGAAAAATTTAAACTCCGTTATTAAAAATCTTTCAAAAATAAGGTAGCCTTTATGTAAATATAAGATTCATCAAAAATTGGCATTCATGCTTGTTTTTGAAAATTCAAAAGCTGAGAGCAATAACTTTTTCCTTCATCTTCTGCCGCTTCTTATTCACTGCCATAAATTGACAACCCAAGTTAGGTTGTGTTAAAATGCAACAGAAAAATTGAGATGAAGGAAAATGGTGATGAAATTATTAATGATAATGGTTTATAATAGTTGATGTAATAAAAATCCAACTATGATAATATACAGTGTGTATTTATTTGTTCTCCGTTATGTTAAGGGATATCATTCTTAATCATTATTATAACCTCATTCACGCCTAGATTTTTTTTCAAGGATTACAAAGCAATCGATGTATTTAAGTTTTCTCATTTTCTAAGAAACCCTGGGGAGTCTTATATCATTTTGAAGGTTATAAGATATGGATTTCATTTATGGCAAAATTATAAAAATATAATGGTCATGTGTTATGTATTTAAAATGGCTGCCATATTCAAAATGAATATAAAATCTAAAGTGCACTCCGAGCCTGAAAGAGTTAAATAGGTTGATATATGAAAGCATAGTAAAAATAGAATTTCATGTTCCGATAACAATGCTGAATTTAGAGGAAAATTTTAAAAAAATATAAATGAAAAGTAATAAAAGATCAAAATAATAATAATCTATTTGTGGTCAACAGAATGTTATTCTCTAAGCTCATTGCAATGCAATTCCCTATCATCCACGTATATAAGATATAAGGTATATCCATCTATTTTTTATATGCTGCAACTTTTTTGATGATACTGGTAAATTTATCTAAGTATATAAGTACCATTGTCACTACTTTGTGTAGATTTCTGTTCATCTGTCATGTTATTCCAAACAGGCACATAAAATTGAGTGGCCATATCATGATTTGATCATCTGAGGGTGAATTTAGTAAACCGATGAAATATAAATCACCTACCTCGATCTAGATAGTTAGAAAGAAACTGGATTTCAAGCCTGAAGTATTGTCAATAGTAGGAGGAAGCGGATATCAAAGCAACTAAAGTTGCTTGACTGACAACATAATTTTGAAAAAAAAAAAAAGTCACCGGAAATCGTAGATCACTTTGACGAATTAAGGATGGATTGAGAAAGCATACAATTACAAAATATTTATTACCATATTTATTTGAGTATAATGCAACCACAAATTGATATGATCCCCACTTTTTCTGGCTGAAAATCAATAATATAACATAAGCTTACTATTGAAAGCTATTAACCAAAACTGTCAACAAAGGTTTCTTCAGTTTCCAAGTTGGCCCAGCTGGCTGGCTATATATCATGTGCAGTGGCTGCACTAATGGAGTTATAGTGCTGAATATTTAAGCATTTTTTTTCTCTTTTCCCTCCCTTAAATATATATATATATTTTTTTTATTTGGTGAAGTGTTCTATTTACAGTGTAAGCTTTTATACTAAATTGATCCCTGAGTTTGTGTCCTGTTCTATTTATTGACTCAGCAGAACTATTTTTTATTTTTCTTGCTTATAATGCAAATTGTACTTGACTTGCAGAAACAATACAGATATCAATGTAAGTGGGTGAAAGAGGATTGTTTGCCCAAGATAATCTCCGTTTATCTATCAAAGTACTATTTATCAGTTTGCATCGTGCTTCTGTTATATCAGCTTGGATAATGTAATGGTTGGCACATCTGCCTCACATGTGGATGGTCCCAGATTCAATTCCCAGTATGAATGAAAAATCTTCCCTAGGTAAAATTTCCCTGTGCACTCAGCAGCTAATTGAGTACCCTCTAAGCTGTGTGATTAGAGCTGAGGTATCCTTCTGGTGAACTTGCATCCTGCTGAGGGGATGGTCATAAAAAATTTTAAGAATGAGGTCCTGGTCTCAACCAGACTTGAAACTTGCAAGGATCACTAAGCTGATGCATCCAAAGGAAACCAGAACTTCATCACCAGCTGTTCATACTCCAATGCGAGTTGTCTCTTGAGAGATGGACACTTCACCTTTTATGCTTTGTTTGTCGCAGGTTGATTTAAAGATCAGATTTGATTGGAAACTTATTTATTCCTTTAGACTCTTTGTGTTGCATTGGTATGTAACCTCATCAAATGCAATGTTGCTTGTTTTTCAGTTTTTTTCTATGTTGTGGAGTTGCAAGTCCACGCCCATAAGTTTTTTGTCCTTTTAGTTGGACTGCCTTACAGGGCTGAAGAGCTCCAACTGCCCTGTTATCTTTCCGTAGCTTGAGGGTGGTGTTGGATTCATATATTTCTCAAGGATCTCATGCAAAGTGAACATAAACAGATTTGGACAAAATCTTAATTCATCCAAACTGACTTAGAATTTACCTCTCTTGTTCAATTCGGTCCTAAGAGAATCCAAAATATAAGCCTTGTCTATTGACTGGACAGTGATTCGCAATGTGCCAGTCAGATGACTCATCCTATCATTATGACCTTGCTTTAGAGCACTGAATTATGATTGCCTTGAATTATTTGAAATTTTGAATATTATGTGGCACCCCAAGAAGCTAACTGCCTACAGCTCCTGGGGAGCTATGGCATGCACTTTGGGAACTATTGAGTTGAGTAAATGCATAAACATTTTATCTAAATGTGAAATTTGACATTTGCTGCTGCCACGTCTTCTAACAAGACACAGATGTGAGCTTTCTTTTGACTCAGCCATTTTAGCCTCTTTTAGTTAAAAAAACTTCAGACTTTTTTGCTTGTTCGAGTGGGGGCGTTGTTTCGATAAAATTTGACTGTTCTGGAGATAATTCTAAAAAGCGGAAGTCAAGGATGATTATCTTACTTGACTATTTTGGCAGGCTGCTCCACACACCAGAAAGTTCGGCCCTTTCCAAACATGCACTTCTTTGAACTGGCTCTGCCTTAGTTTTATCTAAATGTGAAATTTGACATTTTTTGCCATGTTTTCTAACAGGACACAGATGTGGGCTCTCTTTCAACTCGGCCATTTTAGCCTCTTTTTCTCTAAAATTGCTGCAAAACTTTTCAGACATTTGTATGTTTGTTTTTTTTTGGGGGGGGGGGTCTATTACTAACTTTAAAACTAGACTGAATCTTTATGTACTTGTGACCTAAATTCATTTGAAGAAAACAACTGTTGTTTACAAACCTGTGGGCACAACTAACTCGGCATCTTAAATTTCATTTGATAATTTTTCTCTCCTTTTCTCTTCCTTCTCATTCAATCTCACAGCTTTTAAAATAACATGTGTATTTAATATTTGCTTTTGTAAAGATGTCCTTTTAAATATGTCAGGGACTTACTTCTGGTAAGATATTTTGCTTTCTGTTTCTCTATTGTTGAGAGGCTTTATTTTGACATGACATCGTTACAAATTTGTTGCATTTATTATGACTACACTAGCATGTACATGGATGAATTATACACATCTCAAATGAAATTCATTTTTTGATTGACATTCTACGAATTTTCATATTTTTTGTTTTTATTTTAAAATTTTAAACCAACTAGAGCAGTACCGTTCCAAAGGTGCATGTTTTGAAGGGGCCAGACTCTACAGCGTATGGAGCAGCCTTCCATAACTTCAGTACGTTGTACAAAACTATCTCGGTTACTTCTCTTCAGTGTTGCCAATTTAGATATCTTGCATGTAAATTTAGATAATTCTAATTTTTGATTAGATTTCTCGAACTGCAGATCCAAACATGATGCTGCACTGCCTTGTGTGCTGACAGATATATTTGGCGAGTGTCAACTACATACAATCAATGGCCAGTCGTCGAGTAATTGTGCTGTGCATACATACGCACTAATATACATATACATACATATGCACATGCATTCATTTCTTCAACTTTTTTCTACAAGGAACAGTTTTATTTATGAAAAATCAGAGATGCCTATGTATATAGTAAAATTGTTTTCAGTGCTACTACTTTAGTAGTGAACACACACAGAGTAGAGCCTTGCTTTACCACCTTCCTATCTTTCTCTTTGTTGGTTGTTTTCTGTCACACTAAAATAGGGAAAAAAAAGTGACATAGATTTTTGTTATGAGATTTTAATGACTTTTTGTCCTGATGGTATCTGATGATTAAGCTCATTTTGACATTGTCTCCTTAGACCTCTTTCCAATTATTATAATTGTCTGAATATCCAATTCTTCCTTGAATCTATTATTTTTCTTCAAAGACATTTCAAGGTTTTTGTCGAACTTCTAGTGAGTTAACTTTATCTTTCTAACCTAACAACAATGACAACTTCAGACTGCTGGTAAAGACTAAAAAGTGAAAAGGGTATAAACTTCAAGTATAGAGAAAGTTTCTATCCCTAAGTCATCAAGCGAGATAGAGAAAATGGAAAGCTATGAATGCTAGATTGAATTATCAGGTGTCGTAAAACAGATTCTTACAATTAGAATTTATAACTTTTTCCTTCTTTTTTTTTTATCTTTACTATAATTCTTTTTCTTTCTCTTTTTAACCTTAACCGTCCATAGTAGAAACTTGAAATTTTGTATACATACTTCTTTCTATTAGTAGGGAAACATTTCTTTTTGTTTTTTGAAAATTTGGCTTAGTGGCTGAATTAGTTATGTTGGGAGTGGAGTATGTCCCTGAAGTAGCCAGTTTTGCTACATTATTGTTTTCATAGTAGTAACATCTGGTGGTCCATGCTAATTTTCACTGTATAATCATGGTTCTTCCATGGATTTCTAATTTCTCCATTTTTTCCCAAGGTCACAGGTATACCTGAAAGAGGGTATTTGAAAACTTCCCCCATCGTGGACCCCTAAAGTTTTAGAAATGATAATTTACTTTCTGCATTTCTGTTGACATCTAACAACAATTGAAGAAATTTGTGTGTGTGCAGCATGATTACCTGACAAGTATCCATCATAGGACACAAAGCATTGCAGTGCTGAACTTGAAGTTTTTTTGATTGGCGGTTCTCTAGAAATCTAATAATTCTAAATGTTATATTTATTTTCATCTAAATTTAGATTAAATATGAAATATTGAAAACACAACACTGAAGATGAGTAACTGAAATAATTTGACGCTTGACTTGTTTCTGAATTCTTGAATCTAGAGTAAACTAGTGCCTCACCTGATGTTAATCATTTTAGTCTTCATTTTGAACATTTCCTGTTTTAATGTTTTCAACTTCATAATTTTAATATCAATAAGTTTTTTCAACTTTGGGAGCCAAATTTAATGCTTTGAAAATTGGGGTCCATGCTAAAACCACATTACAAGGAGACATGTTATAATGCATCTACAGTGTATGTGTCAAAAAAAAGCTATCAACCTATCGCTCCAAGTAGCATCATTGGATTGAATGTTGGTTTATGCAAAGATTATAATGTCTACTAATTGGTGTATAAATGAATAAAGAAAAATATAGAATTAAACAATAATGAATAAATGATAAAGAAAAATCAATACACAGAATAAATGATTTCTTCAAAGTTTTTCAGATGATTGAACTCCTTCTTGTTCGTGTAATTAACACGATGTTAGACGAGTACAGATTCAAGTTGACGTGGCTTTCTCTACTCAATAGGGACAAGTTATAGAAGTCTAGGTTTTATGCGAGACGGAAAGGAAAACACCCGAGGCCAACAGGAACATTGGAGAGAAAAATATCTGTTTACCCCTATCACTTTCAGATAATTCACCTGTATAAGGGTGTTGAATGGATCAGCCAAAATGTATTAACAACACAAACAGCAAGGAGTTCAATTGTCTGAAAAACTATTTGAATGTTAATGACCTTTTAAAGTTATTGACGAGTAAGTTTTTTCCTTATACATTTTTGTCAAAGTAACTGACCTTTATTTCATAAACTTCAGATCAAAAATCAATGATTGTTTCAAAAGTTAAAATATTTTCTGTACTCTTGACTTATTCTGTTGCCCACAGGCTTTTTGATCCGTTACAGACCATGTAAATATCAGAGGAAACATTGGTTGTGGGGGAGCTAATGGAGGCTCACAGCATGTTCTCTCTCTCTCTCTCTATCTTTCTATCTTTCTCTCTTTCTCTCTTTCTCTCTCTTTTTTCCTCTGCATTTTCTTCAACAATCATGTCTGCTTTTACCATCAAGGGTGTTGCATGAGCATTTAGTATAATGCACTTTTGGCTTGCTAGGCCCATCAAAATTTCACAAGAACCCTATTAACTGTACCTTTCAGGAACACATTCCTTACTCTGTTTCCAGCCTCTCATGGCGCTGGACAATGAATAAGACTTTCCTGGTTTTGCCATATTACCCATAGCTGGTGTGAGAAAAAAGGAAGAGCAAGAAATCTTCCTTTTGAGACAAATGATGGTAATAATTGTTGGAAATTGCGATATGGAAATATGAATCATTTCCAATAAAATTCCTAATTGGCCATTTAACCCTAATCCTCATACATTCTATTATGGACTTGTAGAAGTTGGTTTCTCAATTATGTTGCACCTTTAATGACATCACACCTCTTCCTTCCCCATTATTTCTGTTGTTTAACTTGAGACTGACTGACTAATAATTGTCTTGGGTTGTGTGGACACATCTAAAATATTTCCAAGTTTCATAAGGAGGGTGCACTTACAATGTAACTTCAATGCTAAAGTGGGCACTTACTTTCCACTATTTTTACAGAAGTATGGGCAGAATTACAGTCTGAATGAATTTTCTTTGCTTTGGTCTGAAAAATGGCTCTGAAAGAATTAAAATTCCAAAATTTTAAGTCTCCCAGGTTTCTGATAGATGGTATGAAAGAAAGTAAGAGTAGATGATTCATTATAAGTCATACCTATATAAAAATTGAAAAAAACAAATTCCCTCCAAGAGAACTGTATGTCTCAAAAACCCAAATCTTAACCCCCTTTTTTTTTTGCACTGTTGGCATGTTGACTAACACCAGAACTCCTTATAAACTTGAGACTTTTGTAAAAAAAATTTCTATTCCACCTACTAATATTTGAAATCCAGTTAGCTATTTATGGCCATTTCAAATGGTTAAAAGAGCCTGGCATTGTGAAAAATGGCTAAGATTGCATAGATTTTCATTCCCAGCTAACTGTGCGACTTTATATGCTCTAAAAACTCATACAAAATGTAAATATACAATGAATTTATCATATACTGAGACAAAAATGAAAATAAAAGGCACTGTTAGCCACAGTAAAAAAAAACAGGGAATTGTGGATTCTAAATTCAAAATACTTCATTGCAAAGAATGGACATACTTGGTCACTAAGTATTGGGTGTATTGCCCACTTAGGAGCTTAAATTGCCCACTAGTGGGCAGTATCTCCCACCTGTTTTAGAAGAATGCTGAAAATGTCATAAAGAGATAAGATAACAAATGAAGTTGTACTCCAACGCGTCCGCACAAAAAGATTGTTAATAATTCCTTGGTTATGTTATCAGAAAGGGAGGAATGAAATGCCCTACATTATAAGGACCATATGCCTCAGACACGTGGGAGATGAATGAAACACAGTAATCCCTGACAATTCGTAGGTTTTCCATTTGCATTTTCAATATTTTTACGGTTCAGTTTTTAACAATTTGATAGAAATATTTTTGTGTACTTTGCAGTATACCATGTAAAAGCACATCATAGAATATACACTGTAGAGTGTAAACGAAAAATGAGAGATTTAGGATATCATAAATGCATATATATTTATGATATGGCAACCACCATGGACTTCTGACAAAAAGTGACATGCATCAATAAAAACATCTGGAGCTTGTAATCTATCAAATTGTAGAAATAATCAGTTATTAATAATAAAAAAAGAAAATTATCAACAAAAAATTATTTAGTAGAGAATCATGGTTGAAAACTAGTTTAAACTTGTGATGTGTTTAGTCAAAAATATTTCAGACATTGGAGATATTTTTTTCAATTCACTGTACTGTATTTTTATAAAATTTATTTTCATTATTCAACTGTATATTTATCTACTGCATTTTTCAGTAGTTATTTATCTATTTGTACATTTACAATTTAGGAATGGTGAAGTGTTTGTTTATAAAAAGGTTTATGGTACAAAAGAGTTTTGTTTTTGGTTTTTGTGTGATGGGGGGGTAGTTGAAATTATTAGGGCCCTTCCCAACCCCTACAAAAGGCAAGGGATAATTGTATGGACAATGCGAAAGAACTAACAAACCTATGCATATGAAACATTGACGCTACCAGAGATTGTTTGATGTAGAGAACCATGATCACCCAAGCATACATTGTGAAAGACGCATCAAGATGAGAAAGAAAGTTGATTTTCTGCTTGTATTTGAGAAGGAAATATTTCATACTTTTGCTGTGAGCAGATGATTTGATTCCATGTATTAAATGCTTGAACAAAAAGAGCTGTTATCATTGATGACGTAAAACTATACAAACGATTTTAAAGCTAATAACATTCTTAAAATCTTTTTTTTTTTCTTTTTTTTTCTAATCATGCTTGATTATCGATTGCTTTTCAGAACTTGAAATATGTTAATTTTATTTCCTCATTTCTCCTTACACCGCAAACATTGAGAGGGTTTATTCGCTGATGGATTCTCAGTGGACCAATGAGCAGAATAGACTTAATGAATGGTATCAGTGAAGGCCCTGATACTTGCTCAAAGCTAAGACATACATTGATTTAAGCTTTTATGAAAAATGTCCCACTCTGAAAATAATGCTTAAATCGGTAGCATCAACACTAGGCTATGAGATTATTTTGGTATTTTTGTAACAAAATCTTACATCTTGAGGTTTATTTTGTTTTAAAATGTCCTTCATTTTAATAGATTTCAGAATTGATTGTCCTCCTTTTTCATTTTTGCATCTGGTAACTCTAACCATGTCATATCTATCTCAGTATGCCATTGCAAATTTGTCTTCCTGTTGTGTGTTGGGAGGGAGAGAGATCGGGGGTCCTGGTAATTGTATCCATGAAACACAACTGCTACAGTATTGAATCTAATCTATGGTTTTGATTTAATGCTGACTTTAGACTAGTTTAAAAGTCTTGATAAAAACAAACTACATTGGTCACTTTTATTATAGGCAAGGCTAACACTGAAGAATGTTTTGTTTGAAACCATCAACTAAAACTTAACATAGGTTCCTTAGGTTTCCAAGTTGGTCTTGCTATGTACGTATCATGCATACAGGGTGCTCTAATGAAGCTAGAGGGCTTAACATTTCAGCATTTGTCAATAATAAACATTATCCTGTTTCTGCGAAACCCCCCCATACTTTTTTAGTGGGAGTTCAGTTTGCAATGTGAGCCTATGCTTTAGTTCATGTCCAGTGTCTGCTTGGTGTTTAGCAATCGAGACTTTTTCAACGATGACTGCCCAACAAAAGGTGAAGAGAATTAACTTATTGATATCACACCTCTTTTCCAATGTCTTCTGATTGATTACCTCTATCACGGCATGCTGCAAAAAGACATCAGTCGCATGACGGTTTCTATGGAGTGACTAACCAGACTAGCTTTTTTTTTTTTTTTATTCATCTACTTATTCATTTATTTATTTATTGGAACTTTTTTTTACTCCCTTTTTTTTTCCAGTCCCGTTCATTTGTCTGTTGCACTGTATTCATACGGCTGTTTTGAGCATATGATAACAGGATGCTTTCATATCTGTACCATCTTGCCATGGCATTCTTGGCTGCCTGTCTGGAACTGGGGGAGGGGATGTGGAGGGGGATGCTGGTGGTTGCATCAATGGAACCCAAAACCTTTTGTAGTTCTTTGAACTGAGTTGTTCTTCTGAAGGAATCTATAAATCAATACTGACCATTGATCAATATGGCTGACTTCATATCCAGTTTTCTCTCAGCATTTCTTGCCTCCGAACAATAGCTACTTCCCTCCCCACTCCACCTCCGTCCCAACTGCTCCCCCCTCTTGTTGGGGGATGAGGCAATGAAAGGGTTAATGATTTTTTTTTTTTCTGACTAAAGCAAACCTGTGTACAGGAATATCCACTTCACTGCTCAAAATCTTTTTATTTTTTCTTACCTCTGCAAACGAAGTTGGAGGTATGTATTCACTCGTGTCTGTCTACACAATATTTCCAAAAGTTCTCAATGAATTTCAATGACATTTTCTAGAAGATTTGATTAACACCTCACCTGCATTGTAGCTATATATGAACTGATTTTGTTCAGTTTTTAGTGGCATTGGCAGAAGTATATGTATTCACTCCTGTCTATCTCTCCACACAATATCTCCAAAAGTTTTCAATGAATTTCAATAACACAATTGTACATTGGATTAGGAGTTGAATCCAGGGATTTTTTTTCTTACAGTCACCTCACCTGCATCGTAGCTATATCTTCATACACCATCCAAAGTTCTTGGTGGATTTCAATGAAATTTTCTGGAATGGTAAATTATAATATAAGGAAGAATTGGTTAAATAAACACCAATATTGATTCAAACAATTTCTTCCTTACATAAATATTATATTCTATACATAATATAGATATATGTTCCTGTCTAACCTTAAAGTTTTAAACTTTGTTCTTAACAGTATTGTAAACTACAAGAATATTTTAAGTAGATTTCCAATAACCATGATACAGGAATTTTTGATTCTAGAACACCAGTGAAAAAATCAACTTACAAAACCGTCTACGTGCATTTATGAGATTTTTATTGAAAACTCACTTGGTAATTGCAGAATTTTTCTAAATTTTCTTATGTATCTGCTTGATGATCCTTCATTGTTAAATATGTTTCTTGGGTAACCTGAGTAAGCAAGCCATGTTTCAAAATATTAAATGATTTGTAAGATAAAATAGCATCCATATACAATACATTTTGATAATACCTTGTATAAAATAACAAATTATATGTATAACATGTGCTATGCTTTAAAAAAATTATAGCTGAAGGGGAAGCGGTATTTGTTTTTAAAATCCCCAGAACAGTTACATAGTAAATAACTGATCCTAATGAGAAAAAATTTACACATAGTACCATAATAATAAAATATGTGTTAAAAAGAAGAAAAAACCCTGAAGAAAATTACGTGAATTACATTAACAGATTTTTTGGAATTAAGTGACTGGAGTGACACCAAAGAAAAAAAAATTTTGGAAAAAGTTTTTTAATGTTTGGTGTTTAAAGCTGTGGAGCTTTTTAGGCACACAGATATATATAAATAATATGTGTATGAAATAATGTAAAGAAATGAATACATGATTCGACAGAATGATTATAAATTGTGTAATATCATATTGAAACTCTTATTTGAAATTATCTCCCGTTATTACATGATGAATTATCATTTGGCCTAGACAACATAAAATAGAATAAACACAGAGCTGCTACAGGAATCGAACCTGAAACCAATAGGGTAGCCGCTTCACCATAGCGTTGCTCTTACCATTGAGCTAAACAATCGCTGGTAATGCAAACCCTGTTGGTCGCAGCTTCTATTCCTGCAGCAGCTCCATTTTTTTTTTTTTTTTTTGGTGCATATAAGAAAATTCCCTTGTGTGACGTCAGATTTTTCAGGATTTGGCAAAGGAAATTATCAATAAGGTTTAAAGGATGCTGAAGTTTGGCTTGTTTGGGACACCAAGAACATTAAGGCTAGCCCTACAACACACTTAACAATTTAGCGCAGAAAATGTTTAAATCAAACTGGATTTGCAGTCATTCATCAGCTGTAGTAAAAGCCAGACACGTTGTCTGTATAAACTTGTTTCAAATACAGTTGGAACATAGAAATATCAAAACTTTCATTCACTGTAATCATGTATAAAGTGACACAGCAATTTCTGGTGAGGGAGGGAGGGAGGAGGGGTGTGGGGAATAAAACAAATGTCACGACCATTATCCCCCTCCCCTTTTGCCTTACTGGCAGAACTTGCTGTCTCTACACTCTGTATACAGTGATTAGAATGAATGGAGATCTTCAGGTATTTGATCTACTCGTGATATCATGGGTTACATAAACAGCTTGTGTGTAGGTGTTCATGTGAGGGCCTAAACTGGGTTAAAATACTGTTTGGGTATGGAAATATAGATTTTCATTCACTCTGATCTTGGATGAAATGACACTGCAAGTTCTGGTGGCTGGGTGAAACATGTTACAATCATGATCCCCGCCCCTTGGGTTTTTTTAATAAAATTCTTTTATTCTCTCTTATATTTGGACTCAAAGAATTTATGACTCTTTTTATCTATTTTTAAAAACCATCAACCAAGACTGTCAATGTAGCCAGACCAGCTTAAAAACTAAAGAAAATTATGAATCCCGGACACAGGCCATACCAATGGAACTAGAAGGCTGAAAACTGAAACATTTATGTCTAGAAAAAAAACTTTCCTTTTTTTTTTTTTTTTTTTTTTTTTCTTCCAAATTCTTCCCTACTAACTGAGTTTTTAGTATAGAGGCCCAATTTACAGTGTATGTTTATGCTAAATTGATATCTAATTTGTTTTCTGAAAATTTGGACTTTTGTTGATCCCGCAAAAGACAAGAGAAGTAACTTATACATTGATCACCCATCACTGCATTCTCCCAAAAGACATTGTTTATATGACAGTATTTATTGAGTGACTAACCAGACCTGTTTTCTTGGGGGGGGGGCTGTTTGTTTTTTTTTTCTTTTCTTTTTTCCAAATCAATTTTCAGTCTTAATACCTTTTTAGGTAAACATAAGCAAATGTAATGAAAACTAGCATCCAATTGAGGTAATGAAGGGGGGGGCTGAATATGTCCAAAGAATGCGCTGGGGACATGTCTGTTGTTATGAAAGATGCACTTATTTTTTTTTTACTCCAAATTTTGATGCTAATTAACACAAACACACGCGCATATAGAAAAAAGTATAGAACCTTTTGCCATCTTTGGTGGCTATGGACAAGTATCAGTGAGCTGTAGTCCTCCAAATACTTTTGGAAACAATTTGTCTTATCGATTGGCATATATAGTATTGGATCTAATCTATCGTTTGGATATTTGAGAACTTATAGTATTAAGGGCTAACAGGGAATCACTGGAAGTTTGTTTGAGAACTAGTAGCAATAGGAAGTAATAGGGATGGAAAGTACTGCTAGTTCAAACCTGGGTGGATCTATTTGTACCACTGTCTCCTATGGTATCTCATCAGCATTTCTTCCTGATGGCCAGAAGCACCTGGAATTTATTAGCTTTTTTTCTCTTCATTGTCTTGTCAGACTCAATTAGATTTAAATGCTTTTATCGGCCATTTGAAGATGCAAATCTCCACTAAGAGCCACCTGACTTAGTGACTGTCCACTTGAATTTTGTTTGAACACTGTCTACCTCACATCTCACAATATTCCTACACTGAAGATGTTTCAAAAATTATCTTCGATATTACCATTCGAGCACTGCTTTAAAATTTTCCATATTTGTAACCAAATTCTGATTGTTTTCCTTTTAGATTAAGGAAATTGTTTAATCATTGGGAAACTTCTATTTATAAATCAAATATGTATTGGATTATTCAATTTTCTTTTTTTCCTCTTCCAGAAATTTGTTCCGACGGAGCAAAGACCCGAGCACTAAGCAACCAGCTGAAAGTGCCCCTGGATGGAAACTATTTGGAAGGATACCGCCCAAGGAGTCTGCTCAAAAAGACCCCAACCAGATCTCGGATGAATACCATGCCAAGCAAAAAGCTAGTCAACTGGTGGCTGCCAGGGCGCGGAAGGATATTGAAGTCATGTCGACTACGGCATTGATTTTAGAAAATCGGCCTGGGTAAGATAATTTGTTTGCCTAAAATGAAGCTGTAAAACTTTATATATTTTCATATCTACTTAGTACTAAGTCTGATTCTATTTATGACCTTTAACTAGCCAAAACAGGCATTGGAACCAGAGATATTCAATTGAGATACCCCTAAAATGTGTTAGTTTGAAGATTTAAGGGAAAAAAAAACACAGGTGAATTGCAACTTAATAATAATATTGGGGGGGTCTGCATTTATGCTTACCCCTATCTATATTATGACCGATTTGTCAAGGGATACAACAATTAAATGCAAATTACAGGGTGGTCTCCTTTATTTACTTGCAAATGTGTGAAAAAACACTTATTCTCTCTAAACGTGACCCAATCAATCACAGGGGTCTTTTATTGCTCTTTAAAATGGAAACCTAAGAAAAACTTAATCCATTTTAAGAACCTACAATAGCTAACCAAGTCTTTTGCACATGTACAAGAAACATCCTACATGGTATGGAAAAGGTTAGGATAACTTTTGAATTGGGAGATTTAAGTCAATATTAATTTTAAGAAATGAATAGAAAAAAAAAACAAATTGAGACTTGAATGATTTTTTTCTTTCATGCTTGATACCTCAACATCTATGATATAATTATGGTTGATTTTTGTTCTCTTTTGAACTTTTGACTTTATCCAATGATTCCAGTTCGTCCCAAATAAGCTGTATATGTGTGCAAAATTCACATTTGGTTTCCCTCATTTCTAAGAGTTTTAGAAATTGCATAGTTTGATTTTGAAATTTGTGTAGTATATTTTTAGATCATAAATCAGAAAATTTCAGGAGAATTTAGATTTTTTTTTTTTTGCATCAATTTTGGACCAAAAAAATTTGAACTAGTTGACAACTGTAGCCCTGTCTGGTTGTATTATAAAACAGACAACAGACATTTAGTATTTGTTAGTAATTTTTAATGACATTGATGAGCTTGAATCTTTCCAATAAGTTATTCAATTCTAGACACAGTTTCAGAGAAACATATCCATATAACTTTCTCAATTGACTGTCTTGTCTTTGCTTTTTGCTTGTGCTATAAAAAAAGAGCAATGTTGAATTCATTGTAAATTAATACATACAACACCACAAGACCAACTTGTTTCTTTTAATCTGTAAAAAATGATTTCCTGATTATTCCTTGGAGATGACTATTAATTACATTTAAAAAGCTAAAAATGGAATAAAGCAAGAGATGGGGGGGATCCACAAGAGATTGTAAAGTAAGTAAAATGAATTATTTGACTAAGCATGTGCCATCAGATCAAATATCAAGAACGTCATTAAAATAGAAAGATTTTTTCTTTTTTTTTTTTTTTCTTCTGTTGTAATAAAACCCGCCATCTATCAAGTCAACATTCTTCTTGTATAGATAGATACGATTCAAACGTGGTGAACAAATTGGACATAGTTGTACACTGTGCAACCAGCTGTTATGAGTCAACACTATTCTGAACCAGTCTGCCACCTGGTGTGGTTCTGGATCGACTCATTTGTTTTCTCTCATGATTATTCCTTGGAGAAGCCGATCAATTGCATTTGTTATGCCAAATTGGTGAAATTACCTAATTGACATAATTCACTCATTACTTTATTTACTTCATAAAAAGTAAAGTTTGATTTCACTTCAATACATATAAAAAGCTAAAAATAGAATATCATGGTGGAAGAAAAATATGAAAGGGAGAGAAAATGAACCACTGCTGAAATCTGTTGTAATACTTTAGAAGCTTCAGGTGACACATCAGTGTACGTGGAGTATTTGCATTTCCAACGTGGTAAGATGTCACTTGAAGACCCACCATGATCTGGCTGACCTTCAACAAACCAAAATGATAATCTTAAAAAAGTTTGCCGTGCAATGATCTTCACATGATCATCTTCCAGCACAGTTGAAAATGTTGATCATGTGAAAAGATTTTATAAAGCCTCTTAGTTATTGCAAGGAGCCAGCATTTAAAAGGCCAGAAAACAATCCATACGTCTTCAACCTTTATCAAAAGGAAGCAAGAACATTGAACAAACAAATCTGGTTAGTCACTTGTTAGAAACCGTCATATGACTAACTCCTTATGGCAGCATGCTGTGTTAGGGGAGATCAATTAGAAAATAGGGAAAAAGGGTGATCCATGAATTGATTTATTTCTCTTGCCTTCTGTTTGGTGATGATCACTGAAGAAGTCCTTTTTTTTTTTTTTTTCTTTCTTTCTTTTCCCCCCCAAAAAGTGTGAACATTGCTGGCCACAAACTAAGGGACCAATTAAGCATAAATTTGAACTTGCCGCTGAAACCTAAGAGGGGGATATTTTTGAAGTAGCAAAAACCCTTTGTTTCTGGACATAATAAGGAGTAAATGTTTGAGTTTTCAGCCTCCAAGCACAGCACATATGTAGATAGCCAGCCAACTGAGCTGAATCACTTAAAAACTGAAGGAACTTATGTTGACAATTATGGTCAACATTTTATCTAAAACATTTTGTTTGGCCAAGAGAAATCCCAACTTTCAACCATCCATGGGCTGATTTTTTTTTTTTTTTTTCCCCTTTTTTGCATTTTTTTCCTCTGGAATGTTTATTCCACATTCTTGAATTACAATACTTTGATAAAAATTGTTTTCTTGGTATGAAAGCCAGAAATGTTGATTTGATTAATGACAAAGTAATTAATAATCTTGGATCTATAAAAAGAACTCAATTCAAGTCACAAAACAGTTGCGAAGTGATGAAAAGTGAGGAAATAAGGCAAACCAAAAGAGATAGAATTAATTTATGAAGTGATCTAAATCAATCATTTTCAATGGGAACAATCTGGCCCCCTTGGAGGCCCCAGAACAATTGAAGGGAGCCTTAGACTGAAATAATAATGAATTAACTTCTATCTGTTCATGTTACTATCACTGTTTGAGAGGAGGCTGAAAAGAGTTCTTAAGGGAGCCATGACCCACCCACACCCACCAAATAAAAAGGCTGAGAAAGGTTGATCTAAATGTTGAACTAATTAACAGATTTAGATCTATGAATAGAACTAATTTAATTCCAGATCTTGGCAAAAAGGAAAATACAACAAACCAAGAGAAATAAAGTTCCTCTAAAGTGACTGAGAAATAGACTAATTGCTCATAAATGGGGGTACACTAACTAATACAGAGGAAAGCATTTATTATAAACGCAACCAACTAAGCAAGCTCTCCTCCCTCTTCCTTTCATTTAACAACGTTGAATGTAAACCTTATTCAAGGCCACCCTATTACAACATAAATCAATTGCAGGCTACGGTGGTGGTGGTGTAGGTGGTGTAGGTGGTGGTGAGGAGGAGGACAGGTAAACAAGAGAAGCTGTTAAAACTCCTGCTGGATGATTCTGCACGTGATGTTATTTCTGAGAAGAATTTATGGGATTTTTGGTTTCGGATGCAAAAATCATACAAACAGGTTTCTGAACTTGCTATTCTGGTGCTGCTGTTATTTCCTTCAACATGGTTTTGTGAGGCAACATTTCCAGGGGTGTAGGGGATTAAATCAAATCCCAGATCAAATCTCAAAACACCTGATCATGATCATGCGCAAGTTTCTAAAGTTTCCCTTCATATTTAACAACTTACTGCCAAAAATCAGGCTCTGCTATCTCATAATCTAAGGCTGACATTTCAAATAATTGATCACTGAATATCATATGAAGCTGGTAGAGGAATTGGAAGGATATTTCCCAAACTTTTCCCTCCCAGTTGTATTGGGCTCTTATTAAAATCAATATAGTTTTATCAATAATTAATCCTTGTGTTTTTAAGGATAGTTGGAGCCTACCAGAGTAGGAACATCAAATTGTTTCAGATTGGTCTGAGATGATCCTTGACTGGATCTATTTTAGGGACAGCTCGCAAAATAGTTATTCATTGAATCTACAAGCAATCTATCTATTCCAACTTTGTTCAGATAATCCAATCTTATCTTCTGATCTTTAATGTTAACACGTTTCAGTTGATTTATTCACCAGCCTACTTCAAGTGCAATGTGTGATATCTGTAACGAAAAAGGATCTCCTTCTCTGGTAGTGCAAAGCACTTAGTGCAGATTGCCACTTTTTTCTTTTTTTTTCTTTTCTGAACAATGTTAAAGACTCTTCTCAAAGTTAAAGACAATACAATCTAATTATGTAAGGAACACTTTTTTTTTTTTTTTGTTTCTTTTCTGTTCATGACACTTAATGTTCAAATTTTTGCTAATGAAACAACACAAACAAAAAGGTCACACTGTTCATCATATATAGATAAATATATCTTACGTTTGCACAACATTGTAGCAATTCTTTGTTTCTGATTTCCATTAGTATCTACACGGATCGTCAGGAAACTGTTGTTTTCATGAGCCTTTAGAAAAGTGGTCTTGTAACAAACTTTATCTTGAATGTCGTTTGGAAAGATCTTCATCTGAAAAGTCCAGTGGGTGTAACAGTGCAGGATTTATATATGGGCTGCAGCCCAGAGCCTCATAATTGGGGGGGGGGGCTAGGTTACGATGCCCCTAAATGAAAAAAAAATCAAACTTTTATCATTAATTTTGTTTTACTTTATTTGAAATAATAAAAGTCGGGGATGTGTGTTGAGTTTTACAGTATTTATTATTAGAAAAAATAAGATTTTAGAATAATGAATTACTAGAATGTACCAAACAAAATTTTTCTTTTTTGAATTAGCATCGATATATTTTCCTGACCCCTACTTCAAGGAGCTCTGTCCTATCCATATCCCTGAGATGCTTAAAGCCCTAGATGTGAATAAATGTTATATAAGCAAATACAATCTTTAAGATTTGCTTATCTCAATCATGTTTTTGCAAACAAGGAAGATAATTTGGTTGCCATAAAGGTTTAGATATTTATCCGCCAACTAGCATAGCAAGAGGCGAACGCAAAATTCCATCTGGTCTATGATGACTGTTAATTGATATTTATGCCGTCCCCTAGGATATACCACAACTACCCCCACGGTGCTGGGAATGTGACGTCACCTCCGCTAAGCATTCAGATTTAGTGTGGGCCAAAATTCCCTTGGCATTACTCTTTGGGTTGCCTCAGGAATTTCAAGTGCAATGAGAGAGGTGAAGCAATAACTAGACATTCCATTTTTTTTGATTTCTGGCCAAAAGAGTGGAAAGGTTTGGCAATAATAATCACTTTCAGTTGAATCTTGTTCTGACTTGTTCATTTAGTGAACTAGAGAACTAGATATCTTATTGACTTATTCACTTTCAAGGCCATCATGACAACCATTCTATGTTATAGGATGTGGGAATGTGAGTTTTCACATCTAGGTTCTAGTGTGTGATTAGTTTTCTCTTTTTGGTGTAATATATATATATATATATATATATATATATATATATAATGATGTGAAGAAAGTTGACAATTTGGAAAAGAGAAGACTTGAGGCTGATTTGTACATCTCAAGCTTCTTTATTGGTTGCATTTAATGCATTTATATTGATTTCTTTTGGATTATATATCCATTTCTTAATGATATAATTGTCAGCATTGATAAACCAGTAGAGATGTAGACAGCGATTGTACAAAATGAGAATGAAGCAGTTATTTGGGCCTCTGCATTACTGGCAGCTGTTTAACTCAGTAGTAAGAGCAACACTATGTTAAAGTGGATTACATATCGGTCGCATGTTCGATTCCTGCAGCTCCATTTTCTTTAATAGTTTATTCTATTTATGCTGTCTAGGCCAAATAACACATTCACTGTATAATAACAGGTTTCAAAATAATATAATGCATTTATAATGATAAAAATATATACGTATGTGAGGCACTTATTGATAATCATTTTGTGACAAGCTTTTAGATAACTATAACTAGCTGATAATATTAAACAAAGTATATGAAAATTCAAACAAATGTCATTGAATTCAACAACTCTTGGAGATATTGTATGGATGCACAGACAAACATGAGCGAATACATAATCTCTGTCCAACTGGATTGGCAGAGGAAATAAGTCCGTTTTAATTCTGATTCTTTTTTTTTTTTTTACATCAAAAGCTTTGTAATTGCAATAACTTAGATCAGTACTTCTGAACTTGGGGTGAATTTTTTGGTTGCAAGGAGTAAATTTTGGCAAGGACAAACTAACAACTACACATTCTGATAATTAAGATTCTATTTTTATTTATTTGAATATTCGAATCAAATCAAAGCCTTAGTTTAAAGATTCATCTACCAATGACGTGCTCAAATTTCATTCTTACATTTGATTATTATCACTTTCTCTTATTTTTTATGTTTGAGTTGGAATATTCATTTTTTTTTCTATGAAATAGTTTGCAGCAGACAATTTGACAACACTGAGTCTGATTTTATTAAATAATGAATTTCTTAATAAAGGTTTTCACTGATAGTTTTTTCATTTAGGCATGTTAACCCACAAATGATTATATAGAAGGGGTAAATCTGAATGCTAGCTCTTGTCAAAAGGGTAAATTAGATGAAGAATGTCCACAACTGTTGGCTTGGATAAACATACTGATATATTGTCAGATAATTGAAGGTGGCTGCTGATTATCATGGAGAAATCCAACTGGCTTGTGTTTGTGCTTTTAAAAATACCTCATTAATGTTGGCAATTTATCAAGGTAATCAATACAAGGCTAATTAAAAGCTTTTGCTGATTAACTGCAGGATTTTTTATCATTTAGATTTGATATCAGCAAATTCCAGCCGTAAACCATCTTCACCTTTCTTCACTGCGTGACCTGAATTACCTTATATCATTTATTTTCTATTAGATGAAGTATTTTAAATCATTATTATAACATTAGAAATAGTCAACAAAACTGTCAACATAAATTTCTTAATTTTTAAGTGATTCTGCCTGTCTGTCTATCAAACATACAGGCTGGACCAATGGATCAAAGGAAAGAAACTCTTAAACATTCACACCTGATGTCTTGGAAAAAAAAACTTTTTTTTTTTTCTTTTTCTAAATTCTACCCCAAAGAAAGTTTTTAGATAGGGGGGTTCAATTCGCAGTGTAAGTTTGTTAAATTAGTCCCATTGTGTGCAGTAGCGTTCATGCTTATTTTTTAAAAAAATCAGACTTTTTAGTGGTCAAAAAAATGTGGGAGAAGTAACTTATTCATGTACACTCCTTTTTCCAATTTTTGATTAATCACTCCCAATATGTCATGCTGCCAAAATACATTGGTCATGTGACAGTTTCAATTGGTTGACTAACCTGACCTGTTATTTTTCTATTTCTTAGATGAAGTATTGTAAACCATTGTTATTCATTTTTGACTACCATTTATCTACATTTTGATTTAGTCCCTTTTTTTTCATTCCAACTTGAATCCTCTTTATTTCCCCAATCTGTGCTGTTAACATACTGCCATAAGTTGATTGTTTTGTTTTCATCTCAACTTCAGTTGAAGGAAAATTGTCAAAAATTGATAATTGTTTACAATTCTCCAAATAATAACTGGTCTGGTTGGTCACTCAATAGAAACCATCATATGACCTATTAAAATAATTGGAAAAAGAGCTGATCAATGAATAAGATACTTCTCTTGCTTTCTGTTGGGTGGTGATCACTGAAAAAAGTCTGAATTTTCAAAAGCGAGCATTAACGAAGGGTTCTATTTACCAAGGACATACAATACTAATTGACTCCCCTCCTTTTTAAAAACCTTTAGGAGAGGGGAGGGTAAAAACAAAATTGTTTTCCTAGGTATAATAAGGAGTGAATGTTGAAATTTTCAGCCTTCTAGTATCATCAGTACAGATAGTAGGAAAGATACATAACATAGAAAGATGAATCTGAAAAAAGAAGAAATCTTTGTAGGTTGTCTGTTTCTAAAAAACTTGCTCCTCCCCAAATATAAATGTTTCATCATTTTACTCTCCTTTTCCTTCTTTCTCATTTTCAGGCTTAAGAGATTCAAAAACATGTTTGCAACTTTGTAATCTGTAAGGTTTTTAGTTTTTCCTCTAGGATTTTGTTATTCTTGTTTGATACAATCCAAGCTTTAGGGTTTTTGTTGGAGATTCGGGATGACTTAAAGGTTGCGAGCACAGAAAATGGAATAGTTTAGGCCAAGGTTGCTCATATCCACTTTACATTAATGCCTTTGGGGAAGGCATAAATCCACTTCTTCTAACTCCTATAAGTAAATAGCTGGGTAGTTAGAGGCCTTTAGCCCTGTAAAGCAGTCCATCTAGGGTATCAGGCTAGCAACTTACTGAGAAGCAGCAAATTGAGAGATAGTTCTTTGCTCACTGAATGCTCTTTGCATTTACCGTCTGCCCATCCTCATTGGGAATTTATTAGTTTGAAAATTTGTCCCTGACGCATCTCTTTGCTGATGGTTATCATAGGTGTACAACAACAGGCTTGGCTGATGGCTGCTACTCATACTATAAGCGACACAGTAGGGAGGAAAGTAGGGTAATTTGATAAGAGGGTAGAAAGGGGGAAAAGTCTAGTTTAATAAAAGAGGGATGGGAGTGAGGAGAAAAGAAAGTTATGTAGTTTAATAATAGGATTGAGTGAAGAGCTGATGGCTGCTAGTGATACTATGTGTGACAGACATGACATTTGTATAATATATATATATATATATATATATATATATATATATGTTGATGATCCTAAATTTAGTAACCTTGAAACTTTCTTAATGCTATAAGCAACAATTTAAACATTTCATCAATTTTTAAAAATAGATTTCCAAGTGCAAAAAATTCAGAGAGCAGGAAGGCAGTTGAAATATGTTTTTTATTTCATTTTCTTTTATGCTTTATTGATAGCTATGACTCTTTGATGGGTACTGTCAGTACTATTGTGACGTCACATCCTACCACTTATTCAGTGGAGAGCCAAGTCTTATCTGGTGCTTGAGTTTTGTTTTTGCAAGTAGCTCTGTTGTGACAGAGCTTTGTTCAGGGAGTGGATGATTGGAAGCCAGTGTAAATAGGAATGAAGGCGTAAGTTATCCATTGTGCAACACATTAAACTGGAGTAAACAGAAGCTCTTTGTTAATTTCATGCAACCGGAGATGGCAAAAATACAAATACAAGAATCGGACAGTCAGGTTTACACCAATATATCAACAAACAAAAGAGATACAACACTTTCTATTTTAAATAATCTTTTCTCTTTTGAAAAAAAAAAACAGCAAATCACATTTAGAGCTAATAATGTAGTTATTAATGTGCAAAGAAATGAAATGCGAGAAATAGCTATCCTTTGCAGTTGCTCTCCTTCTTCTTCACCCCCCCCCATTTGACTTTCTAGAGACTGACATAATTAGTAGCCGTCTACCAAAACTGTCAACACAGGTTTCTTTGGTTTTTAAATTGGTCTGGCTGGCTATGTATGGTGCATACAGGCTGCACCAGGATTTCCAAATTAGAGGTGTTTTTAGATTTTTAATCTAAATAATATCAACATTGGACTTTGGAATTGAAAAAAAAACAAACAACAAAATTGGCAACCCTAGGCTGCACCAATAGAGTTTTTTTTTTTTTTTTTTTTTTTTTCAAATTCTTCCCAATGTAGGTTTATTGTTGGGGTTCAATTTGCCTAAGGTCATGGTAAATTGGTCCCTTGGTTTGTGTCCAAAAGCATTCAAGCTTGTTTTTCTTGAAATTTGGACATTTTAGTGATCATTTCCCTACAAAAGGCAGGAGAAGTGAGTTATTCATTGATCACTCCTTTTTACCAATTTTTCAATTGATCATCCCCCAACACTGCATACTGCCAAAAGACATTGGTTACTTGACAGTTTCTGTTGAGTGACTAACCAGACCTGTGGCAAATGAAATTTCAAGTCCAAACTGTTTTTTTATTGTCTTCGTGCTAGAACTAAATTCCAAGTATTGTCTGAGTGTCCAATGAACAGACAAACAATAAGAAACTCAGGCCCTTCTATTTGTCCTTCTAACTTTATAACAACCCTAAACATCTATCTGATATGTCAAAGATGGAAGAGGTATATGTACATATTTATTTACTTGTTCGGCTGTATTTGTTTACACAATATCTCAAGTTCTTAATGGTTAGTCTAAGATGGAAACTGCTACTTTGTTTCACAAATGAGAGACAAAGAGGAAATGCATCCTTTCATTCATCCATGCCGCTAAAGTTGGAAGAGGTGTGTGTATGTATGTATGTATGTATGTGTGTGTATATATATATATATATATATATATATATATATATATACACACACACACACATTCACTCGTGTTCATCTGTCTGAACACATATCTCCAATACTCCAATAGTTCTCAATGAATCTCAATGAAATTTTCTAGAAGGGTGGTCAATGGCTTATATAATAAATATTTAAAATTTGGGGATGGATCCATGTCCGATTACTTTCCTTGACTGTAGTGTTCTTTCTAATTCATCGTATGTGGTTTATTCTGACTAATATCCCTATCTTTGTCGTTTGTTTTGACAGTAAATTGAAGAACAATGTGAAAAATGAACAACTGTGAGATTTTCAGCTAGTTGTGATTACCTTCTTAACGCTAGGCAGTGTACATAGTTTGCGCTTCTAATTCATCCATAAAGGGAGAGATGGATTCATGCCTTCCCCAAGAGCATTTGTACAAAGTAAAAGTAAACAGTCTTGGCCAGAGATTGTACTCTTGCTGATTTCCTGTGTGGTCAACCATTTTGCCTCTTGCAGTCCCCATTTCTATTAGTGAATAACATGAACTGAAAGCTTGTATGTGATTAGTATGTATTTTTTCTTTTACATAGGTGTTCCATCATAGCCAACTCGTATTCAAAGTGAATGAGAAAAGAATTTCAATCTTGTTTGGTTAGTCACTCAATAGAAACCATAATATGACCAATGTCTTTCAGCAGCATGATGTGTCAGGGGTGATCAATTGGGAGAAGGGGTGATGAATGAATGAATTACTTTTCTTACCTTTTGTTGGGCAGTGATCAATAAAAAAAAGTCTGAATTTTCAAATAACAAGCATGAATGAATGCTGCATAACACAAACTAAGGGATCAGTTTAGCATATGTTTCCATTGGTAATTGACCCCCCCCATCCTCTAAAAACTTATCGGATGGATTTCAATAGAATGAAAACATTTTCCTAGGTATAAGTAATTGTTAAAATTTTCAGTCTTCTAGCTCCATTGGTGCAGCCTGTACACATGATACATACATGTGTATATTACACTGATAGAGCAAGAAGGTGGAAAGTTTCAACATTTATTCTTTGTCTGCAAAGAACAGTTTTATTTTGTTAGTTCACCCCCTACCCCACCCCAAGAACTACACTGGGAGTTCCATTTACAATGTTAGTTTATGCTAAATTAGGATGGACAAATCTAGTTAATCATTCAGTAAAAACCATGTGACTGAATTTTCTTTTCACTCCAATACATACAGAGCCAACTGGACCCACTTGAAAACTGAAGAAACCTTGGTTGACAGTCTCTAATAGATCAGAATATTGTTTTTGGATAAGGTAGCTGTTATTATTGATTGAGCGAACGGATGTCTGCAACAAATTTGCTTTCAATCAATCCATTGTAACTGGAAAGCCATTAACATAGAAACATCGGAACAAAATCAATAGAGACCCCGAGCATCAAGAAGCCAAACTGGACATTTGCCTATTCAGGAGGCAAATATAACTGCCTGTTTGATTTGGACTATTTAAAAAGTAACTAAACATAGATGCTTTCTACAGGTTCCTCTTAAAAATAACCTTTTTTTTTTTTGTATTTCTATATTCACCCTATAATTGTCCGTACAGTATGGAAAAGGCAATTGGCTTGGGTCAAAATTTCTAATCTTGATGTAATTGAATTTTTATGATGGGGCAGGACTTTTTATCCTTGCCACTTAATGCTACTAGTTCTATAACATAAACAAACTCCCTGCCATTCCTTCAAGATTTGAGAACTAATGGTATAAAGAAGTGGCTGGGATAGTTTTTGCATCAAAATATTTAATTTGTGTGTGACTGGGATAAAAATTACTGCCATAATTATATTTTTGTGACGTCAAAATTATATTATTTGGGACTAGATTTCTTGTTCATTGTGTGTGATCTGTTGAGACGTATCAATTTTTGTTTTTCACAACGTTTATAGCTGAATAGTTGTAAGAAAATAAACAACAAAATTGAGGATATTAATCTGAAGAAGCTGAAACCCTGTCCTATGGGTCGATTTTCAGCTAGATGTCTACTATGTACAGTTAAACAAAAAGATTAAGATTTGGTTTAGCTAAACTAATGAGCACAAAGAGCCCAGTCATACTTACATTGTAAATGGAACCCTTTGCTAAAATTTTGAATTTTCAATAACTGATGTGCTAAAAACATGCTCTCGGGTCCCATTGGTAACCACAGAAAATTTGGTGGTCGTAGTTCAAGTTGTTCTTGAATTATGTAATTACAGACAGATATAGATGAGCATTTGGTGAATTATAGTAATATCAACCACACACAATGATTAAAATAACCTGTCCGACAAAGTTCAGACAAGAATTATAAAGCATTCAGAAAGCCTGTACCTCTACCAATGCCATTGTCAGGCGAGGTTATTGCATATGGATTCACCCAAAAATCATTTCTTCCATAGCTTATTGCCCAACCTCCCAGAAAATTTAATTAAAATTCATTGAGAAGATTTAAAGATATTGCACCAACCTAAACCTTCAACAATATTATGTGGTGTGATCATATAATAACTTATTGCACAATTAACTTTTGCATGGATCCACTCCCAAATCTGATCACTTCTTCGGTGGCCTGTTTTCCATCCTTCCACTAAGTTTCATTTAAATACATTGTGAACTTTTAGAGATATTATGTGCACAGTCAAAAGCATATACTTGATTGTATGAGAAAAAAATGGAGAAATACCTCTCTCTCTCAATCAAAAAAGAATCCCTGTATCTGACCCCAAATTTAACTGCTGCTTCCTCAACCCATTGTACACCCTTCCCAAAAAAATTTAATTGAAATCCAAGTACTTTTGAAGATATCTTGTGGACAGACAGATGGAATGACTAATACATATTTCTCTCCAACTTTATTAGCAAAGGTAAACAAGTTTTCTTGTTTATTATATCACAACATTCCATGTTGGATATTCTCCATCTGTTAAAGTAAACAATGTGAAATGGGAATGAAGTAGCTTCCAGCAAAACATGAACTTATATTCCATACAGCAGAATCTTGTTTTAGACTGACTGCACCTTAATTAATTTGGCCTCAGAACCCTGATAAATAGGCTGGGCTCAAATCTACCATCACATTACTACCTCTGCTTTTTAGTTTTTCACAATTTTAGGGAAATTATAAATCACCGCCACCCATGTATACTGCTTTTTTTACCTTGCAAAATAAGCAGTTGTGGTAGTAAAATTAAGTTAGCTCTATGAAAATTGTGAAAGGTGAAGAATCAAAAAGAAAAAAGGGTGATCGATGAGTAAGTTGAATAAATAAGGAGTAGAGTTGGTTGGTGTGTGTGTGCAAAATTTCACATTTATTATGATGAGTTAGGGCTGAGCAAGGTTTGGATACATAGATACATTTAAATCTCAGAAAACTTGAATAACCTAAGCCAGCAATAGTGTTTAAACTCATCTGTTGTGGGTAGTGGTGATTAATCTCTTTGGTTTTCACAGGGTTGGCACCATGCATGAAAAAGTTAGCTGATATCTTTGTTGCGTGGAAAGATTGCTGGGTTTTATCTTACTGGATTTTATTCTTTTGCTTTTGCCGTTGGCAAATGTTGAAATAGAAATCATTGATCATCCTCAATCTTCCATTTAAAGTTTGTTGTTAGATGTCGACCTTCCGCATGGCCTGCCAGTTTTTTGCTTCTAAGCGCCACATTGCCAAAAAGAAAAGGTAAAACATCCCATCTCTTAAGAGGTGACTCCCAATAGGATATGGAAGCCAGTATCCAAGTCCCGGTTCTTGTTGCATGCATCAGTTTAGTGATCCTTGCAAGTCTTACATTTGGTCAAGACTAGGACTCTATTCAATGCAAATCCACCAAAATAGTGTTAAACATTCTGTATTCATCCAGATAACACAATTTCACCTATGATCCATTTCAAGAGTCGCAATGTCCAGTGATCGTCTGGTATCCTTGCAACATGGCCGTTCAAGATTTTTAACGACTTCTAGGATATCTCTGACACTTGTTTTGTTTTTGTTTTTTTCTCTAATGTATCATATTGTTCTGTGTTCGTCCCATGTGATGTTTAGAATTATTTTTTTCTTCCTAGGAATTCCAGTGACCTATGGTAATAATTGAAAATAAAGCTCTGACCTCTTCTATCCTGTACATTTAATTGTCTAAATAACAAAGAATAGTTTGTTAGTGTTTTGTTGTTGGAGTATAGAAGCAGTAATTTTGACTGGATGGTAATTTTCCTGTTTGATAAGATTTTTCTTTCTTTATTGCTTTGTACTCCACCATACTTCCCATCGTACTTTCTTCACCATTTCTTTTGTTTCATGCTGTCATGTGCTTCACAAAACAATTGTAAATTTTCATTCTTTTCATTCTTTGGTTTTTTACTAATTAGAAACCATCAACCAAAACTGTCAACGCAGGTTTCTTTAGTTTCTAAGTTTGGCTGGTTATGTATGTATCATACATACAGGCTGCGTCAATGGAGGTAGAGGGCTGGAAATTTTTGGTGATCCTAGTCCAACAAAAAGTGAGAGAAATAACTTATTCATTCAACACTTGACAATTTTCAGTTGATCACCCTGAACACAGCATACTACCAGAAGATATTGATTATGTGATGGTTTCTATTGAATGACTAATCAGACCTCTTTGTTGTGTCTGTTTGAGCTCTGCAGAAACAGCAGATGGCTAACATTTCTGAGGATTGACCTTTGCAAAGCAAGTTGTATGATCTTGATGTATTCATTAGTATATATGTCTCTCTGTTTGCCTACACAATAACTCCAAAAGTTCTGATATAATTTTGATGAAATTTGGAGGAAGGTTGGGCCAAGGGATGTAGATTTGTTTATATATGGGGGTGGGGTCCAGGAATTTTTACAGCTACCTTGCTTGCATTGTAGTTACATGTCCACAATGTCTCAAGTTCACAATCGATTTCACATTTTCTGGAAGGGTAAACCATGAGATAAGAGAGAATCTATTAAATTTGGAGGCGGCTCCAGGAATATTTTTGGTGGAGGGATATTTTTTCATTTGTTATCATTTGCTCATATTTTTCCACACAATATCTCCAAGAGTTCTCAATGGATTCCAATGACATTTTGTGGAAGGGTGGGCCTTAGGCTAAGGAAGGATTAATCAAATCTTGGGATAGATCCAGGAATTTCTAATAGTTACACCTTCCCTGCATCATAGTTATAAATAAGCCAATTCTCATTTAATTTTTAGTGACTTTTGGCAATTGTGTGCTCTGTAGTTTACTCATGTTTTCATAGTGTCTTCTTGTAAGGAGGACTATTTAAATCTGACAAATGTTTTCCTATGAGCTCCAAAGAAAGATTTTTTAAAAATTGAATTAATTGAAAAATGCCTCAAAAGAAAAAAAAAATGATATTTAAACAGATTTAGAAGGATTGCAATTGAAACCGAGCTCTTTGTCTGATGGAGAAACTGTAGATATCTTACTTACTATCCAGATAAGTGCTTAATTCTATCAGATTGTCTATCATGAAAAGGCTGTTTATGAAGAAGAATATTGAAAGCAACTTGTAAATGTAATCAAGCCTGGTTTATCAATCAAAATAAGTTCCCTTTGTTTCAATAACCTTTTTTTCCATCGGGCTTCTAGTGTAAAGATTCTTTCTTTTTATAAAAATTAGGCTTTTAAAGCTAAAACTTGTTTCATTACTGCTTCTTTGTTGGCATACTTTTTATTGCAAAAGATAAGTTCTAAGATCAGTTTGGTGAAAGTAGATGATCTAAAATTTCATGATTAAGTTAATGTGATTTTGTTTTGGTTGGTCTGGCAATGTGGGGGTTTGGCATAGTTAAGCAACAATATGGGTCCATGTTTGTTTATTAATGTTGGATGTTTTTGGCTAATTTTAAATGCATTTCATCAATTTATTGGCAGTATGATTGAACTGTAATTGTTAATCCAGATTGCCAGAATGAATAATGGATGATTCATTCACAATACCCCCCAAACAATCAACATGATTTTTAGAGGTGTAACAAAGGTTTTGAAATATTTTCTGTCATATCTAACCATTGTGAAGCTCTTATGATTGTTATGCAGGATCCATTTTTCATCGCAAATGACAAACTTTCAAAAATAGTTTCCATATGCTCTATGCCACTTGCAAGGAACAGATTGTTAACCAATACATTTTGTTTTCTGCACTTAGTTTTGAGGAATGCATGAGTCCATTTTTTTTTTCTTTTTCTTATCTCTCACTTTCCTGATAGATGCTAGGTTATGCCCTACTGTTTTGGAAATCTGTAAATTTTGAGCAAGAAAACTCATTCATGGATCACTATCCTCAACGTATCTTGAAATCTCATCATCAACAACTGATTGAGGGCATTTTCAAGGGTCATTGTCCAAGCTCGTGTCAATGGAAGGAAATTTGTGGAACTAGCATTGCACCGTTCTTTCTAAGCAAGTCCCAATTCTGAATGTAAAACTGATATTTTTGAGAGCTTGAACAGTATTTTTACTAAGTTTGAACTCCTACAAAAACATTAGTCTGATTTCCTTTGAGGACAGCACCTTCAGGAGTGAGGGGTTATCATATTAAAACTGATATGATATATCATAAGTTGAAAATTGAAAAAAAAACTCTCATATAATCAACTTCATTTACTGTTTCAGAATTTGTCAAAATCGTTATCATAAAGACAAATGCCAAAAAATAGCTGACCTAATATTAAACAAAAATGTCTATTCAAGAGTATGTAAAACTGAAAAAAAAATCCTGGATCCACCCTAAAATTCAATCAATTTTTTGTTAATGTTTCATTTCCTGAACTTGACAAGGTCAGGATGACTTTGGAAAATCACCTTCTATCTCTTTCATATAAAAATACTCTGGATGTGTGCAAACGTGTGATGTACGAAACATATGGTTTTTTTTTGTAAATGTCCTGAGTGCCAGTCACTAAAACACAGTGGCAGGTCTGCGAATGAACAACAGCTGAGTATTGGAATTTGCTCAATACTTGTGGGTTTTGGAATTTGCCAAATTTTGCAAATTTAACCGTTACCTCTTCCAACTTCATTGGCAATGGGGAAGAGGTAAAAGAATGAGGGTTTGCTTCCTTATTGAGAAGATAGGAAGAGGAGGAGGAGGAGGAAATATCTCTATCTTTTAATTGCCCGGAGACTTTGTTTTAATGATTTTCCAGGAAGCACTAAATGCCGGGTTCTTCTTTCTACTTTGAAAGAACTTCTGGTTCCTCATAGAAAGCTTTTAATTAAAAGTTCTTTAATTAAAAGAGATTTGATTACTCTTTTCTTGAAGACTTTTCAGTCTTCTGGAAGGATGTTATTGGAGAATAGGCTGTATCAGAGACTTTTTCCCATTCAAGTGGACTTTATGAAAAAAAAAAGATGTTAATGGTCCTGGAAGTGATTTCTTGACCATTTTCAGAGTAAATCAATAAATAACATTGATTTCTCTACGGTTCAATGTGATACAGTACTTTTATCTATTCATCATTTCAGGTAATTGGTCTCTTTTCATTACTGAATGGACTTGAGCAGTGCTCCTTCCAAAGGTGCATGTTTGGAAGGGGTTGAACTTCATGGTATTTTGAGTAGCCTGCCATAAGTCATGTAGAATAATTAGTCATCCATAGGATGAAACTATGGCTTTGAAGTATTTCAGTTTCTTCTCCAGTGTTGCCAATTTAGATATTTTATGACTAAATTTAGATTTATAATTTCTGGTATAGAATTTAGAATCTGTGAGTCTTATAAGATTTCTTGAGAACCATCGATCAAAACTTCATACTGGACAATGCACTGCCGTGTGTGCTGACTGATATATCTGGTTTTTGGATAATGACTTGCCTCAGTATCTGGCGCAAGGCCACAAGTGTAGAGAACCCACTGATGATCAAGCTCTTGAGCAGTAATGATCTGTAAGACTAGCTTGTTAACCAGGATCAGAGCTAGTAACCTAGCCTTCAGCTAATGTAACAAGGGCAAGCTTAGTCCTGAGGTTTCCAGTCCCAAGGGCAGAACCTCCCTTTGCTCTTGAAGGGGAGAATAGCCCCGACACTTTCATGACATTGATCACAGGAACAGGGCAATTTTTTGTCTTTGCACCTATACATATGCACATGGGCCCTCACATTTTAACTGTACTTGTGTCCGATTCTGTCTTTATGGGGAGAAAGTTGAATATCATCTTGTTAACCATTATTCCAGTAGGGCTTACTTCTGTTTGTAGTGAGAACTTGAAATTCTTTTCCATTTTTTCTGTTTAGATTTTGTTGCTTCATTACCTCTGCCAACATTAAAAAGTAGAAAGCACTCAGAGTGAATACCTCTGCTAAAGCCATTGTCAAGGGAGGTAGATTTGCATGGATCTCCCCACACACACACACACCGGAATGTCAGTTCACATAATATCTCTGAATTTCAATTAAATTTTGTAGAAAGATCTATAATTGAATAGGGAAGATGGGGTTAGATTTTTCAGGAGGATCGAAGAATTATTTCTGATTGAGGGATATTTTTCTGTGTTTTTTTTCCCATTTATATATGTATATCTATATATGCTCATGACTGTCCACACGATATTTTCGATTGTTCTTATTGAATTTTAATCAAATTTTCTGTGAGTGTCAGAAACAGGCTACAGAAGAAATGAGTAAAGTAAGGGTTGATCCTTGCAAAATTAATTCCATTGACAATGGCGTTAGGTAGAGGTATGCTCTCTCTGAGTGCTTTCTGTGTTTTCGATGTTTCTTGTTTTGTAAAGAAAATCAGATTGGTTTGCATTTTGCTTTTGGACAGACTTGAAATGAATTAATCTTCTCACAAAGTTAATGACTAAAACAAATGCCACTTGATCATAATACGTTCCTCACCCTCCTTTTCTCTCTCCTGTATCCCTTTCCTCCTACTCTAAAGAAAAAACAAATGCCTCTTTCATACAATCTTATTGTTTATGTTTTCCATTGACATTCAATTTAAAAATTTTTCTTTTTATAAATCTTCTACTTGTACTGAAGGTGTTGTAAAAAAAGTGAACACAGCATATGCATTATTTCATCTGGTTTCTTTTTTTTTGTTTTTTTTCTTTTGTTTTTTATTTTAGCAATTTTTCATAATACACTTCCTTGCCAGACCAGTTAGCTGTTCATTTTGGGAGCACTTTCCGTACTCTGCTCGTTGCCAGCCTCCCACGATGCTGGACACGGGATTGAACTTTCCCGGTCTTGAAATCAGAGTTGTCTGTCTCCTTGAGTGGTTACCAATCAAGGCCAAAGACCCCAGTTTACCCTGCTAATGTACTGATAAGTGGGAGGAGAAAGGGTGGATTTGTACCATTCCTGAGTTCATCAATGCAAAGTGAACGCAAATTGTCTTCGCCGGTTTCATTTTCTGTTCCATTAACTATTAGGCTACTTGCTCATCCCTTGTGTTATAAGAATTAAGGCTGTTGCAGGGTCAAACTCCCTATGTACCTCTAACTCAAAAATTCCCAATATTTGCAATGCAGTGAAGATTTCCCTAATTTACCATATAAGTTTATGCTAAATTGGTCCCATAATTAGTATCTAGCCATGTTCACACTTTTTTTTTTCTCTAAATTAACTTTTACTGATTCAGCAAACGGTGAGAGAAGTAACTTATTCATTGATCACTTCTTTTTTCCACATTTAGTTGATCACCCCCAATGGCATGCTGTCAAAAAATGTTGGTTTAATGACAGTTTCTATTATGAGTGACTAACTAGACCCATTCCTAATATTATTTTGATTTCAAAATTTTATTTTTTTCTCATTTGATCTAATTTTTCTACTTAATCATGAAAAGCTTTTGAAGGCTGAATTAGTCTCAATTGAAAAAATTAATTTCTCTTAATTTCTACTATAAAGTAACAATTTAATCATGGAATTCTTTAATTTGAAGGTAATTTACTTGCCATGAGATAATCATGCAAAAAACAGGTCAAATATAGTGATAATAGTGTTTTAGGAGGTTAGGTCAACATTGGGTCAGTTTCCTTGAACCCTGATTTAACATGACCCACTTTTTTCTGCCATGACATTTTATAGATCTCAGCTGTCCCTTTATAATGAGTGGGGAAGGTCATATTGTGTCAGGGTTGCCATTTTATGGCCAAATTTGGCACTTCAGAGAAGTATTTGGCCATGAACATTTTGGTTTGGTCTCATTTATTTTTTATTTTGGCCTTTTTTCATTCACTTCAAACAATTTATTTAAAAAATTGCAAATGATTCTTTGTGCTTTCCATTCATTACACCTTTGTTTCCTCAGGAAATTAGTCAGTTTGAAATGGGTGAATTTTTTCAAGTTATGCAAGGGGTTCTATTTACATGGTAATTGCAATTCTTAACTGGACCCTTATATTCTGCCATTCGTATGAACCTAAAAAGTTCTCTCTTGTGCTGTACTAATTTTGATAAATCTTTGTTTTTAGTGTCTATAGTAGTATTGCAATATTTTTGAATGATTTTGGTGTTTGGAAATTTCCCCCCACCCCCGATTTTGGCCAGAAACTTCTCCAACCATCTGGCAACTTTGTAATGTACTTATTTTTTTTCATTAGTTCCTATTGAGAAATTTCTTCTGAGATAATTTATATTTTCATGGCTTTTTCAAGTTTAACTTTGAATATATACACATATTTTTCGAATATATACACATATATTTTTGCGTGTGTATATACATACATACATATATATATATATATATATATATATATATATATATACACACACACACATGGTATGTGAAGGTTATGAGCTCTATATCAACTTGACTGTTCTCACCAATGAACAATACCTTTATTTCCTGATCAGATTTCACCACTTCTCTTGTAACAAGACCTCCAATAGGAAATGAAGACTGCAATAATAACTGGACTCGGGTCAAGAAAGTTCATCTGCTAACCATGGGAAACAATTGCAGCTTTAACCTCATTTATCCAGGATTTACAAACCAAAAGACAGTCTGGGGGGGGGGGTAATATAAAAGATAAACAGATATAGATAATTGGTTGGTTTTAAAGGTTAACTTGTCTTTTGTCTAAACCAGCCCTTCTCAACCTTTTCAGACTGGAGGAATCCTTAAAATAACGTTCATGATTCAAATCTTAGGGCCCCCCCCTCCAATGAAGAGATATGTACTGCTGAAAAAGACACATTGGTGTATTCAAAAATGTATATATATTATGATCTGAAGATAGTTTTTCATGTGATATCGACAAAAAAACCCACTTGACAAAATCCCCAATCCTACCGGACAAAAAAACCCTCCTAGTAAAAAATAAAACAGACTTTGTTCTGAAGTTTCCAAAAATATACATACAAATCTTTAAAAATAAATAATACTTTCAAATGAAATGAGTGATATTTTAGGCCAATATCTTTTCAATTAAGAATTATACTTCTAGAGACTTTTTATGAATTCTGGGGTCACCTAAAAGCAAAAATTTACAAATATTGCTTCTGTTAGTCATAAAAAAGATGTCTTAAAATATTCCTTATCTATTTTCTTTATTTTTTCACAATAAATTCAAAAAAATTGAAAGTATTTTTACTGTGGATTGGTACAAAAAAAATAAAATCACAAAACCTTTTTTTGTTCAAATTTGGCAAAAAATACTTAATTGAAAGAGTTGTAATAAAGTATTGACATTTTCAAGTGATGCTTTTTACTCCTGACCAATCGACATTGGAATTTGTAACAGTCCATTCTGTTTAAGTGGATTTGTACAAAAATTATTGAAAACTTCAAACAAATTCTATTTTATTTTCGTTTTAAAGGTTTTTTGTCTGGTATGGGTGGGGATTCTGTTATGGACCCGTTTTCTACAAATTTGTCCATTTTAGTAAACATTATAAGATACTCTTTTTTTCTTTTTTTTTTTTTTCTTTTTTTAATCTTTTCTGTCAGCTTTCATCCGAAGGACATTTAATATAAAAATATGACAAGTTCTTGAAAAATATTGAAGTTTAACTTTCATATCAGAAAGCCTTGTATAAAACCTTTTTTTATGTACAATTAACAACTCATCAGTGTGTTTAAGAATTTATTTGTATCATCTTGAAGTAATTATCTGTATTCTCCAGTGAATGGGAAGATGGATTTCTACATATTAGTTCATTAGTGAACATTCTCAGCTTACCTTTCATGAAAATTAATGTTTTTCATGAACTTGTAATAAAAGCCTCAAGTAGATCATAAGTCGGGTGCTTTTTATTTTTTTTAGATAAGCTCTACTTGCAATATTTGCGAGATTCCAAATATTGGTATTGATTGCTTCAATTCAAGATCTCTGCATTGTTTTGACCTCTTTATTTTAGTCCAAGTTTCTGAGGAAAAAACTATTATTATAGACTGATTTTTCGAACTAGAGTCCTCATCTTGGTTGTTATAGTCACAATGTCATACCCACCAACCATCTTCAGGTGTCTGTCATAGTCCGTAACCTTCTGGGAATTTCAAACCAAATTACCTTGTCCAATCCACAGGCGTAGATTGTTCTCATTTCATTGTCCATACCAGAGGATATCACTCATCAGTGAATTCTCCCTACTTAATTTGTCTCTCCAATGTCACTTGTCTCCCTCGTCCACTGAACCGAAGATTACACTCACAGCAACCAAGCAGATTGCTAGATATGCTCAACCAAGACCTTCATCAACTTGGCCAATAGTATTCAGTGTTCCAAGGAACCCCTGGGTTCTGCACAACCTTTCTAGGGGTTCTGCAAAATAACTGGACATATATGTCTATGTATTTTATCTATCTTGTGCGACAATTGTTTATCATATTCTTTACACTTATGACTCTCAACTAAATTTCAAATGTTTATTTCTAACAATTACATTAAAATTGAAAACATCTTGGTTATTTACATAATACTGATGCAGTTCAGTCAGCAGTAGTTCATATGTCTATTTTTCCTTTAAGCTTTGTCCTTACTTTTCCATTCGAGTGCGTGTATTCTATTTTGATTTATATGCATTCGGATAATTACATAAACAAGGTCAACATTTGATGTATATGTAAATATGTTGAAGAAATCTTGTTTTTTGGAGTTATCAAGGAAATCTAATCATTGAAAAAGGTCCTCAGAATAGATAAGGTTTGAAGTGGTGGAAACCTTCTATAAATCTAATGTTGTATTTCTGCCTCTTCAACTGAACTAGATTACTTGACTTTTTCACTCTCTGTAGTATAAACAGGTGATAGAATTTTTGATAGAGTACGACACTGGAAGATAAGGAGATTGAAAGAATCGCTGTTCATGCTAGGCTCTGATAACATCCTCTGTAGGCCTAGCATAGAAAGGAACACCATATGGGGGCTTTTAATTAAGAAAGGAAAACCCTTAAGACTCTAAATTTCCATCTTTTTTGCCCTCCTGAAAGACTGGAGAATAAATGCAGTTTGCTGAACATCACAAAGATTAACTTCATAGATCTATAGATTAGATATCCATTGTTTCCATTCATAAATCTATTTTGAGATTGATCCCATTTAATTAAGAGCCTCAATTTAGATCAGAATGACTTCTGAATCTCTGTATTAAACATTAAGAATCTCCTATGATGCATCATCCTCTCCAGGTAGATCCAATTTGCAAGCCATTTGGCTCCAGCTCTTTTAATTAGGAGGAGCAGTCATTAACTTTAAACGGCTTCTTTCTTCCTTTTTCTTCTGGCAAATTTCACTGCTTCATCTGTTTCCATGGAAAACGGTTTGGCTATACTCAGTGAGTTTAATGAAAAACTGACCACCCCAGCTTTAATGCAAACAACTTACAACTAAACTTAGCTGACTCATATCATTTGAATCTAATATTTTGCATACTTGGATAATTCTTATAAAAAATGACTGGATTATTTATGAACTATTTGATACCCAAAAGAATTCCGATATATTCTAATTTCTTTGGAATGAATTTCAAGGAAAAGTGAATTTGCTTCAGTTGAAGTGTCTATCGTTTCAAATGGTGGATAGGAGGTATTTTTATCAGCAAAATGTTCACCCCTGCGTGGGTGAGTCAAAATGTTCACCTCTGTGTGGAATAGACAGAAAAGAGGTCACACTGTTCATTATTAGAGTAGGTATTATCTTAGCATGAATTGGTATCAGACCATTTATACTGGAGGTCCTGGAGGTCTGATCATGATCAAACTCACAGAGAACATCTGCTCATTAATCCTAGTGAAAAAATTCTCTGACATTTGGATTGAGAAGTTTTCTTTTCTTTTTTTCTATTTTTCTTTTTTTTTTTTTCTCCCCAGGGAAGAGTACATAGTTTGAACTGGTGGGTAGGAGTTATCTTTCAACTGCAAAATTTTGATGGAAGAGTTAAGTGTTATGGAAAGTGAACCTGGAAAATCACAGTGTTCATTATCAGAATTGACAGATATATAATACAAAGATATAATTTAGTGTCAATGTACTTAATACAAACAAAAAATGCATGCAGAAATTTTCTTTTTCTTTTTTGATTAAATTTTATCATTATTAAACATAGATGTATAGAGAGAACTGAAAATTATGAAGGTAAATAAGTAGTTGGAAATAATTAAAAATTGAGAATTTTTTTGATTTTCTACTCAACAAATTATTTTGAAACAGACAGCAGACTGGTAAAAATGTAAATTCATATTGCATTTTGAAATATATGATTTTTTTTTTTTTCCCCCCAGAAAATCTAGAATTTTATTTTAGGTCTTGTATTCATTTGATTATGTGACTTTTTCTAGAAGATGAAATCAAACTATTTAATGGTTCTTATCCATTAGAGTTCATCAGACGACCAGATAAATCTTTTCATCTTTTGACATTAAATTGCTCGGCATTTTTTAATTTTATGAATCCCTATATAGCTTTCTTTACCTAACTTTCCTCTCCCGGCTATAAAGCTTTCATTACCTAAATTCTGACTTTCAGTTTTTCAAACCAATTTGATTTACACTGATTGAGAATTGTGGTCCCTTTAACCCTCTAACCTTGGAACCTAGGGGATTTTCTCTCGACCCACTCCTTTACTACCAGATGTATCTTTTCGTCTGTTTTTATTTTCTGTTTTGGGGGTTTTTTTTTTCATTGTGAATCACAGTAGCAGTCTGTTATTGTATTCATTATATCACTGGAAATCAATCTTCTTCCTTTTTTCCTTCCACTTTATAGATTTCTTAACCTAGACTCTGTCTTGCACTTTTCACACTTCATATTCATGGTTTGGATTATTTTCCCTATATTTTCTTACAGTTTGGGGGGGGGGGGTTACAAGAAGAAAGGAGAAAAAATTGATTTCTAGGGATGTAGTAAACTGCTATCATAATTCACTATTTTGGCAACAGCTACTGTTTTTTCAATTGCTTGCTTTTTTTGGTGGCTTTTATCTAACTACAATTAGAGAAATCTGTGTGTCTGTACAATGACCAGTTTTTGAGTAATCACGAAGCTAAGTTGACATTTGCCAGATATATCAGTTGGCACATCAGGCATTGCAGTGTTGAGTTTGAAGTTTTGGGGATGAGGGGCTCTTGAGAAATTGATAAAAATTAATAATTATGGATCTATCTTCATAGTTTCTATAAATTATCTGCCACGATCTCCGTTCTTTAGAATGACCTAAATTTAGTTGTAAAATCTCCAAGTTGGCAACACTTGGGGGAAGTAACCGAAATACTTCAAAGTCATAGTTTCATAAGACGAATGGAAAATTATTTTACATGACAATTATGGCAGGCTGCTCCACACACCATAACATCTGGTCCCTTCCAAGCATTCACCTTTCTTTTTCTTGATACTTTTATTCTATAAATTGTTTAAAAGCTTACTTTATCCAACTCAGTACAATAGAATAAACAGATCTTTAATATCTTTTTTCTTTTCATCTGGGGAAGAAAAGCTTTTATTTGTGAGTGCTGTTTTAAGTTTAATTAAAAAAAAGGTATTTTACTAATTCATGTTAAATGCTGAGTAAATGTTTAGATATGTTGGGGTGGGGAGTTTCTCTTTTTTGGTAATTAGTTTACCTGACGTAAATATTGTTCTTTAAAGAAATTTTACGTTTACGTTTTATTCTTTTAATAAATGTAGAACATTGGAAATACAATGAAGAACTGTGAATCATTCTCTTTCCCACTCAACCAGTTCTTCCCTTGACTTGTTTTTCAGCTGTTTTAATTCAGATTTACATAACTTGGTTGAAAGTTGTTCCTTGATGCGATGCTAAACTCTCACGCTCAGGGTCATTTGAACTGGCAATAAAGGCATTTAAAATTTGTTTTAAATTGATTTTTCTTAGTATTTTATGTCATTCACATGAAACTTGATAGCGAGGTGTTCTTGGTAAAGGGTCACATGATCTGGCATTATGGCATTTAAACTTGATAGTCAACGCCTGAATTTTTGGTTCTTGTTCAACAATTGTAGATGGTCGAAAATCTGGTTATTTAAAAAAATAATTAGTTGATTTAATTTCATTCTATAGCTTGCTCAAAGCATATATATTTAATATTCTTAGCCATAAAGGTAGCTGAAAATGGGAATAATTCAAACGATTTCCGCCATGAAGGTCTGTCAAAGCAAATCAAACTATATAGGAAATATTCTTTCATAATTTTCATCATTTTTTTTTATTTTATTGATAAACCAAATTTTTACCAAAATTTTTGCTTTGAGAATATTTTTGAGTCTTTTCTTGAAAAATCTACTACAAATCTGGCAACTTTTGATGAAAGTGAATGTACAGTTATTATTGTTCCTGGGTCTTAGTACATAGTTATTTTATTTGAAAATTGGCCTTTAAATGAATATAAAACATTTTTAACCAGCCATAAAGTTAGCTGAAAGTGAAAAGATTTATCCGATTTTAGCCATTTTTTTATAAGTGGTTTTAGCTGGGAAAATCAAATGTTGGTTGTCAGCACTGCCTCTCACCCAATTTGCAATGGAAAATACACTGACTGACTTGTTGAGTAGAAAAACTGTTGAGGCATTCGGTTATAAAATCCAACATTATTCTGACATTTTTGCCAACTGTGGACTGACCTAAATGGATTTGTTCTCCACAAAAGTCGGTGACCGGAAAAAAATTCATAGGAAAATGTCAATGTATGTTAGGAAAGAAAGTCAAGGAAGAATTCTTGATAATAATTCCAGTAGTATTTCAATTTATTCAATTCATAGTAATAAAAGTGGTAATGATTCAGTCAAGTAAATATTGACAATAAGGATGAGAAATATCTTAATGAGGTAAATATTTCATTACAATAAATTACACTTGGATAGTGTTATGGTTAACACATCTACCTCACATACAGAAGTTCCTGGTATGAGGGAAGAATGTGGAAAATTCTTCATTAGGATAAATTTTCCTGTGCACTCAACAGCTAATCGAGTACAATCTAAGCTGAGTGATTGGGGTGGAAGCATCCCTTTGGTGAACTTTTGTCCTGCCTCGGAGATGGTCAGAAAAAATTTGGGCTCGACCAGACTTGCAATTTGCAAGGATAGCTAAACTGACACATGAAACAGAAACCAGGATTGTGTCACTAGCCTCCATCCTCCATTGGGAGTTATCTCTTGAAAAAACTGGGTGCTTAACCGTTTTTCTTTGTTGATATATTGACTATTTTTTTGAAAATTTATTGGCAAATGAAACTAATGAATATATTATCATTATTTTGCTATCCGTCTATATTCCTGTAATCTACCACTACTATTACTTAATTTTTTTTTCTTCAATCTGGAGAGTGACAGTTATAGTTGAGTTTGAGTCCTTTTTTCCTTCTACTCAAGCACAAGCGCCCTCTTCCATTCCTATCCTTGTTCATTACATTACTAGGGTGGTTGAAGAGGGAGAGAAAGGATGAAAGTCAGGTTAGGTTAGTCATTCAATTAGGAACTGTGGCAAGGAGTAAAGTATGTGTGTGTATATATATATATATATATATATATATATAATTAGATCAAAGAAAAGAGCTGCATCTGTCATACTTATATACACTTTTTTTTATCATCATCCCCAACATGGCTAGAAGATGCTCTTTTTTTATAAGTACTTGTCCATAAACTGCAACTTTATCGACCAGTTTTCATGAGTACACCAACAGACTCAACTGATAGCTACTACTGATACTAAAAATGTGACAGACATGGTAGGATGAGGGAAAAGAAGTTGGAGAAGGGCTTATGGCTTTTACTGATAAAATAAGTGTGACAGATGCTACTCTTGTCTTTTATTTAATTTCATATATATATAATGTACTAGTTTACCCCTTGCCATAAAAAAATGATGGCAATAATCAATTAGGCATATTGTACCTGAAAACTAACAAAAACATTCTGTTGCCCAGCATTTTCTTTATTGATATTTCTTGAATATTAAACTAATCTAAAGGTAGAATTAAGTAAAGATACAATTTGTCAAGTTCAACGTAAAATGAAATTTTAACATAAAATTTCTTATGTTCATGTCATCAGTGAAGTCTGATTACATAACTGACATTTGACACATGCACATTGCTAATTATATATATATATATCTTTATCTTTTTCTGCTCATATAAATAACCAATTTGATGTTTTTCTTGACTCAATTTATTTTGGACCATTGCTTGGATTTCCCTGCTTTAATCCTGGCTCTTTTTTTCCATGGGTATTGACATTTGAATCTCATGGGTTAAATTTCATCCCCTTTTTGATGTGTTGGTATCTGATTGGTGCGGATATTTCTAATACCACCTTTTTATCTTCATATATAAAAGAACACAAAGGTTTATATTCTGTTCCACCATTTTGTTTTGTACCCAGGCTGATCAACAAATGGCTGTGTAACTCAAAATGGAAGAAATAGAAATGGGTCTCAAAGAATTAAAAGGCCCCACCTTTTTTTCAATCTCCCAGGAGAATCATGACATCACAGATACAAAAGAGTTAAAGAGAAACTAAGTAGTACATTTGACTTGTAAATATCAAAATACTTAAGTTTATGAAAAAGAAAGGCATCACATCTATTTCATGAAGCATCATGGGTTAAATTCCATCCCACTCTTGAAGTGTTGGTAATTTTTTGGTGGGTCATTTTCAATATCACCTTTTTATCTTCATATACTTAAGAACAAATTTATTCTGTCCCACCATTTTGTTTTTTACTTAAGCTGATCAAACAGATGGCAGTGTAGTTCAAAATGAAAGAAAAAGAAGTATTCAGATATTTAAAAATGGCCTGTTAACCTGTTTTAAAATACTTGTTGCTGTATGAAAAAAACAACTTTAATAAAGTTAGAAAAGTAGTATGCATTCAATCATGTCTGTCTACATGATATCTCAAAAAGTTCTCAATGAATTTATATGACATTTACAGTGATTTAGGTCATTATTTAGGACTGGAGTTATGAATGATTTTTATGGTTTAATTCCTCCTGAACCATCAAAAGTATTTACGAAAGCATTTGAAATATCGTAACTAATTACTGTGTCCATTTTACTACAAATTACTTGACCAAAACTGCAGAATGTTTTATAAACACCATAATATGAAATCTTTCAGTGTTTTATCAGAATAAATGGCCATAGTTAAGAACATCATTTTTGTTTTTATGACCACTTACAACGTATTCTATCAGTCTATTCAATTTTGCAAATTTGAGGTCAGTTTTTCAGATTTTGTGTGATATTACCTGAAATGACATTTTTGACTGATTTGTATCTACATACAGGCATAAAAATGAAGAGATTTGTCTTGAAATTTTTCAAGTGAAGAAAGTGTTGTATACAAGGTGTTAAATCCAAAATGACAATCCATTATTTCAAAACAAATTCTGACATTGCTTCAGGGATGTTTTTTCTTAAATGTTAATGCTTCTAGCTGTTGGTTTGAAGGTAGACAAATAAGTAATCTAGTAAAATTGCCAATACTCTTAACTAACTAGGGTAGTGCTAATTCAAAAGATTCATGTTTAGAAGAGGCTGTGTAGATCAGCCAGCAATAATTGTTGTATAGAATACTTTTCCCTCCATTATATGATTTACTTATTTTGTGTTATTTAGTTTCTCTTCTGCCAATTTAAATATTTTATATCTAAATTCAGATGATTGTAAAGAGCAGGAGTCAAGGGAGATAGTTTTTAGAAATTATGAAGAAATATCTATAATCTGTAATTTGAACGATTGTAACAATTATGGATGGTGCAAGGTTCCATCTTTTTTTCTCAAAGATAGACATGTATTTGTGTGTTCCAGTGTTCAGCAGACTTGAAAATCGCCATCAGTACTCCATTAGGCCCTCCTCAAAGAATGTTTTTTTTTTAATTTGAAAAAAAACTTTTTTTAGATCTTTTTGACAGGTTTCAGATGTTTCTAACTCAATTTTAAATATTTTTCTTCGTAAAATGTCAGTGATGTCATAAATAGAATGTATTTTGACCATATTTATTCTTTGATGGAATTTTTCATGTGACTTGAAATGTTGATGCTATGGTTGTTCAATTATTCACTGTGATGGTGAGTTTTATTTATTTTCATTTGATTTCTTAAACTGCTGATCCCCAAAACTTAAAACTCAACACTACACTGCCTTGTGATCTGATTAACATATCTGGTGAATGTTAACTTTGTATAATGGCCAATTGTTGAGTAATTACTGTGTATACACGCAGTGACAGATTTCTTGAAGAGTTAGATATTTTCTTGTGTTGAAGTATATTTCATATGGTTAATGAATAACTAAAAATGACCTTGGCTATTCTTATAGAACTTGTTTACCCTTGATATCAAAAAATGATGGCATGTATGAAATATATGGATACATGTTGAATTTTATGAACATAGATAAGAGATTTGCATTGCACTGAGCTTGGAGAATAGTGTTATGTTGACCTGAAACAGATATTTTTTGATTTTGTTTTTATCATTTTTTGTATTTTCATTTTTCTTTGAAATCAACATTTTTATAACATCAAAACATTTAGTCAATTAAGTGACTGACAATTTTTTAAAAATTTTTGACTTTACCTTTATCGAGCAATATACTGTATATTCTATTATACTCACCTAAATCTGGAACGGGTGTGATACATTTTAACATTTAGACAGAATGTTATTTGCTATCTCCATGATTTATTAGTATTCCCAAATGGTCTTCCATTAGGGTAGTGATCAGACATGATGTCACTTAACTTCAGTGGTTGAGGAAGAACTGGTGTACGCTGCACAATTTGGCCAGTATATAAGATAGATATTTGTCTATCAAAGCTTGAAATGGAGAGTTATAGGGCTTGAATGAGTTACAGTGATGAATAGTTTTCCAAATACCATTATAAACCATCTTATAGTCTGGGATATTTAGTGTTTACCATTTTGTTCTATCTTCTGTCATGATCTCAGAACTTTTTATCTGTCTCCGCAAAGAACTGCTCTAGGTGTCTTTTGCAGTCTTCCAGAGAATTTTTTTTTTTTTTTACATTGACAAAATTCTCTAAAGATTTGATAAACCATCAACAATTAAAAGAATCCTATCTGCTGATTGGTATAAGCTTTTTTGCTTTGTTTATGTTCACCAGAAATGGAGCTGGTAATAAAACACAGGTGCTCACAGACACAGCTCAAAGATGTGTGATAGCTTGGGATTTTTTTTTTTTTTTTTTTTTTTTTTTTTTAAGCAAAATAGCATAAATCTTGTAAAATGGTGGAAACCTGTGAACGTATGCATTTACGTATCTATATATATATATATATATATATATATATATATGTATACATATATGTATAATTAATAATTGTGTCATCCACAGACAGCTGTTTCGTTGTATTACAACTCTTCAGTGTGGCTATAGACTATCCAATATCTAGTACCACAAGGTTAGATAGAAACCTTCGCTTCAGAGGCTGACATTTTATCCCTGCCCTACACGGAACTGGATGGTCAGTAGGACCAAACTAAGCAATGTATATTTACTTATGCATAATTCCCTGTCTACCAAAGTGCTCTATTCCAGAGTTGGAAGAGCATTGCCTATAGCAGTAATAGACGGGTGCTCAACCTTAAAGAATGGAGCGTTAATTATGATAAGATATTATGTTTTAAATGTAAAGTAAAAGTAAATAATCTCCGATGTATAAATGCAGAATGTAACCAGAAATACATCATCTATTTAAAAATCTTATATAGTGAAACAGTTAACCATTGTAATAGACTGAATATCCATAAGACATTGTTGTATATATGATTTTTTTTTCTTTCACTTCTGATTTCTGCTTACTTGCTAGAATCTGTATAACATGAGCCTCTACCTATATAAGTATTTCTTGTTGATGTTTTTAGTTTTTTTCCTCCTAATCCTCTCCAGGTCAAGTACTTTCACAAGGACTGTTGTACTATGAACAAGAATCGGCTCCAAAGCGATTTGCTTATAATGGCAATACCGTATCTATCACCACAGTCTGGCTCTTGACATGTACAAACATGTTCCAAATGATTGTTTGAAACCGCAAACCAAAACTGTCAAAATAGGTTTCTTCAGTTTTCAAGTTGCCCTGGCTGGATAGCTTGCTATGTCTTGCACATATACAGACAGACCACATGAATAGAGCTGGAGGTCTGAAATTTCCAGAATTAAGTCTTCATGTATTGAAAAAACGTTTTTGTTTTTTTGGGGGGGGGGGGGGTTTAATTCCTCCCCTTAAATTGTGGTTCAATTTGCAATGTAAGTGTATGCCAGATTGATCCCTTAGTTCGTGTCCAGCAGCATTCATGTTTGTTTTTTGAAAATTTCCACTGATCCGTGCCCAGCAAAATATGAGAAGTAATTTCTTCATTGATCACCCCTTTTTCCAATGCTTCAATTGATCACTCTCAACACAGCATGCTGCCAAAAGACGTTGGTCTTGTAACAGTATCAATGAGTGACTAACAGGACTTGTTCGGATTGTTTCAATTCAAGTCAAATAAGAAAAGAAAATACGATACTTGAATAAAAAAGCAAATCTAGGTTGGATAATTCAAGATTTTGTCAAACTCCTGCCCAAGTCAGAGGTTGGGGTTGGTCTTCGTTTTTTTTCACCATAACAAGAACAATCTTCATCTAACTTACTGGAACATTAAACCAAACTGATATATAAATTCAACATGTCCCTACTGTGACTTGAAATTACAATCAAGTGATTCGTAGGCAGTTCTCTCACTGACTGAGCCAAATTGACAAGTCGTGCATATCTATGAGAATTTATTTTTTTTTTGTAGGGGGCAGTAATCATCTTCAGCCAGAGTAGGAGTAGAGTTTGGCTCTGCAGCAACCAGGCTTGTCATTTAACATCTCGTTTACTTTTCACTCCTATTTTGATTTATTTTTTTTAGTCCTCCCCTTATGGGGAGTGGGGAAGGTGTTTGCATTATTTCATTCTTGTGTTCATTCTTATTCTCCCTTATTACTTAAGCAATTTATATCAATACACTTCCTCCTAGATAGGCCCATTGAAGCTTCAAGTAAGCTCTCTTAACCAAACATTTTAGGAATGCATTCCTTGCCTTGTCTGTTGCCAGCCTCTCATGAAGCTGGATAAGGATTTGGACTCTCCCAGTTGGAACTTGAAGCTGTCTGTCTCCAACCAAGGCCAAAGAGCCTAGTTTGCCCTGCTACTTATCCATATAGCTTGGGTCTCCTTTATGTCTTCATCCTGGTTTAGAGTAGACTAAATTTGGCTTTTGCTAAATTCTAAAAGTTGTTCAGCTTTTCCCAGCCATCCAAAAGTTGAGTTTTCCTATAAGAAACCTTTTTGTGAGCTAAAATGGTATTAAGTGCAGAAGCAATTACCATTTAATTAGATTATATAGGAACAATGTTTTTAGTGTGCCCCCAAAATGATGATGATGGTATGTTAAGTTAGGGTGATGGAAGGTCCCTGTGCTCTACCATTGTGTACACTTTTTTCTGCACTAGATTACCAACTTCTGGTCAGATGATCTAATCTCTTCTTCCCTTTTTTTTTTGCCAGTGCTAAGTACAGAGATTTAATCATACCTCTTACCAGGTGATTCAAAAAACTATACGCATTTGAATTGTCCAACACTTCACCACTTGTTTTACAAAGTAAAGAAAACCACGCAGTCTATAACTTTCAGAACAGTTATTGATACACCAACCTTTGTTTTGGACAATTCAAATTCTTCTCTTTATCTTTGATGTCAGTCACAATGTTGCAGCTGAATCATTTCTGCGGCCATCTCCAGATGTACATTGGTAAGGAGAGGAAGTCTCTCCTATCAGTCCATTTTTTTTTCCTTTGCTCTGAACCATCAGAAGAAGAGACTGATAGAAGACGTTCTTCCCTTATGGATTTTACAATTCATACCAAAAGATGGTCACAGAAACAAATTGGCTTAAATGTTGTGACTGCATTGAAGTTGATAAGAAGAGGTCAAATTGTCAAAAATAAAGTTGGTATAAAATCAGTGTTGAAATCCATATTAGCTCAACAGATGTACTTGTTTATAAGAGCCAAAGTAAGAATACCCAAAAAAATGGATTGTCCCAGTTGGTAAAGATGGAAAGAAGATATTAGATTGTCCAGACAGAAGATTGTATGTTAATGACGCTTCTCAAAGTTGGAGACAAATGTTCTGGATTAGTGTCTATTCTTTGAAAGCAATGTGACTTGAAGGTGAAAATGTTCTTGGATTCTGACAGACGACAGCTGTCGATGGAAGAAATAAAAGAAGCTTGACTCAGGAAAATTCCAGAATCTGTCTCGACAGATGTTCAATAAATATTGAATATTCACAGGATGATTTTGTTTCCCACTAAAAAACAAGAACCGTAAGTTCAACAATGTGTCTATCATCCATGGTATTAGTAGTAGGAGAACGATGAGCAAGCAGTCTTTCTTCAAGTCAATTGATTCTCATACTTGTAAAATATTGCAATATGGAAATATTCCAAGCGTATTATTTTCAATAGAAATCATGAATGGCCATTTTTGGCATTTGGGGGCCAATTTTTCCTTTTTTTTTTTTTTTTTTTTTTTTTTTTTTTTTTTTACTACAAAAATGCTGAACTCGTACATTCTATTATAGCTGTTAGTTTCTTGATGTCACACATTTAATGTCATCACACCTCTTCCGTCCTAGTTTTGGTGTTTGATGTAACTTGGACAAACCAACTGACCAGACAGCATTTTATAGAGATGAGTGGACACATCAGAAAATTTTTTTTTTTTGAGCATTTGCTCTGCAACTGAATCCAGTCCATGCATTGGTCAATTCTTCGTTTTGATTTTGCATGTCAGCCTCTTCCACTGATTCAGAGTGTATGACATTTTCTTGGCTTTCTTTTCTTTTACACTAGCAAACTCAAGGATTGAACTCACAACTGCTGGGCAGGTTACTAGATATGCTTGACCAATGCCTTTATCCAATTTGACATGGCGATAACATGGGGCCCTCAAACCTAATATAGCTTTCTTGTTTGAATTTTCTTAGGCCTAGTGTATTTATCATTATGTATGATATGGTCTGACTATTTCACTATTTTTCTGTGATTGAATTGGACAGATCACATCCTTTCTTTTTTTTTTTTCTTCTTTTCTTCTTTTCTATATCCAGGTTGTGTTTTAGGTGTCAACTTCCAAGTTGTTTCCCTAGCATTAAATAATCTGTTTGCATTTTTTTAAATGAACACCTAGACGAAGAAACTAGTCTGACCATATCATACCTAATGACTACTGTAGTTTGTCTATTCAACTGTACCAGAGTGTCTTTTGTACTACCTGTTGTGTAGTTGTTGTTACTATAACAACCAATACATGAGGACACTAGTCCCAATGAATCAGTGTAAATAACAATCAATTCATGGCTTTCGTTTTATGCATCTTGTTTTCCTCCTCCTTTGTGCTGTCAAGTCCATCCTAAGAAGTCAGTGAACTGCAACTAATCGAGCATCAAGCCTGCTATTCAGCTGCTACGAACGATCATGCAGCATTAGATATATAAGTGCAGTGTTTACTCAGCCATTTTGATTCAGCTCAATGAACTTACAGGAAGTAGCAGGAGGCATTTATATTTGTACGCTGGCAATTTCAGATATATACCATGTTTGATGGCTTATAAACAGCCCCCCCCTTTTTTTTTTTTAGCACAGAATATCAAGAAAAAGAAGCGTTATCCTGAAATCCTCTCATTTACCCAGCGTTGTGTATATTATATTACTTAATACCTTTACTGAGAAATCCAATGAGGGTCAAACCCACAAATAACAACTAGCGGAATTAGCTTGCTTTCAAACTTCACTAACCTGTCTCCCCAAACTGATCCCTAGGTGGAAGTTTTAGAAAATTCCAACAATGATATGAAAACACTAACTCTGATTGTTGTAATTTCGTTTGTCCTATTTTCAAGTAGAATAAAGCCATTGTTTATGATAAAGATCATTTTTATTCACTGCATCCAGTGTTTTTTTTTGGGGGGGGGGTCAAACTCTTCATGTCCTGGCCAATGTCGGGCTGGTCAACAAAGGTTACCTTTACCTTTTGAGCCATTTGTAAGTCTTTCATATTTCGATCTACATTATAAAAAAGTTGACTTTCATCACACTCCAATACAACGTCTGCAGTTAACTTAGCTCTCCTATTGTAAGATGTATATCAACAACTATCCTCACCAAAATCAGGGTTGTAAACCAATAGGTAAAACCCACATTCCCTTACTGCGACTGGAACTCCTAATCAACTGATTGGCAGTAGGCTGTTTTACTGACTTACCTAAGTTGACAAGTCTTAGATATTAGTAAAATTAATTCTAATAAATAAATATTTTTACAAAAATCTGTTATATATGCAATAAAAACATTGTAATCATCCTCAGTCAGAATAGAAGTAGAGTTTGACCCTGCAGCAGCCAGTCTTTATTTCTGTTTGTTTCTCTAACTGTAACTATAGATTCACCTGTATCCTAGGTGATAGTGTTGGGAGCTAACACTTTCTTTCACTTGCAATAGAATAGGCTGTAATGTAAAAGTATTGCTACAATAGATTTGATTTGGAAAGATTATAATCGGTTTCAGATATCCGGTGTGAAGTAAGTTATTTTAGCTTTCCATTTCTGTAGTCTACTGAGATATTACAATCATAGGAGATCGCACAACCATACAATAATCTATATCAGCCATTTTTCAACCTTTGTGGCCCGGCATATTAGTGATCTATGAAGCATCAGAAGTTGTGCCATGTGTTCCCAATATGAATACAAAAATAACCATCAAATACAATTTCACATTGTACTTTATTTTCTTAAATGCCATAAATTGATGTTGTCTCATATTTTTTAACTGATGGCATCTTTTTCAATGACATCTCAGTTTGTAGTAACAAATATACTCAAAACCTGAAAACCACTATCAACAATATACACTTATTTTAGCAAAAAAAATTAATGAATTATTAGTTTGTTTTTTTTCATCTTATGGATACATTATCATTGATTTGAAACGATTAAATCTATTCTTTAATACTGATGGTGTCCCATAATCATTTTAGTGCCTGGCTCCCTGTGCCCTGAAATGAAAAAGGTTAAAAATCCCAGATCTATATTATGAACTATGTGATTCATAATAAGCAACGTTTCCATCTGTTTCACTTTTCTGTTTGTTTGTCAAACTCAAAAAATAGATAAAAATTATGCTGAAAGGATTTGGTGGTAGAGGAAAGTTTTTTTTTTTTTTTTTTTTTAATGAAATAACAATAAAAAGACCCCAAAGAGGATGAACAAAGCGAGGTAGGGGTACACAAAAGAATAGTGTTATATAAAGATATTCACTTAGGGAGAACAGCTGAATTTAGCCGTACAGAAACGAACAGTAAAAAATAATATAAGGTGAAATTGAACTCCCTTTCAAGTGTCTGTAATCATGATTTGATTGGGATGGTTGTTTAAGATGGTTCCCAAAAGATTTTTTTTTTTTTTTTTTTCTCGAACACTGCAGTGCTGTAAATATCCACCCTATGAATATTGTTAGTAAAGCAATGGGTATTTTACAAGTACATATCTAACTGCAATTGAATATGTGTGTGTATATGCTCTGCTATTACTTGACAACTAGCCATTCTACAAAGTTGACATAATCTATATAAATAAGTCAGCACATAAAGCAGTGTAGTGTCAAGTTTGAAGATTTTTGGGTGAGTAGATCTTTTGAAATCTAATGAAAATAATTTTTAAAATTAAAGATTATAGTTTCTATGAATTATCTGACTTCTGCTCTTCAGAATTATCTAAATTTAGATATGAAATATCTAAGTTGGCAACAGAACTGAAATAATTCAGAGTTTTGAAGACTTTTACCTGACAATTATAGCAGGCAGCTCCACACGCCGTATAGTTAGGCCTTTTCCAAACATGCACCTTTGGAACTAGCTCTGCCCTAGTTTACCTTGATCTGTCAAATCATATTTGCCATTAAGCACAACATTCTAAATGGCTGCAAAAAAAAAAAATGTTGAATCAAGAAATTCCTGAAATTGTTAAATGTTTTTTCTTTGTTGGACTCTATTTGTACAATTGCGTGACCTCAATTTTACAGATTTTGAATCATTTTGAACACAAAAAATTCAAATCAAGGAAAAGTTTGTGAACAATTTTCATTACAAGCCTGGTCAGTCATTCAGCAGAAACCCTCTCAGGACTAATGTTTTTTGGCAGCATTTAGGAACTGTCAATTGGAAAAAGGGGTGATCAATGAATAAGTTACTTCTCTCACCTGTAGTTGGATGATGACCACTAAAAGTTTTTAAAAAAAACAAAAAAAAAACAAGCATGAATGCTACCAGACACAAAATAAGGGATCAGTTTAGCATTAACTTATATTGCAGATTGACCCCTTCCTCTATTAAGGGGATAATTTGAAAAATAAAAAATTCTGTAGAAATAATAATGAGTTAATGTTTGAATTTCCAGCTCTTTGGTTCAATTAGTGAAGCCTGTATACATGACACATACATACTTAGCGGAACAGGTTTCTTCAGTTTTTAAGAGGTTCTATGTTGACAGTTTTGGTTGATGGTTTCTGATTTGTGAAAATATTGAATTACCAGTTTACCTGTGATATCGAAAAAGACGGCATGTATGCAATATATGGATCTGCAGTCCATTTTATATGAGTGGATAATAGAGATTTGCATTGCAGTCAGATTAGGGAATAGCATTCTATTGGCCACAAATGGATTTTCATCATTTTTCTGTTTTGTTTATATTGCTTTTTATTATTCTTTGAATTCAGCATTTTTACTATGCTTAAAGAGCATGAATGAAATTCTATTTCACTACCTCAGTTTGACAGAAGACATCTGCATGTTGGTAATTATTGTGTGTGGATAAATCAATTTATTTTAAGAATCTTAACTGTAATCATTCTTCTGAGAGAGTTTTTTTATGAATTAGTGAGGGTTTTTTCTTGGAGATTAGTTTTAAGAGATTCTCCTATCTGTGATATAGAATAAGCGATTTATCATAATTATGGATAATGCTTTCAAATGCTTATTGTTATCAAAATCAGTCACTCCCGAACACATTATTCAAAATTCATTGAAAAAATCAATAAATTTTATGTTCATTCTTTGTGGTGTAAAGTTGTTTATAACAATGAATTTAAATTCATATTAACTAGCTGAACAGTTGGAAATTCCATGGGTTTTGGCAACTAAAATTATCCATCATCTCTGCTCTTCTCTCCCTCTCTTTCTCTATCTTCTCTTTCTTTCCCTTATCCCTTCAAATCTTTGTTGCCCATCTATATTTTTATATTTTTATCAAAATGTTATACAAACATGGATTTGTTACATATGTAAAATTCGTCTTTACTCCCTCACTCAACTACTTGACTTTCTGTTCTGTCTTCTCTCTTGCCCCCCCCCTTTTCATTGAACTACCTAACCTTTTTCTTACCTTGTAATTTCTGAAAGCAAAATGTCAGTAAAAACAAGTAGAATGATATTGTTATGAATGAATGTAAATTTTCCCATTCCTTATTTATCAGAATAATTGTGAGCCCATAGGACAGCCTGTTCTTGTTATCAAAAAAATCATGTACCAAAGTGATCACAATAAGCAGTCTCCTTTGTCTAATGAAAACTCTAACTGAACAACCATAGTCATCAAAGATGGTAAAAGGTTCTATATTAATGTGCGTGTGTTTGCGTGTTTTAGTGCTCCTGACCTTACTGTTTTGTCTACAGACCTAAAAATTGACATCAGTACTAAAAAAAAATTTTTAATTTTTCCTTGGAAAAAAAATATTTTTGACCATTTTGGGGGCCTTATTTTGAGGGGTTTATTTCAATGGAAAATGCCAGTGATGTCATAGATAGAATATAATCTGGCTATATTTATTCTTCAATGGAATTTCTTTTTACATGACTTTAAATTCTGACGCCACGGTTGTTCAATTATTGACTGTAATGGTTAGTCACACATTTTTTTTTCTCGATTGAATGGTCTCTGTCTACGATGTAGACAAAAATATTCATGTGAAATATAAATTGTCTTTTCAGGAATTTACCCTCCAAGGCACCAGAGGAAGAAAGGAAGCATAAACAAGAATATGAAGCCATGGTGGAAGCGGCAAAAAGAAAAGGTGAGAAATCATTTCTACTTTTGCTCCACATGGGAGGATTCAGGGCTTTAAGCCGGGAGGAAGCTCTAAATGGAATTTTTCTTACAAATATGTGATAAAGAAAAAACATCAAAACAAAATAAGCCTCAGAATTCTTTAAGATGGGCAGTTTTTTTTGGTTTTTTTTGTTCTTTTTTTTTCAATCTGTCATCCACTTCTGAGTTCTGCCAGAATTAATAAATTCATACCATTCCCTGCCAGATGTTTCCATTAATATTTGAGAACTAGTAGTATTAAGTGGCAGGGATATTTTTTGCCTCAAAATATTTCATTAACATGTGGCAGAGATTAAAAGTCATCATCATCAGTCTTTTATCATCCGTCGTTGGACATAGACCTTCCCCAGGATTTGCCACACCTCTCTATTGTGGGCGTCGCAGAGCCAATACTCTCTGAATTTGTCTAGTTCATCTTTTTCCATCTTGTATTCTGTTGGCCTCGTTTGCGAATGTGATCTCTGGGGATCCATGTTATAAGCTGTAATATCCATTGGTAGTCTGCCATTCTTGCAACATGACCAGCCCATTGCCATTTGAGTTTTTAAATGGATTCTATGATGTCATGGACTCTTGTTCTTTCCCTGATATACTGTGCTGTCTTGTGATCTCTCCATGTGAGATTGAGCATGATTCTTTCATGTGCATGTTGTATGCTTCTCAGTTTGTGGGTCTGTTTCTTGATTAAGTTCTATGTTTCAGCTCCACAGGTGACTATTGGGAAGATATTAGTTGTATACCCTTCTTTTTAGGATTAATGGGATCTTCTTGTTTTTGGATGTTGAGCTTGCTCTGCCAAAGACTTGCCATTCTAGAGTGATTCTTTGCTTGATTTCTTATGAGGGTTTCATGTAGATTTTTTGTCCTAGGTAGATGTAGTGGTCTACTTTCTCCTGTTTTGCATGTTCAATTTTGATCTCTGTGTTCTTATTTTTGACATAACTGTTTCACATGACCTTTGTTTTGCTGAAGTTGACATATAGACCAACTTTCTTGCTTTCTTTATCTAGTTCATCTAGCATTAGTAGGAGGCCATGTAGGTTCTCAGTGAAAAGGGCAATGTCATCTGCAAAAAGTATTGCTGCTCAAGGATCAATATCTGTAACAAATTATCCTTGGAAAAATGTTTTTTGAAAAATTGTTGAAAATATCTTTTTGAAAAGATTAATATTGATCTGTCTAATAAAGTGTAGATGCACACTTCAAACTGCTTGTTGCATACATTTTGAGCCAGATCATTTGTGGCCAGAAATGTTTGTTACTTTTTTTTTTTTTTTCTCAAACTCCTTGTGAAAGAAAGGATAAAAATATTTCCTTTTTTTTTTGTTTTTTTTGGGGGGTTTTCTTTTACTTTTAGCCATGTCAGAACATTGCCGAGTATGGCATTATTCCCTTAGGAACCAGGCTCGATGTCATTGATAGAACTCAGGCAAGGGTCCTTGTAAAAGAAAGATAACAAAAACTTCTTTAATTTTAACTGGAAAAGTTTGAAACAAAGGATTTGACTTTTCGTCAGTCAGTCTGTTTCAGAACCCAATAGGGAATGGACAAATCATTTGGATGCAGATGTCATGTCCAGATGTGGCCCCTTTTCAGAGGGGGTGTGCATGCATTGAAACTGCAATACCTTGGAAGTGTAAATGAAAGAAAAAGACTTACAGAAATAGGAATATCAAACATGTAGAAAGACTAGTCGGAATAAAAGTTGTAAATACAGGAGCGTGAAATAGATATGGACAAGTTGGTGATGATTGATAATAAGGGTCTGAAGGGGACAGAGAAATGAAAAGTTCTAGTATGATATATCTGTGAGAACAGGAGTCAGTCAAGGAAGACCACTTGACAGAGAGGTGGAGGAAGTTCATTGTCCCTCACCTTTATGCCTGACATATACCTATCTCACCTTGTGAATGGGAAGATAGCAACAAGACTTCTAGTTGTATTCAAATTTTTCTCTTCTCCTTGTCCTGATTCAATTGCAGTTCAGTCTTGTACGATTCGATGGGAATTATGGGAGTTTGCGGCACACTGCAAAAAATTGCATCATAGAAAATATCTTGTCCAGTAGTTTGGGAAATCACAATTGCATTGTGATAATATTTGTGTTATTAATTGATTTATGTACACAATATAAACCTGGTTTATACATTGATTAAACACTCACTAATTGGTTAGTCAAACAGTATTTTGGACGTAAAGTTTGTCTTTCAATTTTCTGTACTGTGAACGACTTTTTTTATTTATTTTCTAGTAGATGAAGAATTATAAATAATTGCTACCAATTTTTCTCATTTCTATGCAACTATTTACCTTCATAATTTATTTTTAAATTGAAAATTTTGAAAAGGAAAAAAAAATGTTGAAATGAATATAAACAATATAAAGAGAAAAAATTGTTAAAAATCACTGCAATGTAGTTTTACAAAATTCATTGGTTTTCTTTAATTAACTGTATTTTTTTTCTACTAGCGTCTACTTTTTATCAATCTTTTATAATTGTATTGTAACAATTGTATATCTTCTTTTGAAAGATTAATTTTGGTTATTATTATACAAAAATAGCATAAAGTTTATCGTAATAAAAAGAAAAAAAACACTTTTGCGTAATCCCAGTGGATTTCTAAATGGATTGAATCTGTTTTTACATTTTTGATTAAAAAAGAAAAAAAAAATGATTTTGCCATAATTGATTGTGACACCAGAAAAATGAGATAAAATTTTGGAATTTGAAATTTACTTTTTTTTATTTATGTATTTGTGCACTCATAATTTAGGAATGTTCGTGTTTGCTTATTGTTTATTGTTTATGCTACAAGATTTATGGGTTTTGGGGGCTGAAAGAGGGCAATGAAAATTCTTTACAAATTTTCATATTCATGGCCTCTTGGTGCCTCTAGCCCCCCTGCAAATATGAAGGCATAACTGTTATATCTTCTTTCAATTTTTTCAAAAGAAAAAACAAAAGATTTTATTAAAAAAAAAATTTGATGGAGAAATGAGTAAGGATCAAAATGAAGAAAACAAACAACAGAACAACCAATCAGTAGTGTCTCCCGCCCCCCCCCAGTAATATTCCTACACCCCCCCTCAATCCAAGCAGTAGATTTACTTTAACCACTCATGAAACCATCTCCATGAATTAAATTTCCTATGGAACCCCATCAAAGAACAACTTTACCTTCTACATATATATACGTATTCACATATGTATGTAATGATTGGATTTTGATCTTGATTATAAAATCATCTGAACAGCGTGAGTGTCCTATAAATTACCAAGATGTTTTTGATTTTAATGTAACTCTTAGAAATAAGTATTTGGAATTTAGTTAAATCATAATGTGTAAAGAACATTATAAACAATTAATTATCACACAAAACAAATGAAATACAATGACATATGTAAAATACATCATAGAATTGATTATGTAATGAAGAACTATGAAGTATATTGAGAAAATATCACTGTTTTGTAGAACCCCAGGGGGTCCATGAAACTATCTGAATACCACTGTCTTAGAAGAACTGCCTTACAGAGCTAAAGGGCTCCGACTGCCTTGCTATTTACGCATAGCTGGGGGGATAAGTGGAATCATGCCTTTCCCAAGGGCATTAGTGCAAAGTGAATGCCAGCAACCTTAGCCAAAACTTGAACTCTGTTCATTGAATCCATTGTCTGCACTATTTACCATTGAGTCACTCTGCACTTCCATACATTCAGGCAGCAATGGTAATTATTTTAAATTTGTACCTTTCTTTAAGGGTGGCATGTCATCCATCAGAAACAAGGAGGACATGTCTGTAATGATGACAGGAACAATCCATCAAACCAGATCGAGAACAATCTCTCACTAATCATGGTGTGCACCATTGACATGAAGGTACGGCTAGCTTGACTGTTAAAAACATGAAGAATGGAATTGACGAGCCAGAATTCAAAGCCTGACAGTTTTACATTCTCTTTGCACTAATGACCTTGGAAAAGGCATGAATCGATCTCTTCCCCTCCCAGCATGAAATGGATGAAATAGGACAACCTTGGCTCTATAGGCTAAGTTGGCAACCAGTCTAGAAGACAGACAACTCTTGATTCCAAACCAGGGAGTGGAGCCCCCTTGAGGTGGTTGGAGGTTAACTTCGGGCATCAGCTTGGCTGCAGAAAGGAAAACAATGTATTTTACTGCTATCCTTTGGATTGCATCAACAAGGCCAAGAGGAGAATTCTGTCTACCTAACATTCCAGGATCTCCGTGTACTTCACTTGGAGAGGTTGCCCCAGTATCATTTCTTTGTTGTACCGAGACTGTAAGAGGTCCTCTGCACTATTGAATTAAATCTAGAAAGTGTAAAACTAATTGATTTTTTTATTTGGTTTTCTTTTCTTTTATTGAGAATCTTTAAGAAATTGGCAAATTTCGTCCTGGATGGTCTGTTATTAAACTGAATTGTTTTGCCTCCAATTAGATTCTCCTTCATCCTCCCTCTCCCCCTTCCCCCTTGAATTTCTTATTTCTGTTCTATTTTTTTGTTGATAGTCTGGTCTTACAATTTTATACATTCCAGAATATAAGACGAATGATTTACAAGGTTTATTCAGACGATTACAGCCCATTATAACTCTTCTTAGCCATATAACTATCCATATCAGACTTAGGTCGGTGGGCCCTTCAATCATGATACTGGGACATTGGATACTGTATAATATTTGTATTTGTTTTCCAAATTCTCAATCTTAATTACCAGCAATACGTTGAGAGAATGATATAAATCCTGCATATAGCAGACTGAAATACAGGTGTTTCACAAGGGTTGAAAGAATAACTCTCACTGCAACTCCTCAAAGCCCCATAACTGTCCATATTAAGTTTTGATAGATGGATCCCTAGTCATGAAACTAGTACACTGGATGCAGTATAGTATTGATAAAGAGCTTTGTTTTTAAAAATCTAGTGACCATTTCACGTATTTTAATGTGTACAGTATTGGCATTTCACACTACTTGAAATTTCAAGTTGACTTTATTTTCCCTCTGTGAGAAGAACAATCCTCACCAAATTAGGGGAGTTAACCCTTCACTATTTGTCTATTCTGTCTTGTTAAATCAAACCAGAGTATAAAACTAACATTTCCCCACTATGATTTTGAATCATGACCATGTGATTGCTAGGTGGCTCTCTTACCAACTGAGTTAAACTGATAAGTCTTGGATAACTATGAATTCATTTATTATATATACAATACAAAAGTTGGAATAGAAGTTGGAGTGGAGTCTTGCCCTAGAGAGGCCAGGATTGTATCTGCCGAAAGATGTTGGTCATATGACGGTTTCTATTGTTATTGTTTTTTACGGGGGAGTTGATTGTGTGAAATTGCTTTTCTATTGGATTCCATTATTTGTTGGGTAAATGAATTGCTTCCATTTGTTACTTGACCTTTTAACTTGATTCCAAGTATTTTGCAATGTTCTATTCGTTTGTGAAAGGGAGTTGAAAGACCCTAATCAGCTGAGCCTAGAAACTGATATAACACAACCAATGTCCCCTTTAATTTTTTGTAGTCAGCTTGTTCAGAAATTTTATGTTGTACAAATCTTTCTCCTTTAGCAAAAGTATCTGCATCCTTTTGAGTTTGACAAAGGGAATCAATATTTTTTCACTAAAAATTAACTAAGTTATCTAGAGAATTTTAAATCTTTTGCACGCACACTATGTGTATCAATTTGCCAGAAAGTTCACGATAACCGATAGAAGCTTGAGAGGTCATAGGAGGAAATAAAGGTGAATCAGCTTCTACCTAAAACCACAAAGTGTTTTTGTGGTCGATTGATAAAGGCAGTCTGGTGTAAACTGAACTCCCTCTGGTAAGGAGGATTGTGAGTTCAATTCTCACCAAAGGCTCACTTTTTATTTCCAATCGCATTGTTATTCATTGCCATAGAAATGACAACCCAACATGAATATTGTATAAAAGCAACTAAAACTAGAAAGCACTTGCAGAATACAAACCTTTCTGCTCCTAAATTGAATTGCTTCTTTCATAGCCTATTGACAACCCTTCCACAAAATATCATTGAAATTCAGTGAGAAATTTGGGAGATATCGTATGGACAGACAAACAGATGCAACTGAATGCATGTACTTATCTTTTTTCAACTTTTTTGACAGAGGTAGATGAAGATGGAAATAAACAAGTTAGATTTAATGAAATAATACAATACTTCATCCAATAATGATAATTCACATACCTTACATAAGTGAATCACCATAGCCAGCTCACGTACCAGAATGATTACCCCCCCCCCCCACTTCGAATAGATCTTTTATCTGAAATTATCTTTAAAAAAATACTACAAGATTTGGGCATAATTGATTCAAAATGATTATAGAAACCAAAAAAGCCCTTCCTTGAAATAACAGAAAAAAAAATGTTTTAGATTGTGTGCTGTGATGCAAATTTTCAAGTCATTTTGTTCCCCCCCCCCCCCCCAAAAAAAAAATGTGACCAGGAGTGCCTGGAGATAAACACACACTCAAAGAGAGAAGAATCTGTGGCCCTCAGGCCATTTGTGGGACTACATTGATTCAATAAAAAGGAAATAGGTTGGTGGACTTGATACAAAACTATCTACATCCAAAGAGTTCATGAGATTGCTCTATGGTACAGAAATTACATGGCGGAATTACTTCCATGTTGAAGATAAATAATTACTGTAGAAGAAATGTATTAATTTCCTCCTTAAGGCATGTTTCAGGTAATGTGTGGCTTAAAAGGAAATACATACAAATCCAGTCAACCATTTTATTTTATGTGGCAGGCCTGATTCTATTTATCATTTAAACAGTTGTTATGGCCAAATCACGTTGGATACACTGGTTCTCATACAATCACCCAATTTTAGTAACGTCTAGGTGCAGTAACCAGTTAGGGAGGTAGGCTGATTTTCAAATGTATCAAATATTTTTTTCCTTTCATTTGGAAGCTTTTACCATGGTCTAACTACAGTATTCAAACTGTGTTCTGCAAAATCCCAGGGTTCCACGCAACAAAGTAACATTTTCACAATATACTTGATAATTTTTCATCGCATATAAGATTCCTTCAGTTTTTATATTTTGGTTTTTATGCCTTCAGATAATTCCATAAACAATGACAAATTCCAACTCTTACCTACATGTGTAAATAAATATATATGTGTGTGTGTGTAGAAGGGAAAGTTGTTATTTGAAGAAAAAAAAAAGAATTTTATCAATTCTATCAAGATCGTTGAAGTTTGGAAATCATTGGTCTAGAGGGGGTAAGTGGAACGAAGGTACGAAGAGCTCAGGAGTAGAAACTGACACAGCAGTTTACCCATGGTTAACATTGGCTGACATGGGCCTCTGACATAAGGAGATCTGCTTTTCAACTTTATACATTTTCCTGTAGCTACTAAACAAGATGAGCAATTCATTTGGTAGTCAGCAGTTTGGTCTCTCAAAACTAAAATCTAAATTGCCAGCTCTTTGCAGACTTTTCACATTGAACATTGGTTATTGTTACCTCTCCTGTTTTAAAATGGCCACCACTCCAGCGGTTGACTGGCAGCGGTTGATGACGAATTTAAAGTCAAAGAAGTAGACAAGATTCCTCAGAATAGCATTTTTTAGGGTTAGTAGGTGAGCTTAAGAGGTGGATAAGGGTAGGGGTAAGTGTTTCAACTTCCTGAATGCAATTTCCAGTTTGGGTGAAAAATCTCTTGTAACTTGCAACGGGATAATAGATGTAAATGGAGCAGTCCTACCAGACTTAGGTACAGCATTTTTTTTTCTGGTCTATGAACACATCCTTCAGTTATTCTTAATAAAAAAAATGGAATTGTCATCTGTCCAATTGCCACAGACAGCATAACTTGCCTTACAGGAGTGACTTATTTTTATCACAAAATGGCAGCATCTCCTTGTGCAAACAAAGGAAATTTGTATATTTGTGAAATTCGTGAACGTTTTCTTAAATTTTTGCACTTGTGCAGATTACTTCATAAAAATAGGTCAAAGTGTAGTCGAGGCATTTTAACTGATCAGGCACTTAAATTGACATGGCAGCTCACAAGAAAATGAATGTTAGTAAAGTGATGGAAGTAATATTTTTACATTAAAAAGATGACAAAGATTTTAACCAATCAGAATTCATTTATTTCAAAGGATTCAGAAAAAAAAATTAAACTTGCAATGAAGATTTTCTACAAGAAGAACTTGGCACAGCTGTCACGTTAAACAAGAAGAAGAACATTGTTCAAAACCTGCAGAGTTTTTATTTTTTATAAAACTTTTGACAGCATTTGGCTTCATTTATCAATACCATTTATATAATAAAACTATTTGTTTCCAAATGGTTTTTAATCCTCCATTAGAACATCCGAAACAAAAATAATCATGCATAAAAAAATAAAACACAAAAATAGTCTGAAATATGTATTCTTCGGAAAATGTAAAATTTATTAATATGTATATGAATTGTATAGATTAATTATAAACACTATATAGTCTGCTTTCTTGTACTTTTTATTTTGAGAATTGACTGAGGAAAAGAATATGATGTAGTGTGACGTAAAAAAAACAAATTTTTCTTTTTTTATGAAAGCTTTCAATTTATACAAATTTGGTTTAAGCGGAAAAGGTTTTGGCATTCATAGACCTGTCGATGTTTGTTGCTGGTACAAAATATATTTGGCTGCAAATGGATTGAAAGCAAAATATCTGACTTTGAAATTTTCTTTATCATTCATGTTAACCAAAATCTAAACACAAGCATGACAATTTTGCAAAGGCATTCAAACAAATCAACAAATCTTTGCTTCTGTACATAATCTCTTTCTTTCTGTCAATTTTTTAAAAAAATCTCCATGAAGGGAAAATTGAAAGTTCTTGAGAAAATCTTTTCATTTCACCAAACAATTATTTTTTTTAAAAAAGAAAAAATTCTGCAATCATAGTGATAGAAACTCTCAACCAAAACTACCAAAATCAACGTATGTTTCTTTAGTTTTCAAATGGGTGTGGCTGGCTATGTATGTATGTACCAATGGAGCTGATGGTCTGAATAGTTTCATCTGAACTCTCCTGGAAATGTTGCCATGAACATCCGTGGTTGTCTAATTAGATAAAAATGTTCATACAAAGTAATGACTAACATTAATAGATTTGATATCTATGGGTAATTATTTATCAAATACATCAAATTTCATTACAAATTTGCTTCTTTTAGTCTTTCAGCTTGGCTACTCTCAGCAATTCAGACCCGGCCATCCTGCATTAAATTCTTACAGGTCTCGATAGACTTAACTACTCTTACTTTTCTGTGGACACTTTATGCCTAACTTTGTGTGAATCGATGAGGTTTTTGGGCCATCATTATTATTCATTAGATGAATTTCCATCTGATGGCTCAGATTGCAATGAATTATTAACAACATTGGTATTAATTCATCTATGAGGCCCAGGAGAATAAAGACACAACATTGTCCAAGTTGAATGGTTCAGAACCTGAGCCACTATGGGTGAGCAATGCCGAAGGTCACAGACAGCCTGTCACTTTGAATCGTACTGGAGATTAACTTGCTTTTTGTCATACTGACAATGAATGCTAAATATATTGCAAAATGGTTCTATAAATATTATTAGTGCCCCATCAAAGACTGCGTATTTGAATGGGTTGGATGTGTTGGATGACCATTTTGTTAACACTTTCAAGACCAACCTTTTAAGGTGTGTAATGTTTCAAATGTCCTATGGGACATTTATATCCAAGCTGTCATAGAAACCTTGGGATATATGTCCCAGGAGTCTCAAAAGGGTTAAAGTGGAAGTGTATCGGGAGAAAATGGTTGAAAATGACCTGTATAGATTTTGCTGCACCAAAATGCCTCTATGAATTACAGCAGATAAGTTCTTTGTGGGTATTATCAGTCAGGTTGAAAAAAAAATATGAAAGAAACAAGTGATATGACTTCTATTGTCTGAGGAGGCATTTGAACTCCCCAACTCGTACTGGGGTCAGGCCTTCTCTCCGGTGATGGAAAGTTGGAACCTTAGTCATAAAGGTGCAATACAATTGTTCTATGTAAGCCCAAATTAATGTTCCCATATACAAAGACCGTATTATTATTTAGTGGTAAGATGATAGCCACTAAGATATATTCTGAATCTTTTTTTAACCCCTCCCCCACTCCCGTTAAAATGGCAGCAGATGACCTTGGTTACCACATTATGATCAAACTAGGTTGAGTGTTCCAAAAGCAGCTTCATCTCAGAATCTGGAAAAAAAAAAAAGGCAAGGCTTGAATTTTATTTTTCTTTGCATGTACCAATAGATCTTCAGGAATGTTGAATTAATGAAAATGCTGAACCACAGAAGGGTTACCTCCTAAAAGATATCTAACCATTTCATCATACTTTTAAAATATCATGTAAATCAGCACAAGTTAGATAATAAGAGAGTGAAAGCATTAGATCTACTTCCAGTCTTTCATGAAGCACTCACGCTTATTATTCCACCATACCTTCTCTTACATTTCATCAGCACTTCATTTAATGCTGAATTTCTTCCATCTTCCATTTTTTTTCTCACACCCTTCTATTTCTTTGAGCCACTATCAGCAAAATGAAAAAACAGTTTTTCCTTCTGTTTCTTTATATCATACTGTTGAAATGCTCACCCAACCTTTTCACTGATACACCATTGTCCAGTTTTTCGAAGAGTTCAACCTCATCTTTAATCGATAGTAAGCAGTGGTTTTGCTTCACAGCACAAGATACACTTCCTTTATTTACTGGAGTTGAATAAGAGCAAACGTTATCAATAATGCAGGGGAACCAGCAGGAATCACTGCTTACCTGCTTTCACAAAGGCGCATTAGCAGGTGAACAGATTTAGTGCAACTAAAACAATGCACATTAGGTTTGTGCGGTGCACTGGGAAATTTGAAATTACAGTGACCCAGGAAATTTGAAATGGGTGTCAAATTAGCAAAGGAATTGGATTATAGAATGTCTACTGTAGCTGAATTTAGAATATGGCGTTGACAGAGGTACGCCCTTTCTGAGAGCTTTTTAGTTACCTTTTTTTTTCCTATTCAGGTCTCTACATTAGATAGCTTCTATCTTTTACGTTTCTGGACACTTTTCATTCTGACTTGATGAGCGCATTAACTGACTTCTCCTGCTTCCCAGACCCCTCCCCCACTCTATCTCTTAAATGTTAAAAGGCCAATATATTTTTTTTTAAGTGCCATTCCTACTTTACATTTTGCTCTGTAATGTGCAATTAAACATTTGAGCTTTTTTCCTCTCAGCTTTGTCTTTCACTTCCGACACAATGAAAACCCTGTTGGAAATCAGGTCAATATTTGTTTTATACCATATCACAGACATGCGTTTTAAAACTGCAGACAACACAATCATTAAAAAGACACATATGAAGAAGAATTCTTTCTTGTTTTTTTTAAACCGTCAACCAAAAATGTTAACTTTGGTTTCTTTGGTTTTAAAATTGGCTCTGGCTTGTTGGCTGACTGTGTCTATCACACACCAAGGGAACTAGAGAGCTGAAAATTTTAACATTTACTCCTTATGTCTGGAGAAAAACTTTTTTTATATTTGCCCCCCACCCATCATGTTTTTGGCAGGGGCGGGGGGGGGCTTCATTCAGCCATAAAAGGTTCATGCTCAATTGTTCTTTGTTTGGGTGCAAATTTGTACAGCATTCCCACTTGTTTTTGAAAATTCAGATTATGATCACTGTCCAACAAAATGTGAAAGAAGTAACTTATTGATTGATCTCTCATTTTTTTAAAATTTTTCTGATTGATCACCCCCAAGATGTTTTTCACATGACGGTTTCTTTTGACTCACTGACCAAACCTGGTTTTTTTTTTGTTGTTGTTGTTGTTTTTTTCAAGTCTTCCACTTGTACTCAGGGTGTCGTGAGGAAGCAAAGACAGCGGTCCTGTTATTTCAGCCGTCCGCTTTTTTAATTCTCCTTTTAATTCACTTGAGCATATTTTTTATGATCCACTTCTGGCTGATGCATGGAGCATAATGGCCAGTGGGGAGGACATTTTTCAATGATTTACCATCCTGTATTTCATTGCATGTATGCTCACCGTGGCTGCAACAAGTGAAGCTCTTTTTTTTTTTTTTTTCGATTCATCAAAACCAGAAGAGCTACCAAAAAGAAAAAACCATTATGAAAAGGTAAATGAGTAAATGAAAACGAAAAGTGAAAATAGGATATTAAGTAAAATATACATGAAATAACATAAGAACCAGCAGAAACAAAAATAAAATCTCTAAAAAAAACTTCAGCAAAAAAAGAAACAAACAAATAAAAATACATAAAAATGTTTGATTTATTCTCGTTTTTTGATGAACTCTGATAACCTGTTTTCATTATTGTGGAATGGTCAGTTTGGGAAGCCAACAACAACAACTAAGAAAGTTTTGTAACCAAAATTTGACATTCTGCCGGTTTGTGCTGGGATAGTTTTCATACAAAGTTTGTACTAAGAGATTCTTGTTCAGTTTCATTTTTTGTTTTTTTTTCATTTTGCAATTTTTTCTCATTTTGTCAGTATAGGACATCCTGTTTATACTTGATAAAAAAAAATTTGATAACTTATTATATTTATTTTGTGGGTGGTTTCAGAAATTGTCTAGTTCTGTCAACACTTCCTCTTTTGGGGGTCTCCTCAGATACCAGGCAATGAACTTGCCCTTTCAGCACTAGCTGCCTAGAACTGGACATTATATACTTATGTGGGGAGGTGCATCAGGGATCTTTTAGGCTGAGTAAGTATGGATGGACAGGAATAAATCATATCCTGAATTTGTTTTTCTGCTTGAATGAATCTAGGTAAACTTCAAATAAAAGTTTGACTTTGTGGAATGAAGTAAATGAGGTATTCAACTGCAAAAATGTCACTTATTTCCTGTTTTTTGTTAGTCATTCATTTTGAATGTTTCAGTAATTATTAATGGCTGGCCATTTGGTTCAAGAACTCAAAGTAAATCATAATGGGGCTTCTTCCTGACACTAACCCTCTCTCTCCTTTGTCTTTGAGGGTTGATACTTTGATTTGGTAACAAAAAAAACTCTGTCTATCTGATTATAAAAATCTGGCAGGATCTTTTCTTTGATGCATCTTTCATTGAAAAAAACAGACAAAGAGCATCTTATTGATTTTTTTTTTTTGCCAATCTTTCCTTGTTTTTGTTATGAACAATCAAGAGAAGATCAGTAAAAAAATAGAGATGTTCTTTGATATGTATATATAATCTCATCTCATACTATAATTCAACAAATGTCTATATATCTGATCATAAAACTCAAAAATGGCCAGAACTATGACCACCAAATTTTCTCTGATTATTGATAGGATCTAGGAGCAGATTGTTAGCATGTGGATTTTTTAAAATACCCCCTCCCCAAATATTTCAAGGCGGGGGGGGGTGTCATTTTGCAATTGGAGCTTTTCTGAACATAGTGCCTTGGTTTGGGTCCAGTGATGTTCATGATTATTTTATAATTTGATATCTTGTTACATTTCACTATAAATATCACGAGAGGTGATAGTGGATGTTCCATAGAAAATCAACTCGCCAACTTTAGTTCAAATTCTGATTAACTCTGGTATTCATGCCCTTATTTTACTCATTTTCTTGATACCTTTTTACTCCAACCAGGATTTGTAAGTTTTTAAGTTGGTCTTTTCTTTTTTTTTAGATTATGCTTAATTTGTCCCTTTTTTTTGTCCAGCAACATTCATGTGTACCATTCCCTGTTTTACTATATTTCATCCTGTGTTTTGTGATATGATGATGGACGGTCTGTTGGCACTCCAGAAAATGGATTCTGTAACTCGTATTCAAACTCTGGCTGAGACTGGCACTACTACCTTCAATTTTTTTTTAAATTTTTATATATTTTATTTATTTATTTTTTCTTTTTTTTGAAAGCTATTTACCCCATGTAGAATTGCAAATTCATTTGTTTTTGAAAATTCCTCCCACAAATAATCCTTGCTAAATAGGTCCCTTTTTTGACCGACATAGTTCATGTTCATTTTACTCTTTCACCTAAGGCCATGAGAAATGCTTATGGAACTGCGGAAAATGGACTCCGTGACTCAAGGTCAAACCCAATCGAGACTGGCACTAATGGTAAAAACATGAATACATCTCCTCTCCCAGCTAGGGATAAAACAATGTGTAGTGAAGTGAGTGACCCCACTTTGGGCGTTTATTGCCTCAAAATCTATTTTACATGTGGCAAACTTCAAAGAACTATTGCAGACACTGAGATACTTTTGCCCAGACAAATACGGCTGAGGCCAATGCCACTGTAATGGTGCTATTTTGCTAAATAAAACTTCATCTGATTTCCATCTAAATATTTGAAAAAATTATTTTATTTATTTGACAGCGATTTACTCTTCCCATAGATTTGAATTCATGGTAAGAGTTTCAAAACTGAACAGAAGCATTTTCTCTCTTCAAGTGGTCAATTGTGAGGGGAAACATTGGTGGGGGGTCAAAAGCTTCAGTACATTCTTTCATTCCCTGAATATTCAACGCTGAGTGGATGGGTATTTCAGCTAGTATATGTAATGTATTCTCTTCTTTTTCAAGTTTTTTCCACCCCTTCTTCTCCTTCTCTGACATATCAACCCATTATGTTGCTGAAATGGAAATCTCTGTGACTAGAATTACCAGGGATATATTTTTATATACTTTATTTATGAACATTTTGTCTATTCCATTACCTACTTCACTAGCAAGAACCAATGAGTGACTTGCAGCTTATACTAGATTCAGTAAACATTTTTAATCCCACAAATATATGTACTGGTATATATATATATATATATATATATATAGCTACGTATCAGGGTTAGTGTGTGTGCGTTTGTGTATATGTCTTTATCCATGTGTTTGTGCGTGTGTGTGTGTCTCTCTATATCCATGTGTTTGTGTGTGTGTCTCTCTATATCCATGTGTTTGTGTGTGTGTCTCTCTATATCCATGTGTTTGTGTGTGTGTCTCTCTATATCCATGTGTTTGTGTGTGTGTCTCTCTATATCCATGTGTTTGTGTGTGTGTCTCTCTATATCCATGTGTTTGTGTGTGTCTCTCTATATCCATTTGTTTGTGTGTGTGTCTCACTATATCCATTTGTTTGTGTGTGTGTCTCACTATATCCATTTGTTTGTGTGTGTGTCTCTCTATATCCATGTGTTTGTGTGTGTCTCTCTATATCCATGTGTTTGTGTGTGTGTCTCTCTATGTCTGTGTGTGTCTATAGCTGTGTGCATGTCTGTCTGTCTATGTGTGCGTCTGTCTGTGCGTGCGCATGTGTGTCTGTGCGCATGTCTGTCTGTATATGTGTCTCTATATAGTTGTGTGTATGCGTTTATATCTGTGTATGTTTCTAAGTCTATATCTCTCTGCATGTTTAATTTTCTGAAATCTCGGAATAATTGCTACTGAGCTAATCTTGATGTTCCAACTTGTATACTTTGTATTTTGCCAAGATCAAATGGATTATTTTTCAAAGGTTTTGTGTTCAGACATTTTGAGATCAATCCACGTATATAAAATGCAATGTGTGTGTGTGTGTAATCAGACATTTTGATGTTAACTGAGAAAAATTTGCATTTATAAAATGCACTCCAAGTGCGCATATATATGTGTGTGTGTGTGTGTCTGTTCAGATATTTCAAGTCAGGAAAATCTTTGTATATAAAATGCAATATGACATATATGTGCATGTGTGTCTATTCAGACATTTTAATTGAGAAAAAAACCGTATGAATTGCAAGTGGGTGTCTTAAGTGTCTATCAGAACCCATTTTGTTTGGGGTCAACTGGTTACTTCTAAAAATAGAAAAGATAGATTTTGAACCGGTTTTACTGTGTAAGGTGTGGGCTGGAGGGTGGCCTCTTTTTTTTCTCTAAGCAGCAATTTTTAAACTTGAGCAAATTTGTTTTTTCTTGTAAGAAACCAGAATCCTTTATTTGCCTTTAAAAGTCATGTGACTTGAAAAAATATTGAAACTTTGCAAGTAACCGACTTATTTTGAAACCCTTCTGCTCAGAGATGCAGCAGTTTGGAATGATTTTACATTTAACTACAGGAGGTTGCAAAAGTCATAAAGGGGTTTTTTAAGTTTGTATGTCTAGTCCAGATGATTTTTTTAAAATTGTTTTCGACAAAATATATAAGCAAGGGTGATTTAATTAACCTACTTATGGAAAATTGTTTCTTTCGAATTCTCACCATTTTTAACTTCCCTAATTCTCACTCTTTCAATAACATTTCTGACGATATCTGTTCGTCTGCATAAGTATACATTATTCAGCATTTCGGACTGAATGTGGTTTCCCTGTTCATGGGTGATCCCTAATAGAGCCCTATCCTTGAAAATGTGCAAACAAATGACAAATCATTGACTCAGATGGCATTGTCCACTTGTTCAAATGAGTAGAATATGCTTTTTGGGTTAACACTAAAAGGGATTCAAAGTACAATTCTATCATTTTTGTTCATTGCCTGATTGTCTACTTTTTCATGATGAATTCCCAAGAGTTCCTTTGTATATCTGAGAAGAGATGAAACAAAAAAAATACTAAGAAAAAATTATGCCCGTTTCAAATTTCTCCAATTTTTGTGCCGCCCTGTATAACTAGCTGGAGACTTCAGATTTATATGAGAGGAACAATGAATGAATGAATGACAGTTATATTGAAGGTCCAGTTTCATTTGCTCCCATCTAAGCATAAGCATACTCTTCAAATTTCACCCTTATTCAATATATAGTAAGAATGGGTGGCAAATTTTTCTTTTTCACATATTTATAGAAAGAATTTTCCATTTGAACCCCACCCTGCTAAAAATTCTTAATCCTCCCTAAGAAATAGAAATCTCATCATGTGTCCCATATCCAGGACATTGGATGTGAGTTCAAGTCAAATCATTGAGTATAACAAACTGAGCAAGATAGAAAAAAAGTAACAATAAAAGGAGAAATAAAAACTAGACAAAATAATAAAAATTATCTGAACCCGTGGGAAACCAGGCACATTGGTTGAATATCACTGTAAGGGTGAATTGTTCTCCCTCTCCAGATATCCATTGTAGCATAATTTTTATGTGAAGCCTTGCATCAGATTGATAGGGAGAAAAAAAATTGTTATTTTTCAGCATTCAGTTTCCGCTAATTAAACCATTAGCAATATTCCCTACAGAAGATCGTAGGTATGAATTTCTTTCGCTTTCAAGAAAATATGTATTTTTGTTGAAAGCATTTGAAAAATATTAAAAACTGGAACAGTTACTAATTTTTTTCTTACAAGAAAAGATTTTTTAATAATTTAGAATGGAATAAATCTTCTTTTTTTATTAATGCATTTCTCACAAGGCAATTTTTATATCAATGTTATTTTTGAAGAAAGTGAAGAATATCTTACATCTTAAAAGAAAAAAGAAAAATAAGATTTTCATTCTAATTTATTCATTTAATTATAAAGAAATCTTTTCTTAAAGAACAGATGTATTTCTTTTATTCTTATTCAGTTTAAATATTTTACATATATATATATATATATATATATATATATATATATATATATATATAATTCAATCATTTCCTTTTAATCATTATTTTGTTCTTATTTGCTCTAAATATGAATGAATATATATAAAATGATTTCTTTACCAAAAGAATGCTGGGTGGGGGGAAAGTTTTTTTAAAAGCAAAAGAAATTTGTATGCATGTGTGTCTTCCATAGCAAATATCACCAATGGTTTAAATAGCTGAAAATGGCATGAATGTAAATTCATTTTACAGCAGTAGCTGGAACAAATCTCACAATTTTAATATCCCAGTTGCTTGTTCTACTCACGAAGCACTTTCCACCCTTTTTAATATAAATACACAAGATTCATAAGTTACCACCTGCCTCCATTGTGTGCTTGGAATTATTTTCTTGTAATGTTTTCCTTTTGTTTTGCTTTCAATGCATCAAATATGAAATATGTAATAATAAAACTATAAGGTCAGCCATTTTGAAAATAAAAACCTTTGAATTGTAATACAGGAGAAGCCACTTATTCTGATCATTTCAGGACAGGGTCTTTAAGACAACAATAACCATCTGATAACATTAAGCAAAGGATATACAAATAAGAACAACTGATGGCTACCTACAAATGAAGAAATCTGTGTGCGTATATACTGCTATTATCCGAAAACTTGCCATTGTATATCGACAATTGTATCTATCCTATGATTAAACTACCTAACTTTCTTTTCTGCCCACTCACATACATTCTTATCAAACTTCAAGAACTTTCCCTTCTGTTACTACTGAAAGTGTAACTTTCTAACACAGTAAACGTGATATTTACTAAAACTGCTGTCTTTATTAGAAACCATCCACCAAAAATTTCAGCATAGGTTTCTTTCAGTTTTCAAGTAAGTCTGGCTGGTTATGTATCATGCAAACAGGCTGCACCAATGGAACTAGAGGGCAGAAAATTTGAAAATTCACTCCTTATAATGTCTGGAAAAAAACATTTTGGGGGTTAGTTTGTTTTTTAATGGATGGATACATTATTTGCAATGTAAGTTTATGCTAATTTGCTCCCTTAGTGTTCGGCAGTGTTCATACTTGTTTTTGGAAAATTTAGACTTTTTTTAGTGATCATAAGCCGGCAAGAGAAGTAACTTATCTATTATTCACCCTTTTTTCCAATCTTTAATTGATCATCCCTGACATGGCATGCTTCCAAAAGATATTGGTCATATGATAGTTTCTATTGTGTGACTAAGCACACCTGATTTTTTCATAATTCTTTTTTATCTACTGATGTCTTGAAGAAAAATAGCACACAATGATGCCTTTTTTATTCTAATCATAACCAAAAAATTTATTCAACAAAAGAAATTGCTATCTTGAGTCGAAAAAAATGACTGACGGGTTTCAACAACTTCAGGCATCCCTGAAAAGGGCCCTTGTTTTTTGTTAAATTTTCTGTTAACTACTTTTTGGCTTGCTTTCTCTCCGGGTCCTTCCTTATTGTTGGATGCAAATGAGTGCTGTGCACTGGTAACAAGGGATGTAATTGAAATTATTTTTTCAACATGCTTCCATACATCTGAATTGCGTAATTTATAAGTTTTTTCAATAAGATTCCTATTAAAGGAGGGGGAAAAAAAATTGTAAAAATGTTAATTCAGAATTTTTATTTCTTTTTCTTTAGAACAAAAAGATATTCGTCAGAAAAAGAAGCATCTCCAGCAGCAGCTGAAACACGAAGAACAGCTGATGGCAGCTGCAAAAACCTGGAACAGTGAAGTCCTTCCTAATTGGGAAGTCACGTAAGTGGAAAAAAAGACTCTCTTTTGGCAGCCATTTTGAGAACATGTTGTACTCTACAACTATATCATTCATAGTACAGTTATCCAATGCCATTTGTGGGTTTTCCATTTGCAATTTTGATAATTTGTGGTTCAGTCTTGAATAATTTAATAGGATTATTTTGGAGAGTTTTGCAGCATTAACCAAAAAACCACATCACAGAAAATATGCTGTACAGTACAAACAAAATGTAAAAGGTTTAGGAAATCCTAAGTGCATATTCATTTATAGTGTAGCAATTACGACTAACTTTAGACAAAAAGTGACATTTGTCAGTAAATGCGTCTGGAATTTGTAATCTATTAATTTTATCGCAATCTTTGTGTTATTAATAAGAAAGATTTATGGTGGGGGGGATGTGAAAGTTGTTTGCGGATTTAGTACATTGACTCTGTCATGGTGCTGCTAACCACTGCAAATGGAAAGGAGTTGAAGTATTACAACACAACTGACAATTGTATCAAGTTGACACTCACCAAATATGTTAATTAACAAACTAGGCAGGGAGTTGAGTTTGAGTTTGGAGCTGTTTGGATCAGCAGTTCTCAAGTGATCTTTCAGCAGTTTCTATTATCTCCCTTTACTTTCACTCTTTAGAATACATTTTGCATCTATATATCAGACACAATAAAAGATTAACAACAATAACTTCTAATAAAGCAGAACAAGTACAACAATAAACTGAAATTAAAATCATGTGACGGATTTGTTCTTACCGCAGATCTTGGCAATCTCTGTGTAAAATTTTTTCTTTCCATATTCAGTCAAGAACTTTCTATTAATGAAAGCACTTGACAGCTTCTCATTGGCTTATCTGAACCATCAGCATCATTTCTCTTTTGCTTAGGGACCATTATTAGGGAAAACTTACAAATTCTGTATTTCTGGGTGAGGTGAGATGCAGATAATTAATACTATGGAAAGTGAAACCACTGATGAGAATGGATCACTGTACTCCTAGGGTTACAATGCGATTATATTTCTTGATGTTGGGGGTCGGGCTTTTAGGTAAATCTGGACATATTTGAGAAATGTGGCTGACAGATCTCAGGTCACAGAATCCTGAGAACTGCCAACCACATATTTCCAAAATATATCCAGGATTACCTTAAAGCCCTGACCAAAGAACTCAAACTGGAAGAAATATTAATCTTCGAAAAATCTAGTATCATCTGACAAAAAATACAATTATTGGAGGGAATCTGTATGAATACTACTGGTGCCAGACATGGCTAACTGTATACCTCCTACTACCACCAGTGATCAATGTTCAAGCACAGTTGAAAATCAAGTTTCTCAATGCTGATTTTTCAAGGCAGGCTACACAATCTTCCAACACTCGTTCAATTTGACTTTATGCCAAACTTAGCTGAAATTAGTAAGTATGAAGGATGCCTTCCTTTTGTCCCTTAATTTGTAAGAGATTGTTGCTTTCTATGAAGGGCCAGCTCTATGTACCAGAAACATGTGTAGTCACCCAAGGTCATATGTCTGAGACAGTAGGTTTTTTGAAATGCAAATGGAAAAAATTGATAAATTATTCAGAATAAAAATAGTCAAAATGAAAAAATTCACTTGTTTTTGAAGAGTATTTATCTGATGGTTAAATACTCTCTTAGATCAACCCCTTAGAAAAATGCTCATCCATTATCAGTCTGTTTATTTCTAAATGTGGAGAAGTAATTGTAGTAGTTTAGTAGTCCAGTTTTGATATTATGCTATAAATGATGATGACCTTTCAAGTCACTCTCTAATTCAGATTTTTCACAGTTTATCCGATATCTGGCTTTACAGGGTCCGTTTTATGGGGGTTTACTATATATGGTATAGTCTCACTGTTTTCCTCATCAATACCACATTTTCCTCCAACTATACCCTACACAATGATTAAAGCACCCTTTTAATAAAATTCAGACAAGAAATTCTCATGACCAACAAGCTCAGTCTGGCTTTAAAGGGCACCATAGTTCAGCTTCCCCAAGGGACCGGCAACCCTAGGCCACTCCGCAAATGAATACTCTTGTGTGGTGGAATGATTTGCATATTCCAATAACCCTGAGAGCTATGCGGGTATGAATTCAATTCCTAGTAGATCCAACCAAGTCAGACAGGTCAAAGGAAAAGAAAGGCATTCGACAAAACCTTATTCAATCCAAAAACAATTCCCAATTTTTGTGAAAAAAAAACAAATAATATTCCCAGTTTTATTTTTTGTGGAAAAGAAAAACTATATATAAAAAAAATAAACTCTTAACGTATGAACTCCTTTGTTCACAACTGACTTTGACATCAAATAATCCATCATGGTTGACGTGCTGTTAAATCAACCGGGAACTGTTCTGTCACACTTCTTTATGTAGAAAAAATGAGGCAAGATATTTTTGTAGGTGACTGGCATCTGATTTCATTTTCATCTTATAAAGATAAGAGTTACAAAGAAATGTTTGATACCAATAAAGATTTCCAGTGACCATTAAACAGTGAGTCCGCTTGGATAGTGTAATGGTTCACATGTCTGCCTCCCATGTAGAAAATCCTGGGTTCGATTCAAAGAGTGTGGTAAATTATGTGAAGACAAATTTTCCTGTGCACTCCTCAGCTAATTGAGTACACTTTAAGCTGTATGATTAGGGTGGAGATATGCCTTTAGTGGACTTGCATCCTGCCAAGGGAGTGGTCATAAAAACTTATAAGAAAGAAGTCCTGGTTTCAACTAGACTTGAGACTTGGTAAGATCACTAAGCTGACACATGCAAAGGAAACCATACCATCTTAGAGTTGTCTTTCAAGAGAAGGAACACTTTACCTTTCAACCAATGCAGATATTGATTCAAGAAAGCCTATTCAGACTTTGTCATCATAAGTCTATTTATCTCAGCAAACCAAGTTGGAAAAGGTATATGTATTCATTCATGTTCGTCAACACAATACCTCCAAAAGTTCTCGATGAATTTCAATGACATTTAGTGGAAAGATGGGTTGAGGTAAAATTGGTCAAACTAGGGCAGTGGACATTCCAAAGGTACATGTTTGGAAGGGTCCAGACTTAGTAGTGAGTGCAGCAGTCTGCCATAATTGTCCATTCATCCAACAAGGTGTGCGAAATTGATGAAATGGCTTTTTATTTTTTATTTATTTATTTTTTTTTTTTACAAAAAATGAAATACATATTTTCAATTCCATCAGAAGTTCATTGATTGATCAAAACAAATAAGATTTTTCATGATCAGAAGGTCGTGAAATCAAACTTTTATTACAAGTAAATTTCGACAGTTTCACAGATTCAGCATAGGACAGACAGACAGAGATTAACCCAATTGTAATTAGATGGAATGAAAAGATAGTCTCAAACTTTAGCATGAGGAAAAAATCTTTTTCTCTCTAGAACATTTCACCCCCTATTCACACCCACCCACCCACACACCTTTTATTCCTCTGAGCTGTTGCTGCTACTTGTCATTTGTCAAAGTAATCAACCTTTTCCTGTCGTAAATTTCTTTTTTTGTGATTAACCCTTGGCAGCCATTGTTCCCTTTTTGCTTGACTCATCAGTCTCTACAGAAATGTTAATGAATAGAAAAGGAGAAATGATTTCCTCTTTTACAACAAGAATTTTTACTTCTTCCCATTCTTTCCTCTTTAGTCATTCTGTCTCAATTGCTATTTGTAAGGTCAGTTTAAGGAATACTTCTTGCTGCTTCAAACTTCATACTTTTGCGAGTATAACCTGTCACATGTTACCTTTATTCTATTTTATTTCATTTTATTTTATTTCATTTTATTTTAGATGAAATATTGTCATTAACTTTTTTCTTGATGATACGATTATCAACTTTTTACTTGATGATACGATTATCAACTTTTTACCTTCATCTTAATTGTTGTAGTTTTTTAATGCAACTAAACTCAGGCCAGTTTCCCTTCTGCAGTGAATGTGTAAATTAACGGCATGGATCAGAATAAAGAATAAGTTCTATGTGAGAATAATTTATTCACTCATAACTGAGGTAGAATCAGCCTGAATTTGGTTGTGATCAAATGCATCAACAATTGAGATGAAGGTAAGTTGTAGCAAAAAATCTACTAGGGTAATATGAGTAATCTACTCAAAAAGACATCTCTGGAGAATAAAAACTTCAGAATTTGTAAATTATTTAAATTGCTATACTAAGTAAACAAAGAACAAAATCATTATGACATGTACATTCTAATCTTTTTCTGGTACAGAAGACTTTAATTCTAACATTTTGGCATGGTGGTAGTGTTTGTTGACATTATAGCTATGCGTACACTCTAAGTAGGCGTTTATTGACATATCGACAACTACTTCTTGTACTATTTCTGTACTCCTTCCCACTACGAACAACAGAATTAATATTCTAAGATTGTTTCTCTATTTCAAAACTTTTGTTTTTGCATAACTTCTGATTCTTTTGGGCTAATGAGAAAAAAAAGAAATTTTCTGATCCTTGTGCTCTTTCATAAAATGCAATAATTTGGATCCTACAAGCCATTGGAAATTTTTAACTGATCACCCTAACAATAGCACAATCGGGAACTGAGAGTAAGCCTTTGCCGAATATATCCTTTAGTTATGCTTGTAATAATGAGTGGTAGGTCTGACCCGGCTAGATTATCAAAAGGCGGTTGGTTCAGTTTTAGGTGCAGGAAGGAGCTAAAGGGATGAATGAATTGATTGCAATGTTTGTGTAATGTCTCCATAAAGGGATGAAGATGAGATAAGTGAAATAATTACATTGTTGCCATAAAGCTCTCGTGTATTCTCACCTCGAGGAAGATTAATGACAAAAGACGATATATTATAGTCAAGGTATAAGAATGGAAACTATGCTGACCGCAAGGTTGGAGAGAATGAAAGGAAGAGAAAAGAAGTAATCAACTAAGAAAATCAGGGCAAATGAGACCGTAGATAAAGGAAGTAATGTTTTGCATATGTGGCTAGATTTAAGGTTTCATGTGTAAAGCTAATACTTATCTATTTTCACATAAATTCTAACTAAAAATAAAGGAGCCACTTTACTTTTTCTTCTCATCTTTTGATGTTTCTTAAAGTTGTTTTTATTCTCCTCTAACTTCGGTAAGATCTCACCATCGAACATGACTGGTGCCATAAACACTCCACGATTCACATTTTCACTCCGCATTAAATTCTGTAAAAGCCCCAAATTGTGTAATGGAATGATTAAATGGTCGATTTTGTCAACCCTCTCCTGAATTGACTTTTCCTAACCTAACAACAATGACTTTTGGTGAAGTACAAAGTTTAAAATTTGGGATAGAGAGAGAAGAGAAAAGATGGAGACAGATTTTTTTCTTGCATCATCGATCATCGAAAGGAAGAGAGAAAGAAAGAGACATAAAGAGAAAATGGAAAAGTATGGACACTAGTTTAGATTATCTAGTGTCGTTGACAAACAAGATTCTTGTAATTAGAAACTCAAAATTTTGCACACACACTCTCCTCAATGAGTAGGGAAAAGAGTTTTTTTTTTTTTTTTTTTAATTTGGTTTAGTGACTGCAATAGTTGTGTTCAGTTTGACCCTGAAGCAGCCAGTCTTGTTTATCTCATTTAAACCACACCAAAAACTCCCCCCCACTCCTTCTACTAACTTTATTAGTGTAATGTAGTGAATTGAGCCAAGGACAATCTTGTTGGCTATATATAAATATTTTTAGAAATTCTTTGTTGGTGAGGAAAAAATTATGTATATGCCAAACTATAAGATGAATACATTTTTCCATTTTACTTTTATTCAATGAAGTATAATGTATCATTATTTTATGAATTTCTATGAATATTTTTTAGCTTCATCTTAATTTTATTAGTTTGCTCTTTAATACAACTTTCACTCAAACTGATTTCCTTCTGGCAGTGAGTAAATAACGTTTGATTGGAAAATAAAGAATAAGCCTCTTTCTTTATTTTAAAAGTTGTAATAAAAAGCAACTAATAGAAGGTAGAAAGGAGTCATAAAAATTTGAAAATATTTTTTAAGATGAATGGTTGACAAGGGTATTAATCATAATACTAACACATTTGATATGGTGTAATATTTATAACCAATGTGCATGGGCATCTGCTGGGAGAATAGGGGCACCCACCCACCCATCTAGGATGAGTGGATTTGAAAGTGGGAACCTTTTATATCATAAAGGATAACAGTGCTGCACAAGTGTTTTCTATGACCCCCAACTTGATGTACCCATATTAAAAGATGGTATTATACTTCTCTTGTAACGGGGTTGCCATTAAGATATATTCAGAATATATCTTTTTGCACTCTTATTCCAACACTCCTTGGAACTCTATCTTTTCACCCCTGCCTGGAAAAGTGGCAGCTGACATCCATACCCATGTAGATGTTAATATGCCAAAGAGTAGATAAAGGCCAATCTACCTCTTTCCTTCAGTAACAATGAATATCCTCCAAGACACTCTTTGGTCAACATCAAAACCTTGATTTATTCTTATTTATGTATTCTATAAAACTTGAAAGAGCAAATTTCTTCCGGCTCGCCTCTGAAGTTCTAATGGTTCATTAGCCATGCTGATTCTGCTAGTGAGACTGTGACTAACGACCTGCCTAGACTTTCCCTTGGATCTATTTTTAGAAACTGTCAACCAAAACTGTCACCCAACTGCTGTGTTTGGAATGATCAATTCGGGAAAGGGGGAATCAATGAAAAAGTTACTTCTCTCACATTTTGTTGGTCAATGATCACTAAAAAAAAGGTCAATTTTTTTTTTCAAAACTGCATGACTGTGACGGACATGAACTTAGCGTAAGTTTACATTGCAAATTGAACCTTCCACTAAATTCTTAACTGACAAAAAACTCTTTTCTTGATATAATGAGGAGTGAATGTTCAAATGTCTGGTCCTCTAGCACCAGCAGTGTGGTTCGTACACGCTATAAATAGCCAGCCAGACTAACTTGAAAACTAAAGAAACTTATGTTGACAGTTTTGGTGGACGGCTGCTGTCTTATAAATAGGTTGAAGTTTTCAAATTGATCCAGCTGGCTATTTATGCACCAATGGAGCTAGAAGGCTGAAAATTTCAACATTTACTCTTTATGTCTAGAAAGAAAATGGAGGGGGGTAATTGTCTTCCTTATTAGGTTTTTAGTTAGGGATGGGAGTTCAATTTGCAAAGTATGTTTATGCAAACTTGATCTCTTAGTCTGTGTCCAGCAGCATTCACATTTTTTGGGGGGGGAGGGGTCCTGAAAATTCAGTCTCTTTTAGTGTTCAATTCCCAACTAGTGTCGAGAAAAGTAACTTATCCACTGCTCATACCTTTTTCCAATTTTTTTATTGATCACCTCCTACACAGCATGCTGCCAAAAGACATAGGTCATATAGCTGCTTCTAGTGAGTGACTAACCAGGCCTGTTTACTATAAAGATCTAAGTATTAGGGATTGCATGCTTGGCTAAGTGTTTGTTTTATTCACTGATCGGCTGCAAAAAGTGATCAGTTGGTTGACAGTAATTCACATAAGTTCAAATACAGACGTGTGTGTGAATGTCCCGTTATGATCTGGTTATTGGGATCCAAGAAAGTCAACTGCATTATAACTGAACCATGATAACCAGTGTTGCTCTAACAATACAGACCAAAAAAAAAGTTTTGTTACTAGCTGAAGATGAAGTCAGATTTTTATCTGGTTACAGGATCTGTATGTTGGTGGTTAGTAGATATTCTGATCCTACCAGTGCACTGCCTGTGTCAGAGCTTTAGATTACAGGCCTTATTTATGCCCAAGGAGGATATACAGTGTATTAATATGGGGTCTGAGTTCTGTTGATACACCCCTTATTTTGAAACCTGTGCACGTTGATCTATATATGCGATCCTGTAATCCATCTATCTTACCTGAACGTTTAATCTTGAGTGAATTCAAACACACATTTAAGGTGTTTCAATTTTATTTTCCATCAATGTATTTTGGAACTGTTAATCTACCATTGAAAATACGTATGGGATCTTCTTTTTTTTTCTTTTTTTTTTTAAGATACTACTACGACAAAGCTAAAAGGTGAAACCTGTTAGTATAATATATTTTGTTTAAATACTACTATTTTCCTCATCCATTTGATAATATGGGAATTTGGGGAAAAAAACACCAGAAATAACCTGGAAAATGAGAACAGCCACACCTTACAGAAATGAAGAAAAAAGGTGTACATTTTGCCTTGAGGAAAAGATCAGAATTGTAACCTTCCCCGACCTCAAGAGGCTTTTAAACAAAAGAACAGAAATGATATAAAAATGTTAGCATGAGAACAAATTCCTGCTAAGCAATGTCACAGAAATATTAGATTTGATAACAAAAAACCATCGAAAATCTTCATAACGCAATTATAGAACAATTTGAGAAACAACTGAAAAAATTACTTTAATTTTCCTAAAGATTGATGTTAGATGTGAAGCACATTGAAATATACTGTGTAACAAATAATTATCTATCTATCTATCCATCCATCTATGTATGATATAGATATGATTATAAATTGCGTCATATTATATTGAAACTCAATTTGAAATGATCTCCCGTTATTATATGGTGAACATATTTGGCCTAGACAACATAAATAGAATAAACAATTAAAGAAAATGGAGTCGCTTCTAGCTTGGAACATTTGGTTACTTTGAGATGCCTCTCCAGACATTTTATGAGAGTTAGCAGAAAGTTAGTTATCATAGAGGGTGGTTGCAATTATCTTTTTCGATTTTAATACTCAAGTAATCTTTTCTACAAAAAAGGTAAAGAAATTTAGCTTTTATAAATACTAATAATTATTCTTTGATACTCACGTTTTTTCCAGATTTTAATACCTTGCAATGAAACGTGTGTGTTATACACAAACACTAAATGTTACCCCTTTTTCCCAGCCAAATACGTGGCCATATTTGGAACTGCTTTACCAAATGTAAGTTATATGTATGGTCCATATTGACTAACATGTAACTATGAGTTTAGATCATTAATTAAAAGCTGGAGTTGTTTAAAATGTTTTCACATTGATATTAAGTCCATTCTAGTCTACTTCACTGCTATTTGTTTTCAAAACATAATTCTATAAAATCTTGTTTTTAGTCAATGAAAAATATTTAGAAGCAACAAATTCAGAAAAATCAGTGCGTATTATACATGAGATGTTTTTTTTTTTGTTTTTTTTTTAGAATTTCATAGCTCATCACTCATAATTAGGGATGCATATCATATAGAAAGAAGTGTATTCATTTTAGACCTTCAAAATTACTTTGAATTAATTGTGGAATATAACATCCTACAAATGCCTTGAATTTTCAGTTTTGCAGAGTCAGACCCTTTCTTTGCAGTGTTCTATGACTGGCTCTAATTTCTGGTTGAATATTATTTGTCAGTTCCAGGAGTGTTTTGGAAGTTGTTGATGTAAACTCTTTCTTAAAAATAACCCTGAAGAGTAAAATCAGGAGTGGCCAAATCTCATGAACATGGTGGCCTGTTGAATTCTGATCAATGTGCAATTAATCTGCCAAAGGAGTTCCATTGTTGATCCTGCAATATTGGCATTGGCCCCATTCTCTTGAAACCATGTGACATATCTTTGATCCGTCTCGGGACACTAGAATTTTCTAATTATATCACAGTATTGCTCTCCATCAGCCGTGTCACACCAGAGGTTTTCAGGTGACCCATGATGCACTTTGAAAATAAATTTCATCATCCTAGTTTCAAAAGTATATTTCAAAATTTCATGTGTCTTATTAAACTCTTTGATCTATAAATATTCTGGAAAAATAGGTCACTTATCTGTAAGCATTTATCTAAAACCAAAATACATGTAAGTGTCACTTTGGGATTATTAAAAAAAATTGAAATTTTGACACACTGTGTCATAAATATTAACCATCACTTGGCAAAATGCATTCCATTCAACATCTTCAAATAGAGAATGACTTTTGTGCAATCCTGTATTTGTAAAATTAAATTGCATGCTTGACTCCACAAGTGGCATATGGTGCTCTGTATCTTGAGTGTGCTATGTGCTATGGATGCACAAAATCACAAAAATATTTCAGTGTCTGTAAAAAGCAATGAACAGTAAAAGCTTTTTTGGTACAATGTAGGGAAGGTGGTCTCAATTGTAAAGTTTCACACCTTCATTCATTTGATGTTACAAATGGTGAACGAAAAAAAAAAAAAGAATTAATGGAAGAAAACCAAAATTTCGATTGGACACTATTATCTGCTTCAACTGTACATTGCTTTTTGAAGACATTAACATATTTTTACATTTTTTTTGTGCATCTGCAGCACAAAGCAGACGCAAGATATGAGGCACTGTACTCCACTGGACTCCACATGACCCAGATAGATGTTGCTGTGCGACTGACTGATATGTTATTGTTTTATGATTTCTCTTGGTTGTTTTCAGGAAACAAACAAAGAGAGCCCGTGATTTATGGTGGTGTGGTTTACCCCCTAGTGTACGAGGTCGAGTCTGGAAACTAGCGATTGGAAATGAATTAAATATTACCTCAGGTAAGAACATGTTTTAAATGTTCAGTTCAGTGTTGCTAATTTAGCAATTTTCATGTATTGGCAGTGCAAAAAAGTGCTAAATTAGTGCAGGTGTACTTCAAACGTTTTGGCCAATTTTTTTTTTTTTTCTAACAATTTTTAGCAACTTTTGGTGTATATTGGCCTTTCAAAAAAATGAAAAAATTCTGGCTCCTTTTTTTATTTATCGCTTTTTATCAAGAAAATATTTTTCAAGTAGGCAGCAATGGTTCTAACGTGAAAATCCACACGAGATCAGGTAACAGATGAGGCTGTACTCCAATGTGGCTGCACAAAAAGATCATTAATGAACATTAAATGAGATGAAACTTGAAAGGAGTTGTCTCCTTTAGTGGCTATAAGTGGCTAGATATTTTTATTTCAAGCTAACTTTATAGCTGAAAATGTTGAGTATGCTCAAAAATTCATACAAAGACTCCAAAAAGTAAAATGGTAGAACAAAACAGAAATTGATAAAAAAATGAAAATAAATTAAAAGTTAAATCATTATGATCTTTAAATGATATTTCTAATGAAATGAAATTTGAATATTAACTGATTAATGGAGCCTTCCTATGATTATTTGAGCATATTTAACATTGACCAGATATCATCATTATAATGAAAATAAATAAAAAGCATATTAGATATTAACACAATGAAAATAAAAGGCAGTAATTTTTTTTAAATCAAGATATATATTTTGATATGTATTGATCAGTCATACAGGCTATTATTAAACTAAATTTCATATCTTTTAGTGAGAACAACGTAAACTACATAAGGTTTTGGTAAAATAATGTGTTTGGCCTATTACTTAATAGTCGTAACAGTGGGTGGGGATATCAAAGTGAAAAGTGAGAAGCAACAAATATCAATTTTTAGATTATGTAAACAGTATTGTGATTTTCAGATCAACATTTTTAGCTATAAAGTTTGCTGAAATGAAAAGCTAAAAATTCTAGCCATTTTCAGCCATTAAGGAGGTAGCATTTTCAATATTTACAAGAGTCTTTTTAGTGTTTGATTTGAAAGGATAACCTTAAACTTGAATTCCTGGGGCATGTCAACAGAAAGGAAGAAATAGAATTCCTTACATTACATGACCTTATGCCTTGGGAAAGCTGGAAGAGAAAGACAAAGAAAAAAATATATGAATGATGTGAAAGAACTAAACTAAGTGTATGAAACGTCTTTGACATTGCAAGGGATTGTTCAATGGGGAGAGCCATGGTCATCCAAAAATGTGCAATAATCAAGACAGAAAGGTGATAATATTATTGGAATACTTTTTTTGAAAATGCATGTGTGTGTGTGTGTGTGTGTGTGTGTGAAGAGATTATCTTGTGCATATCATGCCCATTTTTTTTTTTTTATGTATATGTTGTGGCACTAGGAAAAGAAAAAAATGCCCCAATGACTGGCAATGGGATTGGACATGGGGAGTGTTGGGATCATGCCTTCTGCAAGGAAGCCATTGTTAAAACTAGAACTTGCTTTTCAGACTCAATTTTGTCAGTGTCTTCATCAGTCATGAGGAATTTTACAATCATTTGTTTTTTCCAAACCACAAAAACAGTGCATATTGCACATTTTTTGTTAGCACAAAAGTACTAAAATTCTCCAACTTGTAGAATTAAGCAGTTTCCAGTCCAATCAGCTCTGTTGCTGAATGAGTGATTTGAATATGAATTGGGGAAAAAAATTCTGTCCAAGGGAGATAACTCTAGGTCTATTGAATACTATACACAGTTCTTAATAAGAAAGTAAGAGGAATTAGTAAATACGATTTAAATCTTATAAATAGGAAGTGACTCCACATTGAGATTAAAGGTTGCTGAAGAATGAATGGTTTTAAAAGGAAAGAAAATTTACTTGACTTTTAAATTGTTTTTTTTTTTCTGTTACTATTTATTTCTTTTGTCTCTTTCAGAGCTCTACGAAATCTGTTTGAATCGTGCCAAAGACAGAATCAAATTATTAAGTGAAGAATCTCATGGCTCTGCAGAAAGTAAGTAACACAAAAACATGCCATCTGAGCAGGCAAGGTAGACAATATCTACCCTGACCAAAATTATGAATGATTGATTATCAAATTTTAAATATCTAGGTTTACATGCTGTTGGTTCTAGCTTCAATTGATAACACATTCTCTGCCTTTCAATATTGTCAGAAAGTGAGTCTTTTACTGCTACAATCTGACATTACTATTGGCCAAGGAACTTGTGAAATTTACTCAGTGTAGTTTGGCACAAGGCTAAATTGACGGAAAATAAGAGAAGGAAGATTGTGCTGTACCAATCTTCCGAGTGGAGGGGCCTACTTTGATAATCAGCATTCAAAATTCTGGCTTTTTGCCTGAGATTGAACCCTAACCACTGAAACCAGTGGGAGATATGTAACTGACCTACCAAGAAAGCCATAACTAAATTGCCCAACCCTATTTTAAGCTATTCTTTCTAATCTGTGCTATTTTCTCTCTGGCTTAGTGACAGTTTCAGTGGAGTTTTGATGAAAAGCATTTATAAAAATCATGAAGAAAGAATTCTATCAAAGGATGAATATGATCAGAATAAAATCTATTTATGACATCACTGGTATTTTCCGCAGGAAAACATGTAGATTTAGAATAAATAAACATCTAGATTCTCCATAATCTAGATGAAATAAACCTGTCAGAATAAGGCCCAAAAGGGTCAATAAAAGCTTCTTTTCCTAAAAGAAAAGACACTAATAGAAGGGGTCTAGTGGAGTACTGATGCCATCCAAGTCTGTAGACGAAACTGTGGGCACAAACAAAAAAATACATGCACATAAAATAGAAACTTTCACCCTCTTTGATGGCTAAAGTTGTTCAGTGCATCGTGGTAGAAATAGAGAGGGTATGACTGGGTGTGGCATATACCTACTTCTCAATTTCCTGGGGTTTTTGTCTGTTCAATATCTGTTAATACATAAGTTTTTTATAAGCTTATGATTAGAAGCACTTCCACTGAGGGATGTTGGTTCAAATCCCACTGAAGTCTCATTCATTGTTTCCCAATCAAACACAATCTATTCAGTGCCAAAGGGAAATCATTCTGAGTAAAAGTTGCTTTTTATAGCAACTCATAAAATTAAAATGAAGATAGAAAAAATAGTCAATTACTCACGAAACTTAATCCAATAAAAATTTTCGAAAAAGGAAAAAATAATCTCTCTTGAAGAAACCCAAAGGAAATCTTTGAAATTTCCAATTTTTTTCTTTTCAGATTCTGCTGATCCTCCGTCCAACAAAGAAGCCAGTGTGGAACTCATAAAACTTGATGTTTCACGCACATTCCCCCAGTTCTGCATCTTTCAGAAAGTAAGTTTACATTGGATTGAATTTCTTACGCAACTCTCTTGGATTTAAAAAAAAATTTTTTTCTTTCTTTTTGGGGGGATATACTTATACTTACAAGCCGTTTGGACTGAATATAGAAAATCGTTTTCATTTGTTAATTCAAAATACTTTATGAATTATCTGCCCCTGAATTAGTCCCCTGCTCTTGTAACAAATTACATTCTTCTCATGTATTATGACTTTGAATTTCTTTCTCTAACATCTTAGTTTATAACCCTCTCTCTCTTGTTACCTCATTATATTGGTTTATTGATCTATTACAATGTTAGTTCCGTTCTCATTTTTGTAAAATATATGAATTTAAATATCAAAATGCTGATTGTAATATACGGTAATCATTTTACTAATGTTTCAAATTTACTAGAATGTTTTAAATGTCTATTTTCAGTTGAGTTATAGTTTATTGAGATTGTGATTTTGAAAATATTTTTCCAACAGCACCATTTTTGTGAAAATCAACAGTTTCATTAACATGATCATTTATTCTCGGCAGGGTGGACCCTATCATGACCTCCTCCACAGCCTCCTGGGAGCCTATGCCTGTTATCGGCCAGATGTTGGATACGTGAGTCTTTCTTCTTATATATTATTGAAATAGGCATTTTTCTGACTACAATTAACTTCAATATGCACCATGTATACATTATTCTGTAAATTTCCAACAGGTCAGTGCATTTTTGTCTGTATTCCAGGGTCTCTAGATTAGGTTGTACTTAATTATATTCTATCTCTGTAGCTTTCAACTGAATGACTTCCTTACAAACCATTGCAGTCAATATGAGGTTAAGAAATCTTTCAAAATTGTTGAGATCTAATGCATAAAAAGCTTAACATGTCAGAATATTAATTTACCTTGTTTGGACGAGTTACAGGCAACACAGGTGGTTACCCTGTTTGAGCCAGGGCCTGCTTGAGGTACATAACCAACTAATCTAACTACAGTTGAAGAAATCAGAGTGAAATCTTTTACTCAACAACTGTCCATTTTATGAAATTGACATTCTCCAGATATATCAGTCAGAGAAAAGAAAAAGATTTAGATATTTCTATGATAGTTTTACCATAGAATATTTGATTATAATCATTTCAAAATATGAGTTTGTCTTTTAAAATAACAAATGCTTTACAAAAATAGGACAAATGAATAGTGAAACATCCTCTGGGTAACAATATCTTACGTTAACATTTCTTATTACTTTGTAAAAATGTTGACTGATGCAACTTTATGTATACCTATAACAAATCAACAAGTATTTACTGGTTCAAGTAATGCACACGTTTTGAGAATAAGTTATGATGACTTGGGAGATAGAATTGGTCCTATTTTTCCTCTCCTCTCTCTACTTTCTTTGCTGTACTCTCTTCTTCTTTTTACTGTACTCTCTTCTCCTCATTACTGCACTGGGTTTGTCTTACTGAACTTTTTGACTTGCTACACTCTCCACTTCTGCACCTTCCTCACTTTGTTGCACTTTCTTTGCTTCACTGCACTCACCCCTCCCCAAAGCATACCCCCCCTCTCTTCCTGTAGCACTTACTTTACCTTTCTGCACTCCTCTCCCCTTTGCACTTCCCTTGCTACACTGCACTTTCTCCATTGCACTCTCCTCCCCTCCATACTGCGCTTTCTCCACTGCACTCTCCTCTCTGCACTTTCCTTGCTGCACTCTGCCCACTGCACTCTCCCCATCCCTGCTGCACTCTCCCCATCCCTGCTGCACTCTCCCCAATGTTCTCTCCTCTCCACCTTGCTGCACTTCCCCCTTCCTGCTGCACTTCCCCCTTCCTGCTGCACTTCCCCGCTGCATTCTCCTATCCCCACTGCATTGCCCCCGGTGCACTTGGAGAAATTGTCTTTTTTTATTTTGTTTTGTTGTTTGAAGATCTTTCGTGTTTTGTAATGACTTATTCTGTTGTCGTTGTCTCTTTAGGTGCAGGGCATGTCTTTCTTGGCTGCAGTGTTGCTGCTGAACATGGACGTGGCTGATGCCTTTATCTGCTTTGCCAATCTTCTTAATGGACCGTGTCAGGTGGCCTTCTTCAGGGTCGATGAAGGAATGGTAAGATTTCTTTTTGACTACGACTCACATTCATCTCAATTTTTAGTTCTATTCCCACTTTCTCAGGCACAGTGTTGCCAATTTAGCCCTTTTCAAGCCATTTTTAACTCGTTTTAAATTGCTAAATCAGCATAGGTATTTTTACCATTTTTAGCATCTTTTTGGTGTGTTTAGGCCATTTTGGGGGTTTCTTATTTTTATTTATTTAGCACTTTCTAGCTGTTAAACTAACATGAAAATATTTTGAGTTGGCAACACTGTCAGTCTACTGCAATAACTAAATGTCATGGATTGGAAATATAGAACAAGTTCTTGGTGAAACTTGAACTCGTATCCTTCTTGCCACAAGGAAGCCTGGTTTTACACGCCAGCTGCTTTACCATCTAAGCTTTGATGGCTTGCAGAATCTCAAATCCAATCTTCAAACCTGCTGTCTCAACCTTTAGGTGCCATGTTTGAGATAAACAAAAAGCACTAAAACTGAGATGAAGGTAAATAATTGTCAAAAATAAATGATAGTGAATTTCATACTTCATCTAATAAAGAATAAATGATAGTCTTATAGTAGTTTCCCATGTCTTTACACCTTTTACATTGCACTGGTAAGTATTTATAATAAATTTCAATTGGAAAAAGCAGAACAAATTCAAATAGTATTTTTTTTCTTTTTGAATTCATTCAAATTATTTCCACACAGTATATTCAAACATTTTCTCAGATGAATGTCAGTCAAAAGAAGCTTTTGAGAATTTATTATTTTATGTTTTTCTTTGCATCTTCTTATAACAGCAATTTATCTGTTACTGCTGTATCTGTCTTTGGTAAGGAGCCCTGGACTTTGACAAGAATTCTTAAGGGGGGGGACCATAGCCAAAAAAATGTTGATAATTGCTAACCTTGAATGTTTGGATTAAAAAAAAGCAACAGTAATAAAATAGAGAGAAACAAGTCACAAAATAAAGAATCCTGGCTGCTGCAGGATCAAACACCATCCCTATTTCTATTCTGGCTGGAGATGATTACTGCAATTTTTGTATCATATAAATGATAAATAAATTCATAGATATGTAAGGCTTGTCAGTTTGGCTCAATTGGTAAGAGAGTAGGCTACTAATGATTTTGTTGTGATTTTAAATCATGACAGGGAAATTTAAATTTTATAAATATATTTATTTATTTATCAGAATGAAATAAGCCCTTGCATATCTCTACAATAAATTTTATGTGACAATGATGAGTTTACTCCCTTAAATTCAATGAGGATTGTTCTTTTTGTTGTTATGGTAGGAAAACAAAGTGAACTCTGGATTATTTGACAAAAATGAATTTCAAAATAAGTTTTGTTTTTTTAACCTCAATTTTTGATACAAATTTTTTGTAAATTAATTCAATCTTTCTATTACTGTTCATTAATGTTTTTATGAACTTAATATTTCAGTCTAAATCTAGTTTTCATGTTTTCCGAGTGAACCAAAGAAATTGTTTAATGATCTCTTTTCATTAGAGGAAGTATTGTAAATCATTTAACTACAACTGGTCTGGTTAGTCATAAAAGAAATCATCATGTGACCTACACCTTTTGGCAGATGCGTGTTGAGGTTGATTAATTAGAAAAAATGTTGGTAGAAGGGGTGATCATGATAAGTTACTTTCCTTGTCTTCCATTGGGCAGTAATCACTGAAGAAGTTTGAGTTTTCAAAAACAAGTGATCAATTTAGTATAAACTTGCATTGCAAATTGAACCCTCCCACTAAAAAACCCATTTAGGTGTGAATTATCAGAAGCAAAAAAGTTTTTTCTTGACATAATGAGGAGTAAATGTTTAAACTTTCAGCCCTCTAGCTCCATTGATGCAGCATGTATGTTTAATACAGATATAGCCAGCCAGCCAAGTTTGAAAACTGAAGAAACCTGTTGACAGTTTTGTCCAAAGAAATATCTGTGTGTATGCACTGCATTTACACTACAACTGGCCATGTGTGACGTTTACATTTGCCAAATATATCAATCAGCTGACAAGGCAGTGCTGTGTCGAGTTTGAAGGTTTTTGATCGTCGGTTCTCTAGAAATCTAATGAAAATAAAATATTAAAGATTGTAGATCTTTTTATCCAAATTTAGATATAAAATATCTAAATTAGCAGTGTTGAAAGGGAGTAATTGAAATACTTTGAAGCCATAGTTTTGTACAACTTATTGAAAATCATTTTACATGGCTATGAAGGCAAGCTGCTCCACACATCACAACTATTTTCCTTCATCTTAAGTTGTAATAAAAAGCAAGTGAAAATTAAGATGAAGGAAAATAATGGTAAAAAGTCTACAATAATAGTTTACAATACTTCATTTGACAAAATCAAATAACAGGTCTGGTCAGTCACTCAAAAGGAACCGTCATGCAACCAATGTCTTTTTGCAGCATACCCTGTTTAGGGTGATCAGTTAAACAATCAGAAATGGGGGTGATCAGTAAATTACTTGTCTTTTGGGGGCAGTGATCTCTAAAAAAAATCTGAATTTTCACAAAATAAGACAAACGCAAGACAATTTAGCTTAAACTGGGGTTGTAAATTGAACCCACCCCAAATAAACCTACTGGGGGGGGGGGTGTAAAAAAACACAAACATTTTTTTGGACATTATGAGGAGTGAATGTTTGAACTTTCAGCCCTCTAGCTAAGTTGCTGTGACCTGAATATGTGATACATACATAGCCAGCCAGACCAGCTTAAAAACTGAAGAAATCTATATTGCTTTACTGATACTACTTGTAGAGAAACAAAAACAAATTTGGTGACGGAGAGCAGGGTTGCCCGATTGGGCTACGAGGGGAGATAATTCAAGGTTTATCCCAAACTTACATAACACAGAATAGTATCAAATTTGGACATAGATGAAGTCTTGAATATCAATCCAGTCATGGCACAGAATTTACAAAAAAATCAATCGGGTTTTGTGAATCCATCACTGGATATCCAACCAGATTGATTTTCCAGTACATCGCTAATTCCAATGCCTGTTTTGGGTAAGTCTCTGAGATAAAGCTCGGATTTTCTGCCTTCGTTCATGTAGCTCAGGCGGTAAGAGTAGCTGGGCATTCATCAGGTGTTCCCAAACAAATGGAATGTGATTTCAAACCTCACCAGGAGCTTCTTTGTCTATAATCCAAACTGTTTAATAATTGCCATGGATCAACTAAAAACATTTTTAGAGTTTAAGGGAGGGGGTGAAAACAAAAGGAAATTCATTTTTTCTCAACGTAAAAAGGTGTAAATGTTCAAATCTCTTGCTCTATTTGTATTGCCTGTGTGTGACATACATACGTAATGTACCCAGTAAGCTAGCCAGACCCGCTTGAAAGCTTGAGAAACCTATGTTGATGGTTTTTAACTTAAAGTAGTAGTAGCTGGGGGGGGGGTAGAAAACAAAGTGAGGAAGAGAACATTAAAGATTTTTTTTCTTTTTGTAATGGCTTCAGGTACATTTTTCTCTTTTCAGATGAAATCCTATTTTGATACGTACGATGAGTTCTTCCTTGAAAATATGCCCCAACTGCATCGACATTTTGAGAAGCAATGTTTAACACCAGACATTTATATCATTGATTGGTGAGTATTTTGAACTTATGCAGCTGTTATGAATTTAGCATTTCTCTTCATTTTTTGATATACGGGCATCCGGTGGCCATCCCTGACTGATATAGCAAAAATTGGTACCTGTAAGTGGAAGAATCCATTGTTTCAGACGGAAACAAATAGAGAAAATTTCACTTTTTATTATACTGGGTGTTAAGAAGAGCTATAGACTGTTTCAAAAATTTATGAAAGGAAAACTATTTGAGATATTGACATGTTTTTGTAAAGAAACACTTGGAGTTTAATATTGCAAGGGTTTACTCCCAAAGGTATTTCCGGTAGCGCTGACACAAGTTCATCTGTTAAAATTTCCAGAAATAAAGGAAGCATACATATTTTCATAGTTCTAGAGCAAATCTTGTACCTGGAAGTGATTTTAGAGAGTAAAAAAATGAAAACCTTTTTTCTTTCTAAGTTCAAAAAAACATTTTTAGAAGATGTCTGGTTGAGTACTCATGCAAATCTGCAAAATTTTAGGCCAAATGGTGTGTCTGGTAGCGCTGACAAGTATTTTAGAAAGTAAAAAAAATCCATTATGTAAATAGAAAATGCACACATCGAGCAACTGTAATTTTTCAATAGTAAACAAGTGTTTCTCTTTAAAACTGCATCATGCGTGTCAATCTCTGTAATGGTTTTGTATTCATTGATTTTTGAAACCATTTCATTCGTGAACACCCTATTGTCAAATATATATCATTTCACGTTCATTTTCTTTATCTTTACCCTTTTCAAGAGATTTGAACGACAACAAAGGGGAGAAAACTTCCCCTTTCCAATAACAACCTTTGTTGGAAAAAACAAGAAATCTCAATAACTTTAATATATCAATTGTGTGTATTTTGAAGATATTTCTGGATTGTGTTTCAAATTTTCAGTTCTAAAAACCCTAGAAAGAATAATCATCTAAGGGGTCAACCTTAAAAGTCACAAATTTGATATTTTGATTTTTATTTATTTATTATTAAATGAAAATTCCTCTATGGTCATCTCTGTAAACAATTTACATTAGAAATAAGAATCCAATATTTAGATATACATCAATTCAAGTGATCAAAATGTATGAAGCTTAGTGAAAATTTTTTTATCAGTACAGAGGAACATTGACCACTTATATTTTTATTTATTTTTCCTAAATTCTTCTATATATATTTCAGCTGATTATTGCCAAAGTTGCCCTATTAATTTTTTATCACGGATAATCTTGATTTATCCAAGTTATTTGTGAAATTATTTATACTTGTATTATTCCTTTGATTCAATGGTAAACTATTCTAGTAATTCAAAATTCTTTGATCAAAGAAATCAATTTGTTTTGCAACATTGTTTTTGAAATAGACTTAGCTTGTAAATTTCCTATCTTATCTGACTTATCAAACATTAGGATTCTGTAATTTATAAAGCTATTTATTGAAAGTTTTAATTAAGTCTCCTCTTATCCTCTTTTCAAACAATGTAGTCATGCCTAATGTTTCTAGTCTACCCTTATAACTTAGATCTCTTGTACCATTTATCATTCTTGTACATCTTCTCTGTACTGTCTCCAATTTCAAAATCAAATTCCAATTACCATGTCTAATGCAAATTTTGTAGAAGATTAGAAATATCTTGAAGACATTTTGAACCAAAGGAAAACGTTTTTTGCATTAAATCCCATTTCAAAGAGTAATTATTGTATTGGTTTATATCAAGTGTTTTTGTTTATAATTAACTCAAGAGTTCCTTTTGTTTTCTTTTTTCTTTAAGATTATGTAATGCTTTACATATGTTATCTTTCCATGATCCCACTGTAAGGGTTCCCAACTTTTTTCATCCAATTTACCTGTGGCAACTCTTGGAAAGTAAATTTACCCTCGTCCTGTTTAGTTTTGTAATTTGAGTTTACACCTCTAACATATGTATTAGGAAATGTTCTAACATAAAAAGACGATGAAGAAATTTTAAAATACTGTTTATAACATTATTCTAAGTTCAAATAACAATAATAATAATTGCGCATAACCATGTTATTTACTGAATTACAATTTTTTTTTTTCTTTTTTAATAAATATGTGCAAATCCAGAATAAGCAAATTCCTCTTGTTGGTGAAATTAACCCCAGGTTGAGAACCCTGTCTTAGCTGTTCTGAAAGTTTTTGAGTGCTGGTGACCGGTTCTTCTCTACCTTGCATCTTGAACCATTATAATTGAAGACTGCTACACCCTAATATTAACCGAATTGTGTCCTGAGTTACCTCCCCTGAATATGTTGGAGTATTCTCACTTTACCTCTTCTTTTTTTTTTCTTTTAAGGATCTTCACTATTTTCAGTCGATCTTTACCCCTTGATGTTGCCTGTAGGGTGTGGGATGTTTTCTGTCGTGATGGAGAAGAATTCCTTTTTAGAACTGCCTTGGGTGAGTATTTTAGGAATTTAAGAGTGATTCCACTTGCTAAACTCACTTTAGTGAGGTTCTAAATATATCTACAATCAGGGAGAGAAAAACTACCACCAAAATGCACTGGATTTCAACTAATCATGTCAAGGAAAATTTCATAAATTTCAAATAAATCTGTGCATGCATCAGTTTTAGGGTTACAGAAAATTGAATGCTCAGTATTTAGTTGGTTATAATGACTATGTTTTATCTTGAGTTACTAATTGAATGATTTGACCTTTTTTATCTTCTGGATAACGCTATTTACCATATTGTCCATCGTTCGTTCTTTCTTTGAATTCTATCAGTAGCTGAGCTAGTTTGATGGAGAAATTGCTCTTGAATATCTCTGGGTGTGGACCTGATATTTCTATACTTCTTGATTTTCTCAGATAATGCAGTAATTTGCTGTCAACTCTGTTTTTTAGTTGAATCTGACCAGGATCAAATAATTCTATGCATTTTCTACAAGACATGAATGAATGGGGGACAATAAATGAATCAATTCTTTGTGCATTCCTTACCTTTTTAGCATTCTCAGATGTCCACAGATACCAAAGAATGTAGCAAATGTTTGAAAATTCAATCCAGGTTTTTCCCCCCTTTTGGTTGTTTTTTTTTCTTTAAACTGCTGCCCCATCCTTCACTCAACTTTTGCTCCCTCAGGGGAAATATTACTCATGTTGACAATGACTGCTCTACTTAACATTATCGTGCCTGTATTCAAGGCTATACTCAATACTCATGTTGGGTAGCTTTTTCCAGAAGGAACATTGCTTTTCATTATGTAATGCATAAAGTAAATTTCATTATAAATTGGTTACAGCAGATACTTTGAGCTTCAAGATGATCTACATATGCTTACGCAAGGAAATAACATATCAGAAACAGAAATCAATGATTAAAACAATTTGCTCTGTTGAAAAATTCTTTGTAATTCACCAAGTATCTTGACTTTACTGACATAAAACATAAGGTTGCCTATTTTTCTTGGAGAAAAACCCATTTGTGTGTGATAACTTACCTCCTCTCACAAGCTCTCAGCCCAACTTCCAACCCTCCTTTGGAGGGCTCCTCCCATTGAGAACAATTGATTCAATTTCTTGAATCAGTCTGTTGTTTGGGAACTCAACATCTCAGCAGAAAATCAAATCTTACCTTTCAACTTATTCCTCATTCCCATTCTCTCTGCTACCATCTTTTTTTTTTTTTTCTTTTTGTTTCTTTAGTAGTAGTAGTAGTAATAGTAGTAGCATAGCAATTATTGAACAACTTTAGCCTGTAAGATGGCGATAAGGTCTATCCTTTTTTTTTATAGGTGCATATTTGTTTATTCCAACATTCCTGGCTATACTGTTTTGTCTACATTTAATTAGTACTCCATTAAACCTCTTCTAATGATGTTTTTTTTATTTTTGGAAAAAAAAATGTTTTTTGGGGGGGGTTTTGGGGGGGTTTTTTTGGCCTTTCTTCTGGCCGGTTTATTAATAACATATCCATCCTCAAGAATCTGGATATTTGCAGATGTTTTTTTTTTCTCTCAATTGTAGATCTTTTCCAGTGGAAATATAAAGAATTTAATCTGACAATATTTATCTTTCGATTGAATTTTTTTACATGACTTCAACATTTGACTCTCCAGTTGCTCTGACTGTGACGGCAAGTCTTATATTCTATAATAAATCATTATTAATTTTATGGCTACTATTTTCCTTCTTCTTTTTCTATCGTATATAGAATAAATAAAAAATCATAAAAGTATATTCCTATTAGTATAGAGGTATTTATTTATTAAAATGAAATAAACCCTTGTGTATTTCTAAAATAAATTCCAATATGCATGTAAGACTTGTTTATTTTGGTCAGTTGGTGAGAGATATGACTACCAATCAGTTGGTCGTGATCACGGTAGGAGAATGTTAATTTTTACTCTCCTAAATTTGGTGAGGATTGTTGTTCTTATTCTTGTCCTTGTTACAATAAGAAAACAACTCCGAATCAACTCCAGAAAATTTTTCAATACAAAAATTGTTGCAAGCATAGAAGTTAAAAGTTGCTGTGTTACAAACAAATATACTCAGTTTTTTTTAACAATTGAACTACTTCTTGTTATTTGTGTTATTGAAATGATGTTTCGGCCAATCCATTCTACGGCCTTCATCAGGTGTACAATCCAAATTTGATGGTGGTAAACAGGATTTTGACATCTTCTCCTTTCCTTGTTAGGCCTGCATTTCCATACTTTGTCTCTATTTAGTAGCGAAAGCCACATCGGGTTCACACTTGTCTGACTTGAACACAGCTGACATGTTGGTATCTACTGCCTCTTTGATTTTTTTCCATTCTGTGAGTACACCTGAAGAAGGCTATAGAATGGATCTGCCAAAATGTCATCTTAACAGCAAGAAGTTCAGTCATCCAAACAATTCTTTGAATGTTAATGACCCTTCTCAAAACTATAGATAGTATCTCTCTACTGCCATGTTTATTTTTTGTACCAGTAAAAAATATGATCCTTTATTATATCATTATGTATTTTTGGTTTCTATTTTCCTTCATCTTGATTTTTTTTTTTTTTTTTTTTTTTTTTTTTTTCATCACAACTCAATTCAGACCATCAATCTCTGGCCATGTTTGTGTTGATATCTGCAATACACTGTAGACTTGTTATTATATGGAAGTCTGGGTCCTTGATAGCATAATCAGTGAGTTTGTGTTGTATAAATGATAAATTTTTAAAAGTATAAAAATATATTTTTTCAGTGTAGATGTGTTTATTTATTAGAATGAAATGGCCGCCATTGCATATTTCTAACAAAAATTTTGGTAGATTTGTATAATACAGCTCAATCAGTATGAGACATAACTACCAATCAGTTGGTTTAGATTTCAAATTACAGTGAGGATCATTCTTATTTTAAAAGGGCTCTAGTGGAGTACTGATGCCAATTTTCAAGTCTGTAGACAAAACCATATGGCCAGGAGCATTGGAACACAAAAATTCTGGTATATAAGAAAAGAATGGAACCCTTTGCCATCTTGAATGGGTACATTTGTTTGATGATCCATATTTTCCATTATCATCTTGCTAGCTTGATTAAAGATTTTTATAAAGTTGTTCAGTTGGTTACTTTATATTGGAAATTGACTAATGCGTGTGTGTCTTTTATTGTCCAGGCATCCTCCATCTTTATCAGAATCTCCTGCTTGACATGGACTTCATTCATCTTGCGCAGTTTCTCACCAAACTGCCAGAAGATATCTCATCAGACCAATTGTTCAGGAACATTCAAGCCATCCGACTTTCTATTGACAAGAAAAAGTTTGCTCAAGTCCTTTCTGGACACCGAGAGGCCAGGGAACGCTCCGACTATTTCTGAGTCCCTCTTTTCTTTAAAGAATCCGGCAGAACCTTTTTTATGACTGTGATTAACAATCAGATTTCTGCGGACTTTGCTCGCTTATTCACTCAATCGCTCACACCATACTTGCCGTTGACGTTTTACGGGAAAAAAAAATCTTTGAAGATACTCCCAAATCCTTGAAAAGGATCCCAAATCCTTAAAGGAAAAAAAAATTCTCAAAAGGATAGAAAATCCTCATAAAGGATCAGACACCCTTTAAAAGAACTTTTTTAAAATCCTTTAAATGGATCAAAAATCCATAAAAAGGATAAAAGAAATCCTCAAGATGGATCAAAAATCCTTTAAAAGATCTAAAATCCTTGAGGAGGATCAAAAATCCTATCTGCTTGATGGTGTTAGTTGCTGATGGCGTTTGCAGCAGCAGCCTGGTTGGTGATTCTCGTGTTCAGGCAGATCTGAAAACTGGAAAATGTGTTTTTTGTGGTCATTCACAATAATTGGCTGTAAATGAACAATTCTGAGTTGTCATCTATCCCATAATGCCTCAGCCAAATTATTATATCGAAAACTTTATTTTTTTGCTTTCACTTTGTATCTTGATTTTTTTTCTCTGTTGAGTGACTTTAATCCATATTCTTGTTTCTCTTTTTCTCTTTTCTGTGTTTTTTTTCTTTAACCTTTAGTACTCTGCATTCTTTTTTAAGGGCGCCAAGATATTGTGCACTTAGTAACTTTGAAGTCTGTAACTTGTGTGTCTGTTCATGTATGACTGAAATTGATATGACAACACAGCCGCGAAAATTCAAACTCACTATCGTTTGGTTTGGTTTGGTTTGGTGATTGGAGTCGCCTGCAGTGGCAGGACAAACTTTTTGCTTGGCGAACAAAGTCGCCTACAGAGTGCTAAAGGTTAATTTTGACATCCAAGTTTTTTATTTTTATTTTGCGCTTCATGAATACAGCAACAAAAACAAAATGGGGAAATTAGACAACGCTCTTTCTAATAACTGGTACAATTTTGACTTTGTTGGACTGTTTTTTTCCATGATTGTTGCTTCAGTTTTGGACACTTGATTAAACAAAAACTGTGTGTGTAACCATTTCACAAATGCATTAATCTTTATATCAAATTGTATTGAAAACCTGTGGTAATGCTTGCAAATCGGGCACTAAAATGGTGGGTGTAAATATCGAAAAAAGTTACCTCTCTATTTGGCTGAAGGTGGCTGAAATTGACAAGATTTTTCAATTTTCCATTTCTGGCTAACTTTATGGCTGAAAATGTTAAGTATGTTTGAAAAATTGTATGGAGGCTCCTGAAATGTTTGAATTTTCATTTTAATATATTATTTATTATCTAAAAATTTTAATATTGTTTATATAATCTATTATTTTTATAGATATATTGTTTAAAGATCATAACAATTATTTATTTTCATTATTTAGTTTATTTCTAATCAATACATTGTATGATTATACTTTTTGGAGCCTTTGTATGAATTTTTGAGTGTATTTGATATTTCAGGAGCCTTCATGGGATTTTTTTTTTTTTTGGTGTCTTAACATCTTCAACTTCTAAAAGAATTTTTTTCATAAATATCTAGCCACTTTCAGCCATTTTTAGCAACTAAGGAGGTAACTTTTTTGCCATATTCTCACGTCTTTTTAGTGCCTGATTTGCAAGGATTACTAAGCCTGCTTCTTTTTTCTTTTTTTTTTTCTTCATTTAATTTTTTCTTCAAAATGAAATGCCAATTGGTGGGTGACATCTCTTTTTTTTTTTTTTTTTTTTTTCTTCTTCCTATTTTGTACAATTGACAACGTTTTTTTTTCTTGGGGGTCACCGCACAATTGTGGGCTGTGCTTTGAAGAGATCAATTTGTTCAAATTCAAAGATTTATTAAGACAATCCAACTCATTCTTTTTGTTATTTTGTTATTCACATATTTCGGCTGATCCATTCTATGACCTGTGTCTATGTACAATTTGTGTGTAAAGACAGGGACTATTTCTTCCACTGGTGTCAAGTATTGGTAGCAAACAGAAATTTGTTTTTTTTTCAATTTGATTAGTCATGTACTGGATTATCAATCCGGTCGGATATCTGGTGCCGGGTTTACAAAAAAATGAATGTCTTTTAGTAAACCTCGTGCTGGATATCCACTGGATTGATTTTCTGATAAATCACTGAATTTTATATGAAAATAATCAGCAATGCTTGTAATATAGGTTGCAGATGTTTTTAAAAATATTTCTTTGCTACTTTTACTTGACACTACCAGAAAGGGGTCCTCCGCCTTACATACTGATGGCACACCTGAAAAAGACTGTAGAATGGATTGTCTGAAACTTTATTGGAATATCAAAAACAAGGAGTTCAATTGTCTGAAAAACTGTTTGAATGTCAATGAGGCTCCTCTAAGGATTATTGACAAGATCAATTTGAAGTTGTTTCTTTTTTTTTTTTTTTTTTTTTTTTTTTTTTCCCTTCACCTTGCTACAAAATGTGAATACTCAAGTGACCCCACCGATTTTGATCTTCGCCCTTTGTGGTTAACTCCTTGTAGCAGAGGTCATGCCCTTAGAAGAAAGTTTGGGCCCCTTAATAACGAAATCATTTCTCAGTTCTGATGTAGATAAAAATTGTCTTTTGTTAATATTTTGTCCTTTGTTATATTGGAAATTGAATAAACCTGCTTGATTTGTTCTTGAACTTGCTTCTCAGGTGCAATAGGTTAACCTTTAGCCCTCTGCAATTTTTTTCAAGGGTGCCAAGATTTTGTGCACTTACTTTGAAAGCCTGTAACTTGTGTGTCTGTTTATGTATGACTAAAATGACAACACAACCGCAAAATTCAAACGCATTATTGTTTGGCGATCGGAGTTGCCTGCAGTGTCTAACTTTCAGGACTAACTTTCTGCTGGGCGAACAAAGTCACCTACAGAGTGCTAAAGGTCAACTTGTCATCATCCCCGCCCCCAACAAAATGAGTCTTGTTGGTTGTTGAACAAAGAACGCAAAACACACAACACACCATGTCGTCATTATTTGAGTTTTTGTATTCATTTCTCGATCACTGCCGGCTGACACGGCCATCTTGGGACATTCAGACCAGACTGTTCACGATTGCAAATATTAAAAAATAATTCAGTTTGGTTCAAATATTCAATCCTCGTTTATGTCCCCTGCCCCCCTCTTGTTATCAATACCAGGTTGTTTCTGCCCCCACCCCCCATCCCATCCCTACCATTATCTTTGTGGTTATAATTATTATTCACGTTGACAGTTTTCTTGTTGTTTCTATGTATTTGGGTCTTCACCCCCTCCCCCCTCCAAACACGCCTTCATCTGTGGATAAATGAAACAAATTCTTACCTCTTTTTTTTTTCTTCCTCCTTTTTTATTTTTCAATTGGACATTATTCACGGATGTTGATGTGATATGTAACCAAGATGTACATACATATGTGAATATGGGATCTGCGTGCTTGGCTGAGGTAGTAGCTGTGTGTATTCCTCACCTTTGCTGATCGTCATTGTTCAAACCCTGGTAAAAGGCCAGGATTTTGAATGCTGATTCATTATTACAGCAATACCTTGAATATTGTGTTTCTGATAAGTGCAGATTTTGATTAAGGTATTGCTGTACAAATTAATGTAACTTAGTGTAAGCTGAAAAAAAAAACCCCATTAAATTATGATAAGACCCCAAACAGTGTGATTTTGAACTGTATGGAAAATTTTGGAACAAATTAACCCCACTAATCAAGGTATTGCTGTACATAGGCAAAAAAGCAGTTTCTCTTCACTTGGAAGATTGGCATCATAATCTTTCTGTACCCCAACCCCCAAAACCCCACCATTCGGCCTTGTGCCAGACAAGTTGAGTAAATATCTATATATATCTATATGTTCTAATGTAAATATCTTGAAAGAATGCCAAGGTAAGTATGCTCATCCTTATCCAATCTTATGTTTTTCTTCTCTTCCGCTTTATAAATCCTTTAGGACAGTGGTTCTCAAACTGTATAATGGCACACTAAGAAATAGATTTGATTTATGCAGCACAAAAACTCTTTATACAATTGAAATATGAATTCGAAGCAGTATCGCAAGAGACCTGTTTTATTGTTTGATTACCATCCTTCTCCCACTTAGCAGTAAACTTTGAAGGAGTATGCTGTAAGTTGATGTACTATAAAAATGAAATGGATTAGAGAGAAACATTTCAGTAGTCAATGAACAAAACTTTTGTATCAGCATACTGAGATATATATATATATATATACTCATCATCCATTTCTCTTTTCATCTGTGGATGATGGGGAAACCACTAGATTTCCAATGTAGTGGCAGAAGTCAATTAGACGCAATGTACAAGACATTTTTAAGGCTCCAAATACATGTCTGTTATTTTGAAAACATCACCGCGGCACACTTGGGAGGTAGTTGCAATATACTATTGTGCTGCAGCACACAGTTTGGGAACCACTGCTTTAGAGAACGAATCTCTCAAAGTGGAGGAGGAGGAGGTGCTGGTCTTTTAGAATTCCCTTTCTCTCTCTCCCCCCCACCTTTTTTTTTTTTTCTCTCTCTCGGCAAAACTTTTCCTTCTATCTAAATTTCCAGCATGTCTAGCTGAAAACACTCTATCAAAAAAGAAAGCTGCCAATTCTGTTGAACATCTTTCTTTTTTTCTTTTTTATCTTGAAAATGGTAACCCCGTTCTTTGATACCAACTTTGTTTCAGACAATTCAAACTTTTCTTTTCATCCTTGATGTAGTCATGTTTCGGTCAATTAATTTTATACGGCCTTTTTTAGGTGTAAATTGTAATATCCGTAAGGAAAGAGTCTCTCCTATTGGTCTCTTCTTCCGATGGTTCAAAGTGGAACAAAAAAAAATTTATTTTAATTTCTTATTACAATTTACATTTGAAAAGGTTTTAGAAATAAATTGGCTGAAACATTGTGACTACATCACAGATGGAAAGCAGAGTTCGAATTGTCTAAAACAAAGTTGGAATGTTAATGACTCATCTCAAAGTTTTAGACAGAATGTTCTTTGATGTTCCACAACATCCACAAAACTAAAACACAACTACGACACTAATCTATTATAATAATCCATTTTTGTTCAATTTTTGAAAATATTGGTAATTTTCAGTTTGATGTTGCCAGAACGGAAATTTTGGATGGTCAAAAGTGGCTAGATTTTTCAATGACTGTTTAAATAAAGTTTTTTTTAAAAAAATGAATTACTGGCTTTTATTTTCACTATTGTGTTAATATCTGATTAATACATTTTATGAAAATACTTTTTGGATCCTTTGTATGGATTTAGGAGCACATATGTATGTATATCCCCTAACCATTCTATGATAGATAACTGATGATCCTTTCAAGAAAATTTCACTTGTAGTTCTGTAAGATGAATTTCTATATAAATATATTAACTCTTTGAATACCTTTTAACAGCTCTACAGTTTCTACTAATAACTGGTAGATTTCTCACTTATATGACACACATAAATACAAATAGATTTTAAATTTCTACAGTAAGATCTTTAGTTCTTGGAGCTGCTAAGCTTTCCTTACACACACATAAATATATAGCATCTTTAGCTATGCAGTTACCTAGAAATTAAATCTAGCCACTCTTAGCCATTCAAAATGGCTGAAACCTTCTGGCGACATCAAACTATAAATTAACAAAACACAAATGCAATGTATTTCTCACCTAAACAATAATATTTGACTATTAAAACTTGACAAAGTCTCTTCTCAACTATAAAGTTCAGGGAAAAACAGTAATCCAAATTATTGGGATTCCACTCCCTACATGAACACAAGATGTGCTTCAGCCATAAATATGATGGTAGCTGATCAGTGTCAAACAATGACATTCCACTGCGATCAGAGTGCGTGTGTGCAGGTGGGCTGGAAAGTTCAATTGGTATCGCACAGATGAGGCATGTAAAGGCCGTTGTCGGTGGAACAAGCATTGCAACCTTTGTTCATTAGTTCTCAGTGTATCTAACTTTGCCAGCTCACCCTGTCTCTCATTTCTGGTCCCCCGGGGGCTGTATCTTTGCCTACTGGAAATGATGTTTGATGCAGTCTTTAAACCTTATCTTGGGATGTACTATCTCTCAGTTTGGGTCAGGACCTCACGGGGGTACCGGAGATTCATCCATCTAGATCACATGCCTTGTCCTTTAAAGCTAGACAGGGATGTACATAAGTATATATGGGGCTGTCTGCTCAGATAGTGTAAGACACTGTCTCACACACACTCAGTCTCTGGTTCAATTCCTGATGAATAGTGAGCATTAGGACATTTCCTTATACATTCAGCAACTTATTTAGTACATTCTAAGCTGTGTGATTAGAGTCAAGGTATCCACTCAGTGGACTTGTATCCTACCGGGATGGGGGGGGGGTTCATAAAATCTTGGTCTCCAACAGACTCGAGACTTGCAAGAACCACTTAGCTGATGCATGCAATGGAGACTGTAACTCCATCACCAGCCTCCATAAACCATTTGGAATTGTCTCTTTCCTTACATTTACTTTGGGTCAAGACCCCACAGAGAAGTTAACTTCAGACTCCACCCATTGAAGCTGGACATGAATTTGCATCGGTATTTATCAGGCTATATAACAAGAACATAGAACTTCATTTCAGGGCATCTCAAAAAAATGTATACAAATAGTTACCTCCCTTATTTCAAGGGGCTTAAGTCAGTATTTTTCTCAGAAAAAAGGTGGCATTGTACTGGGGGGGGGGGGGTAGATGAATTTGGAGGAAAACATTTGATTAGTTGCCCCTACTTAGACGTATTTTTTTCCCTTGTTTCTGGGGGTGATCAGTTTACATATCAGTGTGCTATTTCCTTTCATCAGTTGCTGATCTCACTCACTGAATCTAGTGATAAAACCACTAGATTGGCAACTCTGTGACGAAGCAGCACTTATATAATACTTGTATTGAATGCACTTAAGTCTTGAAATACATGTTTGTTAATTATTCAGAAAAATTTACGCAGCACACTTGGAAGATAGTTATAGTCCACCATTTGAGAACCATCGCTTTAGGCAGACAATTAACAGGAAATGGTCGTTTAACTGGATTATAGTTGCAAAATGAAGCTTCCTTCTTTCTTTTTTTTTTTTTTTTTTTTTCCTGCATAGCAAAAGATGAAAGTTTTTTGCCATTTAATCAAGCTTTGAAACTCAAATACTCAAATGTTTTAGTATTAGATACAGTTTATAGTTTTGATGAGGGTCATCAACGTTGAACTTTCTTGTTGTTTGTGTCACGAACAAGGAGTTCAATCAGCTGAATGTTTTAGAATTAGGGCTGACAGGCTGGAAAATTCTTCCCCATTCTATAATCTTTTCCTTTTTTTAACCTTCAGCATTCTGCATTCATTTTCAAGGGCACCAAGATTTTGTGCACTCGGTAACTTTGAAAGGCCTGTACTTGTGTGTCTGTTCATGTATGACTGAAATTGTCGAGACAGCACAACCGCGAAATTTAGAAACTCTATCATTCAGCGATCAGAGTTGCCTGCGGTGGCAGGACAAATTTTTTACTCGGTGAATGAAGTTACCTACAGAGTGCTTAAGGTTAACTAACTAAAATAAATCTACGAAAGCACGTGTGGAATTAAAAAAATAAAAAAGTCCCTGTCCTTAGAAGTTTTTTTTGTTTTGTTTTTTTTTCTTCCTCTTTTTCTTTTCTGGGTAAGTTTGAATCTCTTTTTTTTTTTTTACTTTACTTTTAACCCTTCACCTCCAATTGGCTTGATTGATGCTTTTATGAGGGATTGAGTTTTTTTCTTTTTATAAAACAAACTGAAAACTTTTTATAATCTCATAATGGACATTAACAGAATAAACTTTGAAAAAAGTGGACATTGTTCTTTTTTAATTCAATTTTATTTGTTTTTGTTACACTCCCGTCCAAGATAAGTTTACGTGAGTACTCTGGGGTTAAATATTTGTTCTTGTAAGTAAGAAAAACAATCCTCAAACTTCACTGTTCATCAATCACATCATGTTTAGCCAAACTTATTAAATTTCATTGAAATCACAATGAAGCGATTGCTAGGAGACTCTCTTACCAGACTGACAAGTCTTCTAAATCAACAAAATCACTTATTATTTATATGATACAGTTGGAATATGAGTAAGAGTGGAGGTTTGTGTGTTGTTTTTTTTTTCATTCAGTCCTTTGATGATCACAGGTAAAAAAAGTCAAACATTTTGTGTATTATTGAAAAAGATGATCTAAAATATTATGATCCCATTCCACACCATATGAAATAAGTTCCAGGTAGACTGAATTGGTACAAGATTTTTTTTCTGGAATTCTAGTGCAACCGTTCTTAACTGGGACCATAGACTGAGATGATAACAAATGTATTTCTCTGTATCTGTTTGCAGGCTCCAGGGTCCTCTATCAAAAAAACTCTTAGGGGTCCAGTGGTCCCCAAAAGTTGAGAATGGCTGGCCTAGTTCCCGTGTGTCTGTCTAATGAAAGAAATGAATTAACTATATTCTATCTTGTTCCTTCGGTGTAATTCTCAATCAAATCAAATTTTTAACCAGTTTTTAAGAAATTACACAAGTTGTTCTTCCTGTGTGAAGTTTTTATAGATCGAAAAAGATTAAAACTCACCAGCACAGTCAATAATTGAAAAAGCCTCGTGCCAAATTTTGAAGTCATGTAAAATGAATTCATTGAAGTATAAATATCGTCAGAGCAAATCCTATTTATGACATCACTAGTGTTTTCCACTGGAAAACATCAGAAATGATGGGGGGGGGGATCTAGATGTTATTAATGAACCCATCAAAATAAGGTTTTTCCAGAAGAGGTTTAGTGGAGTATTGATGCCAATTTTCAAGCCTGTAGACAAAAAGCTCTGTCCAGGAGCATTGGAACACAAGCAAACATACACATCTCTTCACCATCTTTGATGGGAACAGATATTCATTTGAAATGGTTCTCACTGAACTTTTTCAATCTATGAAAACTTTGATGATTTAGTAATATTTTAATCTTTTTCAATCCCCCCCCAAAACTCTAGAACTATTTTGGAGGATTTTAGAGGTTGAAAAAAGTTGAAATATTATCTTAGAGTGTCTTTTTCTAACTGAATATCTCTTAGAAGTTGAACCTCTCGTTCGTTAGTTTTGGCAGACTACAGAAATTGACCTTTGAAGCTCACTTTTACAGCAAAAACTATTTGCTCCTATTGGTTCTTAAAATAAAACACAGTAGAAAATCCACCCGCATAGAACTCACAATAACTCTTAAAAGAAGTTCCTTCTTCTGCTCACATTATTTAGTTATAGTGCCATATCCTGCACCACTTGGTATCTTGGATGAGATCAATTACTTATAATAAAACATCAGATGAAATTGATAAAGTATAAACATTTATCTAAGCTATTAATAGCTTTGAAGCTGTTGACGATCAAGTTTTAAATCAAGTGAAAGAATCTAAAGAAACTGGTTGAGCACCACTGAAATATGAAGAGAGAAATTTTGATGAAATGTGGTTGTTGTAATAACAAGAGGAATATAGGGATGGCCATACAATCCTGTAGTTGGAATTTCAGTAAGTGTTCAATTTTTATTAATATTTTATTCTGGCATTTTATTTGATAAGGGGGGGGGGTTAATATAACATAGGTAGCGATAGAGTTAGCTGGAGATTGAAAATTTTAGCTGATTTTAGCCATTTTTAAGACAGTTTTAGCTATCAATGAACAATACTTATAAACACTGTAAAAAAAACAAAAAAAAACAGCAAATACTTGATATATTATCTGTTCTGATCAATAAATAACATGTTTCTCTTTTATGATCCCATTCATTCTCTTCCTGTAACTAATATTCCAGTGATACCAATCAGACTTGATCAGGTCATTATCATTGTAGATTTACCTGATCATATGAACAAGTTTCTACAGCTATGATTTCTTAAATGCTCCCACACATAACCCGCAACCTGGAGAAACAGGATTTAGTGTAAAGGCGTGCTCGCTTTCCACCCTGGGGAGGCAGCAACAGTGAGATGGTCAAAAAATGCCTTCCACCTCGACCACACAGCTCGGAGTATACTCACTAAGCTGCTGAGTGCTCAGGGAAATTCGTCCTATGAAGAATTTACCATGCTCTCTACCTGTGCCAGGAATTGAACCAATGACTTTCTGCAAGGCAGATGTGCTGAGGGAATGTAAAAAAAAAAAAAGATACTAGGAATCTTTAAAGGATAAAAAGTTTAGTGAAGTATCTCATCTCATCTTATCTCAATATTCGTCCACTGGCCCCAGATTGCCTTGCCCTACTTTAAAACATCATACAGAATCAATGTTTGTATTGTTTTAAATGATCTGGCATCAACATAGTCTTTCATTGAATAGAATGGAGATGTTCCCCTTTCTAATGCAGGTGTTGGCATCTAAGGAAGACAACTGCACAACCAAAGTATGGATGATCAAAAGTGCCAAAACAAGTTCACCAAAGGTTTTGTTTTCATCTCAAAATCAAAGGAATTTCTCATAAAACACTATGTATTTATAGGTTGATTGATTGCAAATTGATATTACAGTTGTCATTTATATATAATTCTTTATTATAATATATCTTATCAACAATTGAAAATCTTCTTCCAGTTCAACATAGCTTCATCACACAACGGCTGCTGTACTGAATACTTGATTTAGGAAAGTGTAAAGTTGAGACTTCCCATCAGTCTTTTAGCGTCTGTCATTGGACATAGACCTTCCACACTTCTCTATCATGGGCGTCACGGAGCCAGTACTTCCTGAACCTGTTTAGCTCGTCTCTCCATCTAACATTTTGCCGGCCTCGGTTGCGCATGTGGTCTCGGGGAATCCACATTGTGAGTCGTGATGTCCATCGATTGTCTGCCATTCTTGCAACATGGCCAGCCCACCGCCATTTAAGATTTTTTATGGATTCTATGATGTCTCTAGGATGGCAAGCCTTTGGCAGAGCTAGCTCAACCTTCAAAAATAATAAGATCCCATTAATCCTAAAGAGAAGAGTGTATAACCAATGCATCCTCCCAATAGTCACTTATGGAGCTGAAACATGGAATTTAACCAAGAGTTCCAAATACTGACCTTTTAATCCATCTTTTATGCCATTTTCTTGAAATTTGTCAATAATATTTTAAAAGTTGTTAATACACCTTTTATTCTTCACATATTCAGGTAATTTATTCCAATAGTGCACAACTCGTTCGCTAAAGAAATTCATAGATTCATTGGGGCATCCTAATTGATTATTTCTTCTATTAGACGAGGTAAATAAGTTTTTACCATGTAAGAAAAAATATCCCAAATCTTTCAATTTCTGTTGCGCTTTTAGTGCACACTACTGACAATATTCCAAATTGTGTCTTAAAAGCTGTCTTCATTATATATGGGTTTCTGGATATTGTATTATGTAACACCCACACCCTAGTACCTTATGCTTTGGATACAGAAGTGTATATGTAATCAGTAAAATTAAAGTTTGAATTGAATATAACACCCAAATCTTTTTGTTGGAGATATTTTTCAAATTGAACCCCACAACTCTTACTTGCTTTTAGGATTCAATTACCAATGTGTAAAATTTTGCACCTTTCAACATTGAATTTTAACATCTTATTACGTTCCCATAGATATGTTGAATGGTCTTTATTCATATGGGTTTACAATTATTTCAAAATCATCAGCATTATTTTGATAATATTGGTCATGGATTTCGGAAGACTATTTATGAATAGTAAAAAAACATGATAGAACACCAGACACTGTGTCTCCAACTTCATCTTTCATTGTTCAGTACATTAGAAAATTCTTGATGATACTTATCACATCTTCACTCAATCTAAAGGCAATTAGATTCAAGTTTCCAAAAGGTCTGATATGGTACAAAGTACAAAATGTCAACACCATTTCCTTCTGATAAGTAATCATGAGCTTTCTCAGCAGTTTCTTGTAACAAGGATAAACAAAATTTATTCTTCATAAATCTATGCTGTTTTCAGTAATTACAACACATAATCCAGTGAATATTCCCTAAAAAATATTTCAAATAACTCAAATACACCAATCCCATAATTTGCTTGAAGGTGAACTGAACCATTTCTATGTATTGGGATAACAACCGCAGTCATCCATATTTTAGGTATTAATTTTCGATCTATACATGCATTAAATAAATTTGTGTGAGCAGTAATAAAGTTTTCATATTCAGGTAAATATTTTAGCAATTTGGGGTGTATCTTATGTGGGCCTGTACATTTAGTCTCATTCAGTTTTTTTTAACTTTATCAATTACTAACTCTTCCATATTTTTATCCATACATTTGTTGTAACTCTCAGAGGACCATTTTCTTTGCTTTTAGAGATTAGGGAAAAAAATTGCCAATATTTCTGCTGTTTCTCAACAGGTTTTGGTCATAATACCTGAAGGACATTCAATCTCTGTAAATATTCAAAAGGAAACTAATACTATCTAAAAATGAGTCAAGTTTTTAGTTTTTTTTATTTGTTATGATTTTTCTTGTATTCTAGTTTTTCTTCCAGTCTGACATTTCATAGATTCATCTTGTTTATTCAGAGGAGTTTGAAACTCAGTCATAATTAGTCTATCATTGAATGTTTTCCAGGCCTGATCTTCTTCCCTCTTTTATCTCACAATTTGGATGAGTCCCACTTCTTTTTCTTCCAAAACTTCTCCTTTACTATTTACTTTCAACATGATCTCAAGAACTTGATCTGTATTTTTGATATATTACATTCAAAATTTCATCTTCATTTGGATTGTAATTAATCAAGATTTATTCCACTGGCACGTTTGTCAACAAAATCTCTAAACACTGAACTTTTTATTCTTTTATAATTTACAAATGAAAAAAAATTCACAGCTATTTTCAATTTAACTACTCAACTGATGTAATCACTTTTTCGATATGGTGTCTGGGTTTCTAAATTGTCGAGTTTTGTTTGCAAAAAATTCGATTTAGGCATATCGAGTAAGTCTTGTGATGAAATTCTGTCTTTATTTTCTGTTTTCTGGATGAAAATATCGGGGAAAACATTGGTGATCCACTATCCATTAAATACATACTGTAAAATACTTTTGATCCAGAGCAGTTCACATCTCAAATAGATTGATTCTTGTACCTTTTGTCCCCACGGATAGTTAACACATCGGCCACACACCCAGAAGGTCTTGGGTTTGATTCCCAATACATGAGAAGTGTAGAAAACTCTTTATTTACTCAGCAGTGTGATTAAGGTGGAAGTATCTCTTCAGTGGATTTGCATCCTGCCAAGGGAGGGGGGGTGTCATAAAAACTTGAAAGAATGTAGTGGCACAACTTTTTATCCCAGCTAGAAATTGAAGCAAGGGAATTCCATTACAGACTCATTTCTCAATCTTATTTTTCTACTTTTCCTCTTTTTGAAAAACATGATTATTTTAAATTAGCGGCCTTTTAGTTTCCATTAAAACTTAGTCTGCAAAAAACACTGATTTAGAAAAAATGAATTTTGTTTCCCTTTTTTATTAAGTCATTGAAAATAAAATTGGGAAATTTTTTTGAACTTATTTGATTGATCATATTCATCTAGAATTAGCCATGTGTGGGGTGGGGCTCAAAAGTGAGGAGAATGCGGAAGGACAAGGGTCATTTGATTGAACTCCCAGTTACACACAAAAAAAAAAAGTGAGGCCTTTACATTTCTAGCAGGGAATGCTGGGATGAAAAAGTAGCTAAGAAGTCCTGTACACAACCAGCTCAAGAATTATTATACTGACACATGCAATAGAAACAGAGACTTAGTCACCCGTCGTCATACTCCATTTGGAAAGTTGTTTCTCAACAGATGCGACAATTTACTTTACCGTCTACTTCTCCCCCAAATGTCCTAAGACTGAAGAAATTGAAATGAAAACAAACTCTTTATTATTTTTTTTATTTTTATTTTTTTTTTATATATAAAAATATATTAAAATATAAAAATTTTACAAATATAAATTATATATTTACAAATAAAAAAAATGAAAAAAGAAAAATGAGGAAAGCTGCCGTCAGAAAGAGAAAAGACGGAACAGAAACAGTACCAAAGAAAGAAAAAAAAAAAAAAGAAAAAGAAAAAGAGACTAAGACGTGATGTGGTGTCTTGAATGTCATGAAAATATATTCTTTCAGGGATAAAAGATATTGCATTAAATAAATAAAGGTTATTGCGTGAAGCTGAATCTCAGGAAGGTGAGACGGGGAGGGGTTCAGATTCTCGTCACTTTTTCCAGTTGTCAAGACCGTGACTGGACAGTTCCGCACATAGACAATTCAGCAATGTTGTACTATGTTAATGATAATACGCCAAGTCTATGTATGCAATTTTTTTGTTCATCACTCTAAGTGAAATAATTTTTATTTCATGCAATATTTATCTCCCTTAGAAGACTGTATCATTATTTCGTTACTTGTAAGAGAAAGATGATTGTACACAATATTTGAATTCTGTGACAATTTCTCAATCGATTTATCTTCACATCTCCCATCTCTCTGCATTTTAAGCGTTCATGTAATAGAAAAAAGATTAAAATATTGCAGCCATTTTCAGACAGCAAAGGTAACTAAAGGCTGTTTCCTTTCAAGTTTCTGTGGAATTGTTCTCAATGAATCGATTCAACAGTTTAATGACTATGGAAAGAAAACTGGGAAACGGTAATACCTGCGAACACAAAGAAATTATTCCAATTTTCTGGTAATCTTCTACAAAACTGCATTGGGAGAATGGCCGTTATGAATGGCTAAAAGGTTGCTAAAAAAAAAAAAAAATTTTTAGAAAGACAGCTAAAATTAGGTGGTTCATTTATACCTTTCAGAGCCCTTATACGAGTTTTAAGAGCACATACAGCTAACAGGAAATGAAACCTATCCACTTTCAACCATCCAAAAATTCTCCTAATGCATTATTTGCAAAAAGTTACTGAATATTTGTATCTCAAAATTTTGTTTCAATTCCAATTTGTTTCTATTGGTCCTGGTGCTGAACTGTCTGCACGGAAACGTCAGTGAAAATGTCAGGAGGGAGGAGGTGACCCAATATCACAAAGATAATCCAGCAGACTAACCACCCAGTTAAAAAAAAAAAAAAAAAAAAAAAAAAAATCTGCAATCAGCAGAGCGGCTGCCAAGTATATAAGTTTCATGCCTGCCTGAAAATTAAAAACAGAACAAAAAAAAAAAAAAAAATGTCAGCAGCATGGTCCTAATCCAATCCATGGGCCAAATATGTGCATTTGTTCACAATTGAATCTGAGGATGTGCTTTAGAATAAACAATATGATTGAATTTCATGAGTCTAAAATGCCTGAGCATAATTCTCCAATGAATCTAAATTCAATTCGTGAGAGTACTTCAACTCATTCAGTTCATATAGGAGTGCTTTAAATCTAGAAGCCATTTTGAATACATAATGAGGTCACATGACCTATATATTTGCCATAAATGGAACCAATCACATTCAAAATAATATACAACTTTTTGCTTCCTAGAGGGATCCATTTCTCTATGGAGGAAAGATATATTTGAGAATGTTGCTAAAATCAAACTGTATAAAGTGGTGCTGTGGCAACGAGGTTATCAGAAACACAACAGGTCATCCAATCACTGTTCAAAAATTGATTCTCAGGTATTTTTCCAGATAAAGAAAATAGATGATGTCTTTAAGAAACATGGTTACAGCAATAGAATAAAAACTTCCCGGGGTTATTTTAGAAAAATTACTACTTGAATTCATCCATTATGCCCTTGTTTAATAAGACATTTGTTTCCTGAAGGGATTCCTTTCTCTGCATATGGAGGAAAACATTGCAGGTAGTTGGATGAAGAGTCTGATATAGTTTCGCTGACACCAAGCATCGATATAAATATCAAAACAGGCCATCCAATTACTGTTTTGAACTCAAAGAGCGAAATACGTAAGGATTGATCATTTTCCCACAGGAAATTAACCTCTATAAATAAAAAATATTAAAAAATACCATTACAGCAATAGAATAAAAACTTCCCAGGATTTCTCAGAAAATGACATAACTTGAATCCATCAATGTCCTTGCCTGAAGGAGTCAAAAACACCCCAACATTTAGACTTCTTGAATCTTTGATCAAAGCTTAATCACTAAAGCGTTTTTGTACATATAATCCTTTCCATACAGACCAGCCAGATCTGGATGACTCATGCTTCAATATTAGCAATAGTATTTCAGGGAAGATGAAAATGTCTGCAATGCCAGAGCATATTCCCATGAGAATATATTGAGTATAAAGAGGGTAACTTATGGAGATAGCTCACAAATTGACTTTAAATTTGAGTAACCTTATAACTGCCCTTAGCAGTTGTTCTCCCTCACTTCATTGATTTGGGACAGCTTAATTTTCAAGTATCCATCTCATCTCTCTCCACTTTATAATTGGCTGGAACAACTTTCAATTTCTCAAATTTTTCCTTCAAATTGACAACTACTATGAATAATGCTAGGGCAATCCAAGTTTAATCATATCCACTAATTTTAGCAGTGTCAAGATTTTTTTTTCCTGGTTCTGTGTCAATACTATAGGTCTTCACTTCACATACACCTATCCCCAACCGACAATAAAGCTTTCTAACATATTTTAATATAAGTGCTGGCAGAAGAAATTGCCAAAACAAATCCAGTGATGCCAACTTGAGGAATATTTCCACACTAGTCGACAGCCACAAAACACTAAAAAAAAAAAAAAATTTTTCTTTAAAATAGCCAAAATGTTCCAGCGATTTCCGCACAGCCAAATGTCAATAAATTTCAGTCTGGAAAAGGTTAACATGCATAGAAAGGAAGATTTGAGGGGGGGTAGGGGAAAGGCACTCTAGTTTTTAAAGGCTGTAGATCGAAAAAAGCAAGAGTATGAATTAGCAGTTTTGACTGGTTTCTTTTAGTAACTTAGTAAAAAAAGTGAAGACATATCTATCTACTGAATAGTGTGACTTTCATCATGTGACAATGGACTCTTCTACTCAAACGAGTTCAGTTACTTTTCCATAAAACCGCAGTTGAAAATGATGATGCAAACATCTATTTAAGCTATAACCAACTTCAAAGCTGTATACAATCAAGTTTCAAACTAATAAAGAATGTGAAGAAACTGGTCACACTCCACAGAAAAAGGAAGAGATATTTCCATCAAATACAATATGGCCTCCAGTGTGTGTATAAATACATTAAAAAAGGACCTGATTGAAAGTGAGATATATCAGTGAATTCTTTCACATGTAAGAACAACTTGCACTTAATATAATTTGCAGACTGTCAATCTGTGACAGCAAACAGAGAGGGGGCGGGTGAACACAAGATGCTGTTCTGCTGTGTATTTGCACACTGGCTGCTGATAATCTCACTACAACTACTGCAGCTACTGACGTATCAATTTAATCTGTTTTACCCCCAAAACTTTCAAGTTAACCAGACTTCATGTATATCTTGGGTGATTGGGTAAATATACTCAACCGGAAGAGAGCTTTAGGTATATACTGTTAGCAAAGCAACCAACATTTACTAGTATGCGATAGATCAGACTGTGTCCGACCAACAGTTGAACCTGGCCAAAAGTAAGGGTTTAATTGCAAGGGATTGAAGCAGAAGATGTTTGTAGCTAGGGACATCAAGATGTCACAAAAACAAAAAAGGATTCCAGCAAGAAGAAATGAATTTCATTTAATTTGTCTATTTTTGGATACAACTGTTGGTTTCTGTGATAATTAGGCCAAAAACCAGAAAAAAAAAAATTTAAAAAATTATCTATTTCGAAGAGGCCATCCCGACTGGCTGCACCTCCCCAATGCACTTAAAGGGGGTGGGTCCAGAATCATTGCCAGATGAGTCCCCAAAACGAAGTCCCAAGGGAACTGCACAATTTTTGAAATAATCAACGTAAGAGTCCCCACCTTGTGCCACACACAGCTTTTGTGGAGAGGAGGATGAATATCGACGCATACACTTTCTTTTTTTTTTTTGCCTGGTTGAGAAAAATAAATGTATAGCTCCGATCTGATGAGTAAGAAAGCCAGTAAAAAAATGGCGGGAAAAGACGATCAACTCAGAAATCGATTGGCTGTGGCTGCTCCACATCCCCCCCAACTGATCAATCAAATGTCGCTGATTCACAGCCATATTTGGAAAAAATGGACACGTCATATATCACAGGCTAAATACACCCTGAAAATTCAGTCATGGGAACTGAATGCTTTTTTTCGGTAACCAAGAAAAAAGTCATGGAAAAAGTCAATGTACAACGGGGGAAAAAAAGTCTTGGGAAATTTTTTTCAATAATAAAAGAAATATTTCAATTTATAGTAATAAAACGAGTAATATCAATATTATTCCTTTCATCATATGAAATACAGGCTCAGCCTATGGAGGCCAAGCTATATTATCATTAGTCCACTGCTGGTCTTTTCTCCTCATGAGTGAATTTGGATTGTTTACATTGGATGAGGACATTAAGCATTAGTGTTAACACTACTTAAACATTGTGTTGAAGGTGGTACTACTTTGAAGTAAGTGATCAGTTGCAGAATTCAATTTGAAAATTGATACATAATTATAACTTTTTTTTTTATTAGATTCTTTGCAGTGAAAGCCAAGCTGCATACTGATTGGTTCATAATCGCAGGCTTCCTCATCCGACTACTGCTGACACTAGTTGATTTGAACCTTGCAAAGTAATTTGACAGTGTTTAATAGTCACATTATTCTCTCTTCTTGTGTGATCAGAGAGATATTGTAAGGATTGATTGGGATTTTAATGATTGCAAGAATATTCCCATTCAATACGGAGCTCCAGAGATTCTCCGTGGGTCAAAAATCTTGTAAAATCTTCTAACGGTCAGGATTTCTTTTGTCAACATACTTCTGAACATGAAAAGTTCCCACCATGGGTCAGCTCTATGAATCAAATGTGACTCCAATAATCAACATCTACTTTTAAGAAAAACTAGGGCAGTGCCCTTACCAAGTTGCATGTTTGGAAGAGGCCTGACTTCATCGAGTATGGAACAGCCTGCCATAAGAGTCATGTAAAATAATTCGCTATCCTTCATATGAAACCATGGCTTCAAATTGTTTCAGTTACTACTCTTCAGAGTAGTCAATTCATTTCACATCCAAATTTAGACAATTCTAAATGCTTTATTCATTCTAGTTAGATTTCTGGTGAACCGCCAATCCTCAACACTGTAATACTCTGGTTGCTGACTAATACATATATATATATATATATATATATATATATATATGCAGAACAACTTTGTACAATGGCTAGTTGTAGAGTTATCTTGATGTATACACATTCAGCAACAGATTTCTCCAATTATAGTTTGATAAGAAACTTTTCATTGAATTTTTTTTCTTTCTGGATTCTTCCACTTGGAAGCAACAGTTTGACTCGTGAAAATATCAACCCTAACAATTTGAAACAATGAATTATTCCATTAAAACAAATTTCTTCCAAAAAATTTAAATGTATCCATCAATTTTTTCACGGTTGACCAGTATTTCGATAAATATTACTCTTTCTCCCATGATAAATCAAACTAAATATCTGTTTTACTAAAAAAAAATTTCCTATGATCTTTTTCTCTTTCCCAAGGAGTAAATTGTGACCTTTTCTATAACCATTTTTCCATATGTACTATATAAGGAAGTGGAGTGGGAGGTGGAGGTATTAAAGAGGCAATTATCAGACCTGAGAGGGTAGATGAGTTGAGTGAGCGAAAAAAAAACAAAAACAAAAAAAAAAAACGCTTTTTGAAAGATTGAGTGATTTCGAATTGCGTGCAATCATGAAAGACTTGAGCATTTTCATCAGCAGCGTCACCTACAAAACAAGGGGAGATAATCTAGATCATCCCGAATTGAGAAAAAAAAAAAAAAAAAAAAAAAAAAAAGAGAAAAACATTCCTTCCCTAAAAGAGCACCAACATCAATGTCTCCTGTCCCTTGAATACTGTCTCAAAAGTTGTTCAAATGAAGCTTCCTCATTCCTACAGAGTACAGGACCAAATTCCTCTTGCTGTTCGGTGATACCATCTGCAAAATAAATATAACAAGAACTATAAGTTCAACCATGTTAAATTTTGGCTTTCATAAATGGATATTTCTCTCCTATTATGACATTATTAGAAGCTGGTGGAAAAATTGATCAGAATAGATGTTAACCCTTTTAATGACGTCTCATGTGCAGATCCAACCAAAGAAAATTATCGGGTCTGGTAAGATACTCAACAGAAACTGTCACGTGACCAACATCGTTTGACAGCATGCTGTGTTAGGGTTAATCAATTAAAAAATTGGGGGGAAAAAAAAAGGATGACCAATGAATAAGTTACTTCTCTTGCCTTTCGTTGGATCACTTAAAAGTCAATAGCTTTTGGGTAGTGAACTACTAAATCTAAAAGTAAGAGAATATGAAGAAACCTCTGTAACTCCACAGAAAAAACAGATTTTTTTTTCTTATTCATAACACTCTTCACCCTGGATTATTTTTCATGGAAAATGTCTCAAATAGATACTTACCAAGGTCGGCATACTCTTCCTTACAAAACTCTCGACGGCCACCATAACAGACCTCAAAAGGGAAATTAGGGTTTTGATTTGTGACTGTAAATGAAAAAGAAAGGATATTTGCTTTTGAGAAACAAACACAGCAAAATTTAATCAATTCAACTATTAACACTCAGACATTCTTTTTCAAGGGTGCCAAGTTTTTATGCATCAACTCTGAAAGACTGTAACAAGTCAATATATATAAACGGACAAACAACTGTGAGATTAAAAGATGATCATTATGTGATCAGAGTTGACAGCAGAGGCAGAACCAACTTTCTTCTCGGCTAAGCAAGTGGCCTTCACGTTACTAAAAGGTTGGAATATCACATTTCATAGGAATAAATTTTATGCATTTCAATTTAAGAAAATCAATTTGAGATTTGGACAAACTCTAAACTGGAGTTGACATCATTTTTCTACAATACCAAGAACAAGAAGAACGATCCTCAAGAATATTAAGGGTGTAAACCAATCTTTGAAATTAACATTCCCCTACTGTGATTTGAACACATTACCAGTCGCAGATATTTACGAAAGTTCCTACAGATATGCTTGGACTTACTTCATTCTCATAGATTGATACAAGAAAAAGTATTTTTATAATTTTGAAAGAAAGGAAAGCATGGGGAGCCATGATCAGCTATCTTCTATCATTTTTATCAAGTTTTCATTTCTAATTTGTAAATAAGAAAATATTGAAGATTAGGGTTGAGCTCAACATTTTTTTTAGCCTCTTCACAGAAAACTTGGTGATCATTGCTCCAATTGCACTTCATTTAGGCTAATACAAACAAACATTTGGTGAATTACAGTGAGACAACTTACCCTCCAAACATCGGGTGGCATCTACCTTGTCTATGAAAGTCACAAAACCATAGTTATCCCTGAAAGCCAAGAAAGGAAATTATTGTAGTTAAAAAATTTAAAAAAAAAAACTCAAAAGAATAAAAAATTCCCCAGCAGAAATAGAGAGAAAGAGGCAATTAGTTTTATCTTGATAACCTTGAGATTTTATTTTCAAACCATAAAATTCTCAAAAACTTAATATATTTTCAGTGATTAAATGATCAAGAACATGTATAACAATCTTCATTCATTCATTCCTTCCTTCCTCAGCAGTTCAAAAGTTCAATATTTTTTCAATGTCAACATATTGTTATTTACATATAAATTGTAAACAAACAATAACACATCATTTTTGAATTCTTGGTGTTTTATAAACATTTTAGCCAAATTTCAGCACAACTGATCAAGAGTCGAGAAATTTTCCTAATTGTGAACAAAAACAATGTTTTTGCTTATAAAATGAAAACAAACATTCAGGTTGGCTGAACCCCCCCCCCCCCATTCACACATTTCTCCAGAAACTCACATACTAAGTTTCATTGAAATATATCAACAAAAAACAAAATTGTTTAATCAAGAGAAAGGAGATGATGACTTCAGACACCCATTGTGGATAATGATAAAAAAATGAAATGAAATCCTAGGGGTTAATTACAACAAGTATAAATTAGATGAATTAGTGAAGGAAATCTCAAGACAGCAACTTATGGAGGTGGCACAATGGTTATTGACGCTGACAGTGGAATTGACAAGTTAAGCTTCAGTCAAGGCTGCTTCGGACAAATAAACTTAGGAAAGGCATAAACCCATCTCTTCTGCCCTGGTTATCGCTAAAATAGCAGGGCAGACTGGGATCTCTGGCCTTCAGGGGAAACCAGGAGCTGTATTGGCTCCAGCCCTTCGCTTGGACAACCTTCAAGGGAGATTTGCCAGCTGTTACAACTTAGTCCAGGTCTGCAACCCAGAGAAACCGAAAACAAGACTTTCTGGGTGCGACTCCATATGCTCACAAGACTGGCAGATGCCACCCCAAGCGATAATCCAAGGGAAATTACCCTGAAAACAATTTTGCAGAGTAGCTTCCCTTAGTATGACGGACTAACACATAGCATCTTATGATGTAAATAGAGAGATTTATGAAGAGATTTCAAATGTCTACTTACTTTCCTGATCTGAAATGAAGGCTGACCTTCTCTATGGCTCCATGTTTCCTAAATAGGGCGGTTAGTTGATCATTTGTGAAATTATTGGGCAGCTTTCCAACATACACGACTCTGCGTTGTTCCTACAGAAAGAGAAAGGGTCTTAAATCACCAAACAAATCGAATTCATGTAGGAAGCGATAGAAGAGTTATGTCCCCTCGCCATTGTTCCGACATACGATTCTACGGATCAACGAACTTTAAAAATAAACATTGAATAAATCCACATTAAAAAATGCATTGTACATCCATGTAACGTTTTGTTCAACAGTTTTCTATAAGTCCAAAATTATCCACCAGATAAAGAAATAAAATTTCAAATTATTTGCCATTCGATAAACAGAACTACATAATTATTCAATGGTGAATAGAAAGTTATCTTTATATCAACATGTTTTCGAATTCCTATACAAAAAATACCGACCTGTGACTTAACTGAACTAAAAACAAAAAATTCAGATTGAAATTGGAGTCTCAGCCTCTGAGTATGAAGTAAATAAAATTCACACTTACCTCTTCGTCATTCTTCTCAGTATGTCTTTGACGTCGAGCTCTGGAGCTTGGTCTGCAAAATTTACAGAATTGATTAATTGATTGCATCATTTTTTTTTCATTTTTTTTTTTGAAGAACATTATCAAGTCATAAAATACATTCAAGCTTCTAGAAGCTTCTATTCAATTACCAGTATCAAGGATTTTGAGCCTGGGGGAGTTTTTTAAAAACTATCCAATAAATATATAATTTTTTGTTCTTCAAGTTAATTTTGATCACTTGGGATTATTTATTCTTACACATAAATTTCCTTTATCAAGATATTCATTTTTTTTTTTGTAATCCTAAATATCACAAGGTTTTTTTTTTGATAACGGAAAAACAAAAACGTTTTTTCTCAACATAAGTAAATGTTCTAATGATCAGACCCCCAGCTCTAATGGTGCAGCCTATACAAGCAATTGATGGATAGTTAGCCAGAATCACTCGAAAACTGAAGATATCTAGTTTCAAACAAGATTTATAAATGAATAGTTAGTACTCACTGATTAGAGTAGATGGGTGACCGAGAGCGGGAGCGCCCTTGTCTTTGTCTGTGACGGTCGGATCTTTTGTGATGGCTCTCACGGCATGAAAGGCGAGAAGAATAGCTTTTCCTCGTATAGTCAGGAGAAGGGGATCGAGTTCTACAGTGCGGCTCAGAAAATTCTGATGTAGATGGTGATCCACTTTCGTATCTGGAAAAAAAATTTATAAAATTAGAAATCAAAAATAAAACTGGCACCTTCAGGGTCAAAAGCCACCCCTGAATGTAAATATTTCAGCCACAAAGTCAAATTCTCAGTCATGGAGAGGAGTGTGTGTGCAAAATTCCAAGTTTCTACTATGGACGGTCGGGGCTGAAGTGAGTAGAGAAGAAAGAAAAACTTTAATCTAGTGTTCATAGCATTTCATTTCCCGTTTCTTTCTTCCGTCGATGGATGAAATAGGAATGGAATATGTCTAAATCTTTTTCTATATTAATTATTTTAAACTTTTCACTCTCACCCGGAAGTCTGTACTTGTCATTGTTGTTGAGTTACGAAAATCAAGTCATCTCTGTAGTAGCTTGACAAATGAGGGAATACAAGACAGCAAATCTAGTTTGAGTTTCAGCTAAGGCAGCAACTTCACTTCGAACTAATTAATCCTCATGAGAAAGGCATGAATTCATCTCTTCATTTAGGTATGGCAATTAACAGGACAGTCAGAGCCATTTAGCCCCCCATCTTGGGTGAAGGGCTTCAGGGTGTTAGCTAGCATTCTCACAAGCCATTCAAGAGCAAATTCCCTACAGAAACCCAATTCAAATTTCCTAAAAAAGCTGATTGCATTTTTGTCAATTTTTGTGGATTTGGGGGCCCTTTTGGGCAGAATAAATACAAATACAAAAATGCACACCCCAGAAAACTACCCCATCCTATGAAAATGGTGGAAATTATTGGGCAGGCAACTTCATTTCATAAAAAAACTAATAGTAACCAGAAGTGCATAGCAGCCCTATGCTCCAGAAAGAAACAACTGGAATAAAACAACAAAAAAAAATATAAAGAGGTTAATTCTTTTTGTATATATGTTCTGTATGTTTGCTTTACCTCTGTCAGGGAAAAACTCGGAAAACAAGAACAAGAATAAATTTTTTAAAAAATTCTTTTAGAAAGAAGGAAGAAAGAAGGAAAAGAGAGAGAGAATCGAGACATTGAATACTCACCCATTAGAAGTGCTGCAACTGTTGCTGTCAGGACTAAGAGCATATTTCTTGCTTGAATCATCCCAAGACCCATTGCAATCTCCAGATCCCGCCTCAGAGTCCTGCTTGATATTGAGTCTTTGGAGTACGTTCTTCTTAGTGCCAAGCCGTCCTGAGGTGAGGATATATGCTGGAACCTTGTCCAGCATATTTTCTTTACTATCATCAGAAGAAATGGATCCAGTGTCTGAAGTTTCTGATGCAGACTGTGGTATCACATCAAGGAGAGAGACATACCGAACGCCACCCACTACTTGCTCTCTGCCAGCAATCATTGATCGTTCTTCCGCCTGAGGGACTGACAGGTTAGAAACATCAGTCACCGTTGGTACCTCAACAGGAACATCTACCACAGCTAGTTCCTCTGTCGTCTCCACAACTTCAGATACGGTGGAACATTCCACAATTTCCTCCTTAACATCTAGTTGGCCCAGATAGAGATTATTTGGCTCAAATGATGAATCAGAGTTTTCGGCAGCATCGATTGGCAAGGTGAAAAAGCCTGGCTGCTGCAAGTCGGACACAATATCCGGATCAGCAATTTCTGCAAGATCCAAAAAACTATCGATAGCAGCAGCAGCATCCGACACCACCATTAGTTCGTTCTCTTCCTCTGGTGAATGAGTAACAGCGGAACATTCGTTATCGGGAGAAGCACTTTTGAGTATCTCCTCAATTTCTTCCCACCAGGAAACTGTTGTTAGTTGAGGCTCATTATACCCTAATATACACGGGGTCTCTGCTGATTTCATTGAATCGATCAAATCGTCGGACTCAGTTTGCCCTAGCCTATCATTACATGCCAGACAGCTTGAAGTATTGTAGTTGAGCTCGTTTATGTAACGGAGCTCCGCTTCTTCATCAATGAGCTTACATTCTGTGCGGAACGTGTCACGGCCATACAACAACAAGTCCACTACTCCTGGCGTGTCAGCCACTTCGTCTAAGGACGGCTCCTTGTTATCATTCTTCGCACCTGCGTTGGCCGAACTATCGTCTTCTATAATTCCGCCATCATTCTCAGTGTCTGAACACTCCATATCTACAACTTCCAAGTTGTCCTGCGTCTCAGCCTCGGCATCGACGGCAGCCATTGATGAGCCGGCTTTCTTCTTGGGAATGATAAATGTCCGTTTCAATTTTTTCTCGACTGGCTTCTCCTCATCAGGTACCGAGCGGGAATAGTCATGATCCAACAAGATTGAAATCGCCAGATGATTCTTTTCAGCGGATTTTCTCTTGGGTGCACTGGCCTGGACATATTTCGCGAGGTTCTTTGGCTTTAATAAATCTGGCAATGTTTCCTGTTTTTGATTGTCTGAACTTTTAACAGACAGAGGAGGCAGAGAAAATGGAGCCGATGACACTGTTGGCCTTTTGACCCCTGACTGGCCTTTGACAGGTTCTGCTGATTTTCTTGGAACGCGACTCGAGGTTGGCTTTTGAGCTATCACAGACTTGCTTGTTCCGGGCACTAAGTCTTTATCTAGAAAAAAAGAAAAAAAAAACAGATCTAGATATAGGATTCATCAGTGACGGTGAAGAAGAAAGAGAGAGAGAAAAAAAAAAAGAAGAAAAAAAAGAAAAAAAGAAGGAAGAAAAAAAAGGAGGAAGAAAAAAAAGGGGGAAGAAAAAAAAGGAGGAAGAAAAAAAAGGAGGAAGAAAAAAAAAGGAGGAAGAAAAAAAAAGGAGGAAGAAAAAAAAAGGAGGAAGAAAAAAAAAGGAGGAAGAAAAAAAAGGAGGAAGAAAAAAAAGAGGAAGAAAAAAAGAGGAAGAAAAAAAAGGAAGAAGAAAAAAAAAGGAAGAAAAAAAAGAGGAAGAAAAAAAAGAGGAAGAAAAAAAAGGAAAATTGTTACAACGCTGTTCCATTCATAACTAGATAGAATATTATGGACCATCTTATAACGAGTCTACAGTGTAATCAAAATTTTTCACATCATTATTTCTATCCTGAGCCAAACTACATCAACAGAGAATAAAAAAAAAAAGAAAAAGAGTTTCACAAACCTTTTTTCTGATTGGTTAATGTCTTTATGACAATCTTATTCGTGACTGGGTCTCTCTTGGACGCCAACCCAGCTAGGTTACCCTGACCAGAATTAGTGGAAGCAGTGGCTCCAACACCATTAAGCGTAGATGGGGGCACATGTGGAATTTGGGAGGAAGGGGTGGTGTGTGGTGGTGAAGGACTTTGGGGTGTGTGTAAAATTGGAGAACTATGTGTGGATGAAGGCAAAATTGGAGAACTTTGTGTGGATGACGATGTGTAAAGAATTGGGGAGCTGTGTGTGGATGTAGGAGAACCTTGGGAGGATCTCCGAGAATATGTGTTCTTGGTGGATGAGGTTAGCATGCTGCGGAGCCCATTTTTGTGTTGCGTTGGGTAATCTCCAAATTTGTTGAACTGATGCTGCATTTTCGAATTACCGACTGGTTGCTGCTTTCGATAACACTGCTGTTGTTGCTGCACTTGAGCAAGGTGGTTTGCCGTATTTAAGTTCCCTGGGGGAGGCCGATTTGAACTAAAAAAAATGAAAAATAAAATTCAGTAAAATAGGAAATTTTCCTTCTGAAATAACCAAAAGGATTCTTCAATTGTTTGAAATTGTAAAGATCAGGGTTTCCATTTGAGGATCAACCCTTCATAGACAGAAGAGCCAGATCTGAGATCTGACTGGCTGGCTGAACATAGCCAAATCTGGCAATATGATTCAAAATTAATGATATAAAAATTCAGGAGTAAAAAAGCCTAACATACAGCCTGAGTTTAATCTTAGAACGTATTTGTATGAATGGGTTTACTTGTATAGATAGTTCACAAATTGAATTTGAATTTGAGTTACCTTAAAATGGGTATAATTTAGAAATGAGACCTATCCTGATAAGGTTCTGGTTCAAGCAGTAAGAATCAAAAGTACTTCAATTTTGTCAAATTACTTGTCCAAAAATATAGATGTTCAAGGTAAATAGAACTATGTGGTCTATTTAACAAACCATTCACCAGGCTTCTGGAAAACCGGCCATTTTTCAAAATGGTAGGCTCAAGAGCAGTTCACCATTTCATAGGAATGACCACAGACTCATTGCAAAATTGACACCCATGGACTAAAAATTCTTATACCCAGCACCCAAGATGTTGGAATTTTCTCCAGTTGAGGATCAGTTGATTAATACTGATTCAACAGATTTTGTTTTAGAATTGGATCAATTTGCATACGTTATCAAGTTTCATTCTTTACTTTTCTCCATTTAGTTCTCATCATATATTTTATAATCTATGTTTAAGAATTTCAATTAGATTAATCAAGATGAAACAGACGCTGGTTTATTTATTAGTGTATTTATTTGTATCTGTAAACTACAATTCTGTTCAGGTTTCACATTGAATTTTATATTCCATGTAAATACTAAACCTAGGTCCAGACTCAACCAAATCCAGAAATTCACTCAACCTCCAATCTTGCCAGATGAATGGTTTGGTAGTTGAACAAATACATGCAACTAATGAGTTGAGTTAGAAGTGAACATGGCGGAAGTTGAAAGACTCACCTCGATGCTGATCGTGCAACACTTGAGTTATCTGAAAAGGACGAAAAGAAAGAAACGTTTGAATAACAAATGCTTAGGAAGAGAAGAGAGAAATAATTTGCAAAGGAACCGACAAATCTGGCAGAGGTGTTTGTGAGTATGTCGGATAGATTTGTCAGAATGTTCAAAATTTTCCAAGTTGAAGACATACCAACATTAGGGGCTAAAAAGTTGATATTTGTTATTTTTAGAGCTACAAAACCTAGTTTTTCTTGATCTTAAAGCTTGAACATTCTACATTTTAATTCAAAGAGAGCTCAAGCTTCAAAATATCTCAACATTGTAGCACAAAGAATGAAAATATCAACTTTTAAAAAATGGTGTTTAGCACTGATCATGTGTGGCCACTCGTATACTTTCTTACTTTTTTGGAAGAAAAAAAAAAAAAAAAAAAGTCATTATGACTCAATTTTTACATCATTACGAATACTGAACATGTTTTAGAGTTCCTATATATTTCATATGTAATCAAATATATAAATATTTCCAGGTGGTGATATAATTCCATGCAAAAAAAAAAAAAGACTGTTCCACATTCAGATAATTTGCCACAGCAGGTTGTATAGTGTGGTGTGCACAAATCCACCCACAAAAGTTGCAAGACATTGAATTCCTCTGAAAACATTAGTCTCACCTGTTGAGGCAACAAAGTCTTCAAACTGAAGAAGAAGTTTTGAGAAGGAATTGGCTGTAATTCCCTGACCTGAAGGTTTTCCTGAAACAAAAAAAATGGCAATAAATTGTCATCTCTAGAAGAAAAGACCACCATACATTGTAACATAATTCAGAAAAGGAAACTGATATTTTTAGATACTGAATTCCAGGTGACTTGAAGAAAAAACGTCAAGGAAAAAAGTTATAACTGTTTCCTGACAAAGAGGAAAAAATAAGTAATAATTCCATTTATTTGATTTATAGCAATAAAATAAGTAACATTGATATTACTCATTTTATTACTACAAATTATAAGCGACACATCATCAACATTCATTTTATTGAAAAACAACTAATTTCATTACAAATATAATTAATATTATTACTTTAATCAAGTTAAAATATTACTCATTTTGATATAATCATTATCTTATCAAATTTTTTCCCCATAGACTTTTTTAGCAGCTGGAAACCAAAATTATGACTTTTTTCCATTAATCAAATTCCTCATAGAGAACCCAAAACTGGGCTAGGGTAGAACCTATTTTCTTTTTCAAGTACCCATTCATTACAGCAGATACAAAATTTAATTTCAAGTTCTACTCTGAATACTGCAAGGCTCAGAACCATCATCCCAAGATGTTAGCCAGCATTCTCAGAAGTTATTCAGTGGTCCATTCCCAATAATATCCTATTTTCAATCAAACTTTGGACACTTTTGCCTGGAAAAATAAATAAATACTAAATGTGTATTTGAACTTCAAGGTACTTGATAATTCCTTTATTTATTATTTGAAATTTAGTATCACAATTACTGCATAGCTTTTATACCTCAAAGTTAATGAGTTTAGGAATAGTTACTATCAAATCTTTAGTAATTAATAGAATTGTATAGTTAGTTATTAATCATTTATGGCTCAAAATGACTCAGTCTCCAGGCACGGAATGCTTTTCACTCTCTGACCTTAAATTGCCACCCTTTTAATATATTCAGATTGACCCACATTCAGAATCACTGTGGTACTTATCTTGCTTGAAAAGGGGAAAGGGTTCAACGACTTCTTTATTACAGGGTACCAGCAACTCAGCCAAGTTGCTTCCAGTGCCGTACAACAACATGACGTAATGATATGGGATTGTTTGAGAAAAACGGAGACATGTTTTGTTTTTTTAAGGTGCCGGTTGCTAGCTCAATGTCCAACATGGACTGCCTTATTGGGAAGTGATAGGTTAATTTCTTTTGATACCATCATGGAGTGAAGGTTGTCTCCAAAATTTTATCGATTTAATAGAGAGTTGGCTTCAGGAATTGTGACACTTTATTTTAATCAAAAAAGGACAAGAGACTAAACTATTTTTTGCCATTATTTACCTTCACCATAGTTGTGGATGTTTTGTTGTTTCTTTTTTTACTTGCATAATAATTCTTTCTTATACAGCCAAATAATGCAGCAAACATCCACACCTTATATAAATGAGTGCATGTACTAAAACTAATTGTCTAGAAGAAGAAAAAAAAAAAACAAAAAAAAAAAAAAAAACGTTTTTATATGGTGCCCAGTGGTGTATTCAAGCAAATTTTCATGGTTATAGACCCTACGATGTGACCAGGACCTCCCAAAAAGACACACATAGGCACTCAGAGAGAGAAGAATCTGTTGCCCACGTTTTTGGTTGGTAGGTCGGTCGGACTATTTGTGGGGCTACGGTGATTCAATATGCCTGATATTTCAGTTTGGATCTTTGTGCAGTGGGTAAACTTCAGTTTCGAATATCTTCGTATTTCTGCCTTGCATTATTTATCACAAAAGATACCCCGCCCAATTAGTTACCTGGTTGAAATATTAACCCCCAATTAAGAGGTGTTAATTGGCTGAATTCACCAACACCAAGTTATTCATGAGGATTGAGGTTCGCCAAGGAAAAAAGAAAATCACATTAAAACATGTACAAGAAAATCATGTGCAGCGTCTGTAATGTAACCCCCCCCCTTTTTGCGAACCTCAACCAAACTACTACCGAAGGCAGTTCAGCAATATATAGTGATAGAGCAAGAGCAGAAATCATCAAATAATCGAAATTGAAAGCGTTCTGCGCGGGGGCCCCTGAAAACGTGGGGCCAGTTTCGCTACATAGTTTAGTCAGAGCAACGTGTCACTATTTGGGATAGAAGCCCCAAAAGGTAACATGTGTCTTGAGACAAACAAGTAACAGATTGATTTCTTGATCTAACATCGAGTTATCTGTGAAAATAGTAATATAAAGATAAGAAATACACGTAAGTACAAAATTTACTTACCATGATTGGTTACAACAATAGTAGAATTATTTCGTCTGAAAAGAAAAAAAAAATCATTGTTTAAAATCTTTTGTTAAGACTAGAAAAAAAATCTGATGACGATTTATTCAAATGTCCCTGAAAAAGAAACCATGTGGAACGTAACAGGTTCTGGTTTCTGTTTCATGATTTAAAAAATAAAATAAAAAACAAACACTATCACTTTTCTTTTTACATGTAAAAGTAAAACTATAATTGGTTAAGATTTTACTGTATTTTTCATCTATTAGCGAAAAAAATTCTCAGTAGTAATTTATCGTGTTTTCGGTAGTTGTGACCTTTCCCGTTTCAAAATGGCCATAGCTGCAACTGAATAGTGGCAGACGCTGATGGTGAATTTAAAGGAGACAACACTTGAGAACTTGGCAGCTGTAGCAGTGGCCATCCTGGAAAGGATAAGGTAACAATAGCCATGTTATCATTAATCCATTAGACCCTAGAATCTTCCAGGAGTTAGTTACTTTCAGGGGAAAAAAATTCTCCTTACGTTGCACGGTTCTATTTACAATACAAATAGATGATAAAACAGATTAATTGATGTTTTTTTCTTTTAACAAAACGAAATGAACAAAGGGAAGTAACCGAAAACTTCGCATCCTCACTTCCGTACAACGGGCGGAAAGTAACGGCCCAGTTTACCAAACATGAACATAGTAAATAGAACCCCTTCTGATATAGCCATTCAAAATTCGATTTTTTAAAAAAAGAAAAAATAACGAATTCCTGGGAGGGTTTAATCTAAGTTCTATAACAATTTCAAAAGCTCAAAAAAATTACAAACGAAAATATTTTCTTTTTTTCTCGACTAGGTAAACTAAAAAGCCACAACTAATCAATTTATCATTGACGAAGTTAAAGTTACCTCCTCAACATTAGGGTTAACAAAGACGTAAAATATTCTGATCGCACTAAAAGTACAAAAGGATCAACATTGGAGAAATGGGTGGAGAAGGCAAACCATGTGGACGGGTAACAGGTTACACAACACAATTCAACAGAGATCGTCATTATATTCGAAAAGAGATGAAAACTGATTAATTTCTATCAAAAAAAAAGTCCATAGTCATATTTTATTTACGTTAGAATAATCACCAATCGTGATCAAATCATTATTAATTATCTACTACAACAGGAATACCTTCATTTGTACGGTTTTGATGTAGTAGTACGGTTGAGGTATTTCTGCACAAATTTATGTAATTAGTGCAGGTTTTGATACAGTACGGTTACGGTATTTCTCTACAAAATAATGTATCGAAAAGTATAAACTAAAAGACAAATTAAAAAAAACATTAAATAATAAGTCGTTGAATGGTGAAGTTTTGAACAGAACGGAAATTTTGGGAACGAATTAACCGCATTAATCAAGGTATCATTTCCTATTTACCTTTTCTCCATGAGGGCCTGAGTTGAAATAGAAAAGGAAAAAAAAAAAAAAAAACAGCAAAAAAATAAATAAATAAATAAAAATACGATGAGGGTAAGTAAACTGATAAAGATGGTTTACAATAATTCATCCAATAAAGAAAAGATATAAATGAAGAAAATATATTCAGCTCAGACTTTTCAAGAGTTAGACGGAAATAAGTTAAACAAAGAGAAGTTACAAAGTGCTTGGAGTGGGGGGGGGCATGTTGAAAGTGGGTCAGTTTACATAAATTAGCATGTGTAGACTTTTTTTTACTTGAATTAATGTCGAAAGAAAAATGTATGAAACTAATAACTAGGTGTTTATCAAATTCTGAATAAGTTTAAAGTGTAAAGTACTTGGTTGGGACGGGCAAGGAAGATGAATAAATAAATACTTGAGAAATTCCGGATACTGCTGCTAAAATGAGGTCAAGAAATAAAGAGGGGGGAGCTTGAAAAGAAAACAAAAAAGCGAAAAATATAGATTGAAATCATGAAATAAACTACAGCTTATAATTTTATTCTTATGTTATCTATTATAGACTGGGAATACGTACTAGTTCTAATGGGCTCGCAGGGGGGGGGGACAAGGTAAATCGTTGAAATGGGATAGAGACAAGAGATGAAAAAATAAATGAAATCTTCCACGTGGATTATTTCGCGCCATTTCCAAAAACAAACAACGAACAGATGACGTGTGACCTATGACTATACGAAAGGCTACAAATGATTAAGTAAAAAAACAACAAAACAAAACATATTTACTAATTTTGAATTACATAAATGAAGTGGAACCCACGTGCGCGGGGAAGGATTATGCGACAGATCACGAGACAACGCATTATATCATAAAAAGGATGGAGTCAGAGATATCATAAACCTTTACAAAACTCAAATGAATGGCAATGTCCAGTCATGTTGAAAGAATGCCAGACAACTGCTGAACATCACGACTCACCACATAGATCCCCTAGAGACCATATGCAACATTGTGGCCGGCAAAAAATAAGATAGCGTAACGCACCAACTAAACAAGTTGACACCCATGATAGAGAAGCCCCCGGCGAATCTTGATGAAGGTCTGTCCAATGACATGATGATCGTGATTGTAGTAACCTATTATCAATATCAATGATTCATTATTTATTAAAATGAAGCATTGTAAAGACCATTATAATCAATTCGACTATCACTCACCTTCTTGTGGTAAGAACTGAACAATGAGTTGAAGGTAAATACTAAACAAAATTAGTAATGGGTTTGAAAGCACTTAATTCTTGATTATTGGCCTGATTTCTACCCTCAAAGATAAGAGGAAAGATAGATTCAAGGCTATTGAATTACAGAGAAATCTTGAAAAAATTAATTGTTGAAAGCCATGATTTGATATAAGGAATGGTTAAGGAGATAAGTAAGTCGCCAAATAAGGCCAAATTACAGCAGCAAGACGATAATGACTTTCACGTACTTCTCTCCAACCATTTTTTTCCTAATTGTCTATAACTAATACTAAATCGAACTTGTTTTCATGTTAAAAAAATTAAATGACATGAGAGAAAAAAATCATCTGACAATTCAATTATTCATTCATAAAAATCTAAGCATCGCGTCCTTTTCTCCAAGCAATGTCTTCAAAACTGTCTTTTACTTATACTTTTATTAAAATCAAACTTGTGCATATGTGGAGAAATAAATTAATAAACTGATTAATTCAATTAATTCACAAAAACCATCCCCCGGGCTGAGGGGTGAACACAGCTGGGAGTGTCAATTCGCTAGAGAAACATGGACGAAACTGACATCAGTCGGGAGTTGGAATTATAACAGCTGACATTTACACGTAGTTAACGGGAGTGTATCGTGTCACTGTCAGAAATGATGGCATGTATGTAATTGATATTTTGTTTAAGTCCCTCCTCACTAATCCAACTGTAAAAATAAAATAAATTAGACAAAAATCATTTATATCAACTCATTGATACACGAATAAATCATCCCTTTCCCTTCCTTATGGAGTGGGAATGAGCACTTTTTTCTTCAAGAAAAATCTTTGACATTATTTTAAGAATATAATAAAAATTACTAATTATGTTTTTAAAATAGGGTGGAAAAGATTTTTCAAGTTTCTATTATTTATTGGGAAGTAACAAAAATACACGTGGCGTATGATAGGAACTAAAAATTGAATCAAATGAGGTATTTATTATAGTTAAGACCTCCGCAGCCTGTAAAATTGTTATCGAGGAAAAAATGCAGAATTCAGCAAAGAAAGCACTGAGAAATAACCGGTGCTCAAAACCAAAGGCGCTCGATAGCTTTCAAAAGGAAAAAAGCTGTTTACTAGGAAGATTGGCGCTGCACAATCTTCCTGATCCCTTCATGCAACGAACCAAATCAAGAGCTTGAAAAACTATACAAAAACCATGTAATGGATTTATTTGGTCCTGGATCAATTGAAAGGAAAGACGGTGCTATTAAGGAGAAATTAGCTTCAACCAGGAATCAAGTCAACAATAATCAATTAATGTTTGCTTCATCATTTTTCTTAGATGAAGAATCGTAACCAATTAATTTTTTTTTACTAATATTTTCTGTCATCATAATTTCCTAGTTGGGCAATTGACTTGGCCTTGGTTCGTATAGAGAAGGGGAGATAACTATTATAGACACTAATGACTTTCTTGTACATCTTATGATAAGTAATATTTTTTGTGAACCTCGACCAAACAATTACCCGATTGTTCTCTATCACAATTCAACACAGATGAACGATCTGAGTTGAGGTATTAACAACAAATCAGCTAAGAAATTATTATGAAAGGTAATAGTAGTAAAAAAATAGTGCCGTTTTCGTTCATTTAGTACAAGTCGGGGACTATCCCGAACCCTAGTAATCATGTTAATTTTCATTCTTTCGACACGGGTACGAATAATAAATACAGCCTAATTGACGGGTCGGGCTGATAGGACGAACTGCAATGTAGTTACTTACAACTACATTCACCCACGAGGCTGCACCACTCTCGTTAGGATCAGAGGTTTATCGCATGATATTTGGAGTCGTCCCAAAAACGGAAGTGCCGATGGGACGGGACAATTTCTGAAACGGACACGTGAGCCCCCACCTCGCCCAAAATTATCCGTGCGTCAATTTTTTCACCCTCACGGGGATGCAAATAAATACTTTACAATTACAATACATTAAATCAAAGTGGCAAATTGGGCAAGTACTTTTCTTTCATACACGTGTATCGGACACGTGAATTCTACAAAAGCACAATTTACATTGTAAAATAAAATACAAGTAATGGGGGGGGGGATAAGCTCATCTTCCACTGTCATTAACGAAGAAAAAACGCATTCACAGTCTCTACCCCCGAAATACACCAACTTTTTCATAGTATCCAAGGGACAGGAAACGAACGCAGTAGGAAAAAACCAGACACAACATGGAGGGATGAGAAAGAAAAGTTTGACATGCCGGTAAAACATGGCAATCGTTAACACGATCACGGTCGTCATGGACGGAGGTAGGGAAAGGCCTTATAATGGGCGATGATGAATATGTTGGTTGTTAATCAGACAATGAATCAAAAATAGAAAAAAAAGCAAATACTGACTAAAATGACCTAAAGTTCATTGTGTCTATTGGAACAATAAACTAAACTTGACTATGGATACTACTACACAAAGAAAGTTAAAGAGAGAGGGAGGGGTTTCTTACTAGAAAATTAAAGTGATCAAATAATTCTTTGCTAGTAATTAGTTAATTGATTCGTGAATATACTGTTATTACCAACAATCAGACCCCCAACCCTGTAATAAACCTGCCAATTTTTTGTACTTCAGGGGGAGGGGCGCGAGCTAGATTTTTCCAAGTTATTTTATTCATATTTGATTTGGTAATTTTGGTTGAAGTTCGCAAAAACTAAATGAATGAATAAAATAAAAAGGGAGGATAATTATTATTATTATTATAGATGCTGTAAAATACATGACTTTTTCGTGAACCCAAGCCGAACAATTACCCTAACTTTTCCAGATTAAACCTCAGAGTCCTGAAGTACTAAAAATATTTACCTTACAGGTCCTATATAGACTGTAATTACATATGCCTCGACTACAATGAATACGGTTGAGAGAGGTTAATCGGTTTAAATTTACCTGACTGGGGGGGTGGATTTCTAGTACTGAAAACAAAAAAATACAAGATTTGATTGTTGAGGGGAGGGGTTCGATAATATATTTTATATAGATGTATTGATAATTAAACGTTAGTAACCATTAATCCGATATTTTGTAGCATGAAGCAAAAAATATTGTCCACGTGTTTTAGTCAGTTCACTCAAAACTGTTCTCATAAGTATTGAATAAACTTAACCAATATAAAATGGATTTTGACAATTAACACGAGCATTTAGTGTATGATGGATTCACCAATTATAGATAAAACCACTTGAAATTTACCTCAATTTAGAAAATAGCTGGGGTGAAAAACTTGTCTACTTAGTACAAAAAAAGCAGTGTTGCCTATTCAGATGTTTTCCATCTAAATATAGAGGTTTTTAGTTGCATCTAAACGTCAAAATTACTCCTAAGTATTTTAATAAAATAAGCAAAATTTTTACTTGTGGTATGGTTATGAAATGAATGATTGTTGACGATCAAAAATTCATTAATAAATGAAATATATTAACTAGACTTCAAATACTAGACAGACATTCTAGATATTTTTTTTACTCAATTTTAGAGGCTAACTAGAAATTAAAGTTGGCTACACCGACTAGAAGCAACTTCAACATCCGACATATTTACAAAATAAAGCAAAAAGGAATTTATATTCATCATATACACACAAAATAAGGGTCAGTAGGGTTTTTTCTTGGGTCGATTTTTTTTTACACAACAGAAAAAAAAAAAAAAAAAAATTCACGATCTTTTTTTCTTCACTCAGAGTAGTTGACTAAAAATAAATAAATAAAGGCTGGGCCAAGTACTAATGATTTAGAATACTCTAGGCAGTTGGATTATTTATTTTCAAATATGCACTATAGCATAAAGTATTAATAATTAAATACATTTTTCTAAATATGAATAATTAAGACGATGAAGAAAACTTGCAAAAGAATCCGGTTCTTAATTATCACGTGGTCGACATAAGGGGAAAAAGTGACTAAAAATTGCTTACATCACTTTTTTTACGCTTCAATTCCTTGAAATTAAAGATCACTCCAATAAATTTGATAATCAAATAAATAAACCTGTACTTTAAGGGGTCAGTTATCAAAACAGAAAAAATATCCAGAAATTAAAAAAAAAAAGAAAAGCATAACGTCTATACGGTCCTAAATTCGGGGACTTGTTCAAAACCAGACAAGTCTGCTAAACTGATCCCCTACTTTTAAGCCGTTCATATTCATGTTCAAGACCTTATTAAGACAGCTTTTTAAATCATAAATTCACGCAGTAAAAATTAAAAATAGTTTTGTTTATGAAATATCAAGATTTACTGGTCAATCTTGAAGTATTTTGGGGTCTTAGGGTATCAAAATAAGGGTGAGACACAAAGCCGAAAAGAGACAGCCTGCTAGAAAAAAAAGATAAGTATTTATTTAGCATGTCGTCGAGTTTAGACACGATAGGTAACACGTGGTCATAAAAAATAACGTCAAAAGAAAGACGTTCAAAAGAAGCAATCGTTATAATAGGGCTTCGTAAATTACTAAAAAAAGTATTTTAGCTGGGGTGAATAAAAAAAATTCAAACGAACCTGTAAAATAAAAACCTTAGAAATACCGGAACTGCAAAGAATGTGGTCAAAATAAGGGGGGGGGTACCGAAAAATAAATTGCAATTTTTTTTCTGCTTGAAGAATATATTGGTCGTAAATTGTCTGCCACAAAATACTGAAAAATTTCGATCGTCAAAATAAACGGTGAGAATATGAGAAAGGAAAAACATAAAAAAAAGAAAGAAATGGAATTCTCCATTGTTTATTTCCCGCCATTCCCAAGGAAACAACGAACAGGTGCGTGACCCATGACCATACGAACGGTCACGGATGATACAGTTTTGGATAATAATGAAAATTTTTTTTTAAAACTCCGATAATTGGGTTGGCAAGAATAACAACAAAAGGCGAAAGTAGATCAAATGAAAATGTTCTCATAAATTATAGAGAATTATTTAAAAAAATGCCAACTTGAGGAAAATAAAAAACAAAGTGTTTTATTATGAGAAATGGCAAAAATGTATTCATCAAACAGGGCCAGAGAAGCAGTTTGTAGATGATTAAAAAAAGTATTCAAATTCAATTGAAGTTGAAACGTACTTTTCTTCAAACGATTTTTCAAAATTAATCCTAATTCTTATCATACGTGTTTTTCACGTGAAAAAAAATCAGCTGAGGAGAATTCATTCATAATGCCACCACCCGGGGAGGGGGTGGTGGCTCTCACCCAGCTGGGAGTGTCAATTTCCTGAACATGGAGACAAAACTGACAGCAGTTGTCTAACATCTTGAAATAATAACAGCTGGCAATTTAGATTGTTAAATAATTAACTAGAAATCATTTAAACTGTTTGTTTTTTTATAGTTAAAACCTCCATGACCAGTGATACAGCTTCAATGATTAGATTGGAAGGGGTGGAATCGAGAGAACCAACTGCTATGTAGTTAATCACTATTACTACAACTACATTAGTAGTGGCTAACTTTGGCAATTATCTATACATGTGCACGCTGAAAGTACAATTTAAATTTGAAAAAAAAAAAAATAATTGCAAAATTGCACATCTTTATTATCGACAAAAAAAAAAAAAAAAAAAAAATCAACCTAGACATTGCACCACGTAGTCTCCATTCATCTAATTATTCCAGTATGTAGGAGTACGGTCGAGATTTGGTTTAGGGGAAACAAAGTTAAAGTCTATGAATAACATTTTCCCATGAAGTATGAACCGCTCCTTCTGAATCTGGTCTTTGTTTCTTGGGAAAAATTTTTCATTTCTCAGAAAATGTGATTTTTTTGGTGGATGGGGGCCGGTTGGCTCCAAAGTGAGTGATCTATTTACCATGCACATATAAGGCAACATAGGACCCTTACTTTGTGACAGTCTTCCTGACACCCGATATTCAATAATTTACAATGTAAATATCCGCTAAACGGGACCCGTGCATTGCTTCCGCCTACGCAAATATTTTCATACCAACTATTGCCAATATGTTGGTTGGTAAATTCGAGAGAAACGAAGAAAAGACTAATATTTATTGGCGACTATCAGTAATACAATAAAATAAGAGTGATGTGATGTAATGTCACTTAAAGAGAGCCCAACAGTCAAGCGGCCTATTAATTGGTAAGAAAGGAGACATACCGGTCTACATATCATGACTTAAGTTACTTATACTACCACTACTAGTCTCACTAATAATAGACTAAAAATAGGACTAGTACCATCTGTGCACTTTTTGGAAACAAGTGAACTGAATGAAAAAGAACAAAAACCTTTGGGGAGTTAAAAATTAAAAAAAAAACATGAAGTTCATATTTTTCGGGCATGCTCCTACTTGCATTTTCAATAAAAGACTAAAAATAGGAATCGTAGTACAGAGTACCTTTACTCTGACATCATACTGTGATGTGTTCTCCGAGCAGGACACAATGAAGTAAGGAAAAGATAGAACATAAATTTTATAATATAAACCTAATGTCTTCATAATATAAAACTCTATAGTAACAGAACAACTGCCCTCTGAACAAAAAGGGAGTTATCAGTCATGAGGCCAACTACTTCAGCCACATACTTGAAATCTGGTTTTACAGTTACTACGCTATCGTCAAGGGGGCAATCGTGCTAGAACTAAACTTTATATCGATTTGAAGGAAAGCGAATAAATAATGAGATCTTCAGGAAAAAGACCATATTGTGGTCAGGTGTGAAAAAAAAGTTATATGCAAAGGAAAAAGGGCGGAGGACACTAGAATAAAGTTAGTAAACAATTATCATCACGTAATTACCGAGTTGAACAATCAGATAATTTTATTTATACACGAGCATAATACCCTGCCACAATAAGGATCATTTTTGGAAGTGAAAATATATATATCATTATCGGTTTTCCTTACTCCTATCTTTCCACGTGGTGTTCAGTTAGAAGAGTGTGTACCTATGTGCAACAGTAAAAATTATCAACTCTGAAATCGAATACTAAGTTAGATTTCAAGTTTTGGGAGTTCTAAAAATATCATCCACAAATACTAAGCTGTAATTTAAAGAAGTTACCAAGTACAAATAGTTTTGAAACGACTAACTATATGCGTTGGATTGGAGTAGTTCATGTTCTCCATACTTGACATGGGATTTTCAGTACTAAAAACAAGATTTAAAAATAAAAAATACGAGATGTTTGGGGTGATATATGAAAAATATCTAGACAAATTTATTAAGGACTAAATGCAAGTAAAAGTAATGTTCTATTGTTAGTATTACTAGTAATTTAGAAGCAGAATATTGTCCACGTGTTTAGTGAGATTACTCGAAGGCAAGACTTAATAATCCAAGGATTCAACTAACTCAACTAAAAATGAATCAAGAACGGGTCTACTTTCACAATTCATTCAAACCAGAATTAAATTAACAGGTTATTCAATCCACAATTAAAATCAGATAATAATGAATTAAAATAACCAAAGTTTTTGTAATTATAAGAAGTCTCGTTCAAGAAACGAGTTTTTTTGATGACGGACAGGGTGGATTGCCATTAAAATCAGTTCTAATTCACTCGCTTTTCGGAGATGTTCAGAAATAAAAAGCGAAAAGGTTGAAATACAAAATCTGTTATGAGGTAAAAGGTTGATAAAATTTCAAGATTGATCGATCAAGTAGAAGAAAGTAAGTAATCTTCTAAAATGTATCACTAAAAGTAAAATATTGAACACGTGTTTACACAGTAGTGAATAGGAAAAAACGACCTACAATCAAAGTGCTTCTTCAAATCAAATTGAACCCCCCCCCAAAAAAATCAATAAAGTGGGTCTAAATTGACAAACAAAATTAATAAATTATTTCAATTTTTATTTTAATCAAGTTAACCCAATTTATTTTAGTACAAACGGTACTAGTAACACACATCTGGAGTGTTGAAAGCAAGTACATTAGTCCAGTCCACATACAAAATCAGTCAAAAATCAAGTTTTAACAGAATAGTAAACAAAGAAAAAAAGAATAAAAACCCAAAACGAAGAAATATTTTATTAATTAACAGAAGTTACAGTCATTACTTAGAAGTTTGTTTTAAGCAACTAAAAAAGTTTTTTAAAAAGTTTCACTTGGCCTTTTTTTTTTAGGTGCCTTTTCAACTAAAATAAAGAGGTTTCCTCTTGTGTGGTCTTTTACTGCACAACAGGTTTAAAATAAAATTGGATAGCGAAATTGGTTCAGAAAAAAATGTATACATTCTACTAATTAGAATTTGTCATGAAATGCATCTCTCAAAAATATAATTAATCAAATAAGACAAGAAAAAACAAAATAAAAGGCCATAAAAAGAAAAGTTACAAAAGAATTTACTCGTCACGTGGGGAACATTAAGTGAAAAAAAAAGTGACTAAATTACTTATATATCATTTTGTTACGTTTTAATTCAATAAGCGTAAAAACTTTCCTTGTCTATTAGATATTTTAAAAAAATGAATGGATCTATACTAACAAAAGTGTCAGTCATAAAAAAAAAATCGAAATTTCAAAAATTAAAAAAAAAAAGTCTTCAGTGCCAAGTAAAAGTAATAATAATCATAATAAGGTAGCTGTTCCTAAAGTCGGGGATTCGTTTCAAATAGAATACATATTCTAAGTAGATCCCCCACTTTCAGGCCATTCATATCTACGTTCAAGACATCCTAATAAAGACAGCTTTTTTTCACTTATAAATTTACGCAGTAGATTTAAGAAATTATCCGTTTATGATATATTGGGGTTTGCCGATCAATTTAAGAGTATTTTTGGGTGCTAAGGGGATCAAAATATGGGTGAGGCACGAAGCCGAAAAGAAAGACTGCCTGATAAAAAAGAAGAAAAAATATTCGCATCATGTCTCTAGAAAGGATAACACGTGGCTGTCAGTAAAAAAGAGAAAATGCCGAGATCACTTTAAAACCCCGACGATTTAAAGACAATAAAAGAACGAAAAAATAAATTTAAATATAAATAACTTACGTAGCGATTTCCATCTTGGGTTATAATCCGATCAAATCCAAAAAATATCACAGTTAAAATATAAATCCAGAAAAAAAGCCACAATTTTAAATTAGTGGTGCAGCATTGAAAAAAATTCAAGTATAGTAGAAAAAATGTAGCGAGCGGACTTCAGTATCCGCGCCGCGCATAAAAATTCGTTTCTTTTTTTTTTTTCAATCAATTTCGCTTTTTTTTAGAAGAAGAAAAAACACGTGGGATGTTTCTTCTCTGTTTCTGACCCTGCCTGAAGTAAAATGTCTTAAGAAATCATCATCATCGTCGAGATCAATTTGCGGCTCTGCCTGTAAAAAGATCTTTTGTACATCATGACAACGAGACGATGGTTCATCATGTTGGTTGGACACTAGACGAATTTGCTTATAACAACGAACAACTACTGCTGGATCCCCTCCCACTCGGACGGGCTGGGTCGGGGCTAGGGTGGGTGGAACAGGGACGTATGTACGTCGTTATTTGATTCAACCGCTCGATCGATCCCAACCCCCTCAACAATTCTAGTAGTTCCTGCTGGACCGGCCCTTGGGCTAGGGTTACTCGTATCCCTTGAAAGTAGCAGATCATCGGTGAAACCTAGTGACAGTGGTCCCGAGTGGGTCTGGCTTCGGTGGGTGGGTGTTACGTCGTATTTTACTCGACTGTTCGATACCGACCCCCTCAACAATTTTTAGTAGTCCCCATTCTGCGGGACCGGCCTCAAAGATTCCTTGTGCTCTTTTAAACTATATGTATTATATCGGTGCAATTTAGGGAAGGTGGTCCCGATTGTAATTCAGCTGACGTCACGCAGATATGCAATCTGTCGCAAATTTTCGAAGCTAGTAGTCCCCGTTGCAGGACCTGCACTATCAGAGTTTCTAGCACCCTTCTATGTATAGTATAATCAGTACGACTTAGGAAAGGCGGTCCTTTACTTAACTGATGTCATGCAGATATGCAATCTGTCGAAAATTTACGAAGCTAGATGCAAGGCCAGTCTCGGGGTTTCTCATGCGCTTTAAAGGATAATGTTACAACTTCAGTGTTCCCGATTGTATTTAAGCTAACGTCACGCAGATGTGCGATCCGTCGAATATTTACGAATGGGGCATATTTAACAAACAATTTATTTCAAAGCCATAATAATTGTACTTTCATTTGTTTTTCTTTCCTGAATTCTTTTCTTTTTCTATCATTTTTTTTCATCCATGCGCTATTCTTACCATCGAGTGGGTGCAGGTTTGAGATTTTCGCACTCAGGATCCCAATCGGGACCACTTTCGCTTAGATGTACCGTATTATCTAATGTTCTATTCTTACAGTGTTGAAAAAAATATATGGGAATAAAAAAATATATCAAAATATTCTGAAAACAGTGCCGACAATTACAACCAAAATAATTCAACTGACAGATATTCCTGAAAAATCTGACTTCTCTATCAAGAAATTTTCTCAATTTTGAAGATTTTATTCAGTTCACTTTATATATTTTACATTTGGAAAGTCCACGTGTCTGACATATGGCAAGCGCTCCTCGCATACAGCGCCAGTAGTCCCCAGTGACCTCTCTATCTCCTTCCTTTTTGTGTTGACCACTGCTGAAGTGATAAAGATCTCTACTCTACTCAACCGGGCACTCCCGCGACTAGGTCTCTAATTATTTGAATAAAGGAGCTGGACTTTGGCGCCGCTTATTGTTAAGTTCTTTTTCATTCATCTATTTTGTAGACTGAAAAGCTGGACTTCGGCGCCGCTTAGTATCATCTTTTTCATTCATTTAATTTTCAAACTTGAAGTGAGGAACATAAGTACATACATAGGAATACAAAACTGACTGATTCAGGATCAAAGTCTACTCTGACAGAAGCTAATAAGTTTTTAAAATATTTCGACTTTAGTAAAAGCATTTTTCCTCTCACTTAAAAAGTGAAGATCTTTAAATTTGACCATGAAAGGGGACTTAATAAAAATTAGTACCTAGATATTTTTCTAGATAGATGGCATGCAAATCTAGATAATTCCAGATATGATTTGAGGTAATTCAGATACTGAGAACTAACGCCATAGCTTTTCATTTCTCTCTCCCTGTCTCTCTCTGTCTCTCTGTCTCTCTCTCTGTCTGTCTGTCTGTCTCTCTCTCTTTCTTTCTCTCTCTCTCTGCTTTCTTCTTTTCGTTGATTAATGACGATGGAATCTCTTTTTTCCCTTTCCCCTCTCTCTCTACCCATCATTTTAAACTTTTCACTCTCAAGTTTTAACCAGAAGTCTCAAATTGTCATTTTTGTTAGGCGAGGAAAATAAAGTCAACTCCGCGGGAGTTTGACAAAAAAGTTTATTACAATTATTATTAAAAGAAAATACTTCCAATAACTACAATAGAAAGTATCCAACTGTCGTGTCAGATGTTCCTGAATAATACGTCTTCACACCTGGGAGTTTTCTTAATTTTACTGTAATTTATTCGTTTTTCCACTTATACTTGGAAAGTCCAACTAAGAAACATTGGGGCGCCTTGTAACACTCAGCACCCTGGGGAACAATACTTCAAGCTGACCCTAACTGATTTTCTTCTTTGACCTCTCTCCTATCTTCCCTTTTTTCAGTAGACCACTTTGATTATCAGCTCTACTGCAGTCAACAGGGTACCCCTCGGGACTATAGTAGTCTCTATTTGTTTAAATAGGGAAGTTGGACATAACCGCCTTCAAGTATTAGTGTGGATTGATTTGTAACCCTAAGGGAACTTTTTTTATTAGTAGTATATAGTAAGTTTTTTTCATGAAACCTCAATATAAGTACCTACAAAATATAACGTCAATTTTTCTATGGCCTGGTGAGTATAATTCTCAGAATGACTGACAAATACTTAAAATGGCCATTAATCGTCCATTATTCACTGTAGATAAGTTTTTTTCTTCAACGCTTTTCAATGCCTCACACCAAAGGTTTTTCAACGTTTCTTTTTCTGTTGTATCAGGTGTTCTCAATGACATACTAAAAGTTTACCACAGTCTGGCCCCTGGAAAGGTATAACTTTCAAGATAAAAAAAAATGGCGACATTTTTTTCGACAGTTCTTTTTGAGGATTGATAAAAACCTTACTTCATGATTCTCATAAAAAGTGTTCGTACGGGACCCCAGAAGAGCTACATCCCAGTCCGCACTATATAGTAATTACATACTTATCTTATTCATGCATTTATCTTTTATTCTACTGTGGGAAAAATTAGCTCGTAAGAAAGAGAAAAAAAAGGTTTACTACATTAATCAGACAAAAAAGTCCCGACAACTACAATGGGAAGTATTTCAAAAAGTGTCAACGTAGCTTGGTGTTAAGATGGAAACACTAAACTTGACATGTTTAAAATGAAGACTGAAATGACTATAAAAAAAACGATAAGAGAGTTAAAATTACTTAAGAGTTAGAAACATTTGAAATGAAGAGTCATCAGAGAATTCTAAAAAAATGACTAGCATTATTGGGAAAGGCACCCGTTAATTTCTGATTTTGAAATGTCGAGATTGTACTCGTTAGGAAAACATTCAACAAGGAGTTTATTCCACATCAAATTTTCTCAAGAAGAAGCAATATGTTGACCGTTTTGATTGTACGAGTTTGATTCATTAATTTGTAAATTGGGAGTCCTACACGGCCTCCAGTCAGATTGCTGGCGCCTTTAGCACAAGGCACACAACTGATCGACCATTGTCCGTGTTGTTGATTTGAGCCAACCCTGTCTGGTTGACCTGTTGACCTCTCTCTCCCTGCCCTTCTTCTGATAACCATCGCAATACTAATCAGTAGAATAGGGTCAGCGTGCTCAGGGTTAGAGATTCGAGACTATCATCCTTCCTTATTACTTGAATTTTTGGAGGAGGGGCTTCGTCTAGGGAGGTATGTGACTTCTCATTTCCAACCACCCACAATAAAAGAAGAAAAGGAATTCCCTCGTCCAGTTGGTACTCTTAAAAATATCATTGATTTTTAAGAAATGAATAAAAATAAAGACGGTCTGGTTTTTTACTGGACGAGTTGAAAAAAGTTATAAAAGTTTGGATTGTATTTGGTTGTATCGCGTATGAATTACAATTAATCGATTTGCGAAGCCAAAACAATAGTATCTTCACAAAATAGATTATAGAACAGACTTCCTGAGAAAAATCATATAAGATCTCAAATAAATGCCTAGATTTGCTACAGGCCACAGAATTTTGGGTGCCTACCTAATCCGGCTCGTGAGCCTATGGTTACTCATTTATGCTTTATGGATTGACGCATTTAGACCTGGATTCGGCCCATTAGATCAAAAAGTTTGCCCATGCTAACCAGAGAGCATTAGTTAAAATGCTAATTTGAAAAAAGGAGCCCACTCAAGATCAGCGGTTCTCAACCATTAAGGTTTTACTTGGTCCGTGAACTTGATGTTAGTTCGACTCGACCCTGTCTAGTTTCTCCCTTGATCTCTCTCTCTTCTTTCCTTTTTGTAATGACCATTGTGCTACCGATCAGTAGAACAGGACAGGGTACTCCTAGCCCAAGACTATCATCCTTTTTTATTATTTGAATTTTTGGAGGAGGGGCTTAGCCAAGGATGTGACTTCTTATTTCCAACCGTCCACCAGAAAAATCCCCGTCCACCTGGCGCTCTTGAAAATGTTGATTAAAAAAAAAAAAAAAAGATGAAGGCGATCTGGTTTTATTGAATGCGTAGTGGACATTTTTGAATTTTTTTTTCCATGCATGGAAAAATAGTAAGAGAATTTAAAGAAAACATTATAAAAGTTCAAAAGTGTTCAATTGAATTTCGTATGCAGTAGTACAGGGCCGTCCCTTGGTTTCCTGGGGACCCAGGCGAATACAGATCTAAAAGCATCAGTCCACAAAGCACATATGGGCAACCATAGGCATACGGAAACTTCTGAGGCCCACTGCAAATTTAAACATTTATTCAAGATCTTTCATAGTTTTTCTCAGGAAGTCAATCTCATAATTTATTTTGTGACATTACTATTGTTTTGGCTTCGCAAATCAATAATATAGTAATTGTAATTAAAGTTTATCTGAAATAAAAGTTAAGTAAACTCTCTTTAATACGATATACATTTTCCAAGTGAATGTGTGGCTCGAATATAGATGTAAAATGCCCAAAGTGGTCCATGCCTGCCATAAAGTATCAGTCAAAATGTAAACAGGGGGGGGGGGGGGGTGACCATTGCAAAATTTTCAAAAAGAGGGACATTCTAGATCAGCGGTTCCCAACCTTGGGTCCACAAAGGTACTACTGGCATACCTGTCAAGTTTCAATGTCTAGCAAGAGTGATGATCGTTTTACCCCATCCTGAGCGCAGGGTGCTTCTAGGAGAGTCTGGAGGCATGGCCACACCTCGAAAATTTTGAAAATGATGTATCTAAGATTGGCTGAAATTGCGTTTTAAAGCATATTGGCTACAGAAATGAATTTTTTAATAAAATACGTTATAAATCAAAAAGAGTGTGTCTCACGGCAGAATGCATGAGACTTGGAAGGAGTCAGTGAACTTGTTTTGTGGTTGATTTTCCAAGGTATTTCATATTTAGCATAAAACTAGATGTCTGGCCACCATAGCAAGCAGTGTAGTAGAGACTACTACACGTTAAAATTTCGATTGGTCAAAAGGCATCAGTCGAGAAGGTCAACTCCGTAATACAAATATTCTAACTGAATTCATTCATTCAAATTTATAAAAAATTATTGAAGTACTCAATCTAAATTTAGTTAAAATATTCGTACTACAGAGTTGACATTCTCTACTGATGCCTTTTGACGAATCAACAGTGTAACGTGCAGTAGTCCGTATTACATCGCTCACATTTGGACTGATGCCTTTTGATCGGTCACTGCCCCAGGAGAGCTCAACTTTGGGGCCCTTCAAACTATAGTGTTATCCTATTCATTCATTCATTTATATTTTCCAGTGAGGAAAATCAATAAATAGGAATCAAAAGTTCATAATGATAATCAGGCAGGAGAAAAGAGTTCCTCTGCAACATCAAAGTTTCAGATCATCATTCAATGAATAGAATGGATTCCTAATTACATTATAGACAAATAATCGTTATCTTTATATGTTTGTTATAAACAAACACTTAGCAGAATGAAAGAACAAGTGAATTATCTTATTCTCTTTCATTCATTTTTCTATCTTTCCATCTATATTTGTAAAGTCTTACCATCTCAGGCACCCTCAAGCACTTAACCACCCGGATGATTGCACCTGTGTTGCTGGTACCTTGAGCTGGCCATAATAATAATGGTTTAAAAGTTCAATTTTCAAATTTTGTAATCTTATCCATTAGAAGAGGAAAGAATCTTAAACAGTTTCTTGACATATTTTAATTCTATTTTCATTGAATGAGGCAACAGAAATCATTATTTTTTTCAATTTTATGACTACTTTTCAGCTTCATCTTAATTTATTGCTTTTTATTGAAACATTTTTATTGCAACTTTTGCTCAGATCAATCAATCTTAGGTAGTGAACAGACAGCAAAATATGATTTTTTCTTGTTAATAATTCTGGGCATTAAAAGTGTAAATTATAGTATTATCTGATTCATTTATTTGTTTTACAGAAAGAAAAATAAATATATAGGAATCAAAAGGTTATTACAATAATCAGGTAAAGGAAAAGAGTTCCAAGATAGCATTAGAGTTTCAGATCATCATTTGATGAATAGAATAGATACATAAAATATAAGAAAAAGTGTCCATTTACATCACTGACAAACTGAATCACTGTAGCCCCACAAATTGTCTGTCCGACCAACCAGTCAAATGAGCCACAGATTCTCCTCTTTTTGCTCTTCTGGTTCTATAAGTAGTCTCTCCAGGCACTCCTTGTCACACATTCTTGGGGTTACAACAATCAAAATCTGCATAAGTATACAACTACGTACCATCTTTTCAGAGTCTCTATGGTCATTTTGGATCAAAAATGTCCAAATCTTGTGCTGGTATTTTTTAGATCATTTTAGATAAATGATCTATTTTTTTCCAGTGATTTTTTAGATAATTAGTTCTGGTACATGCGCAGGCTATGGTGATTCATTTATGTGAGGTACAGATATCTTAATTCAATTTGGTATTTAAGCTTAGCTAATTAAAGACCACAGCAGAAGGGCACTCAGACTAAGCTTGACTTTGTTTGGAATAAGGCTGAATCAAAGGAGCATCCAGTAAGTATTGAACCATGAACAGTTGCTTAACCAACCAAAGTACCATTGTGAAACACCCTTTTAAACTTGTTTCAAATTGATTGTAACTAGCTGGAGAATTTAATTATTAATTTACAAGAACCATCTGTAGTAGTAGCAGCAGGAGTAAGCAGAAGAGCAAATAGTCTTTCTTTGATTCAATTGATTGTCATACTTGTAAAATATTGTGATATGGAACTACTCTGCAAGTATTCACAATAAAAAAGACTTTGGCTTTTTTTGGGACCATTTTTGCTTTCTTTAAATACAAAAAGACTTCATCAGCGGCTGTTTAAGAAATTGATAGGAATAGTGTTCTTTTAATGACATCACACCTCTTCCTTCCTTGGTTGTTTAACCTCACTGGGACCAACTGACTGACAGACCGAGTGACTGAAAAATATCTAATAGAGATGTGTGGACACATCTGAAAATGCTACTGCTAAATGCATGAGAATGATTTTTTTACAACTGCATTCTAATAAGCAACATGTTAGTCCATCTATCACACTTCCAAAATAAAGATTTCATGTTGAAAAGGGTGGGGGTAGAGAAAAGATTCTGAGAAATCACAACACAAAGAGGGTGGAGAGAAAGAGGGTAAAGGTATGTAAAATGGTAGCAGGGGAAACAAAGATATTCGCTAATGGAGAATGGCTGGACTCAGCTGTTGAGGAAAGCAAGATATTAAAATGAGTTGGAAATGAATTTACTTTGGAATGTCTGTAAGAGGAAGATTTGATCAAGTGCCTGGGATGGTAACTTCAGACAACTCCCAGGAGTTCTTTCCAGATACTTCAAGAGTTCCACTCCTAGGAATACCATTAGCAAAGCAACAGGTATTTATTAGTAGAATATGCAAAATAGATGTCTGTTGATTATAAACACTAAAATCTATTTCTGTGATGACAGTAATTAAAGAGAGAAATGATAATTTACCTACAAACAGGTTTTATTTTTTAATACTTGAGGGTATATATAATCTCTTTGACTGAATGAGAAAAATTGTCCCTGTGGAAAAAAGGTGGGTAACAAGCCTGGCTGCTGCAAGGTCAAACTCCACTCCAACTTCTATTACGACCGAAGATGATTACTGCAACTTTTGTATTGTATATATAATGAATAAATCCATAGGTATATAAAACTTGTCAGTTTAGCTCAGTTGGTAAGAGAGTTACCTTTCATTCACATTCCTTTCCAATCACCTTATAAATCATAGACGGGAAATGTTAATTTCATACATAGATTAGGTTCAATTTGACATGATAGATAAACACAGAAGAGTTTACTCCTAAATTTGGTGAGGATTTTTTTTGTTATTCTTGACAAAAACAAAGTCAACGCCAGACTTATTATCCAAAGATTTTTCTGATGAGTCATCCTCTGATGAGTATTAGTCAAAAAAAGTTTTGAGGGATTTATTTTAAAAACCAAATTTGAAACTTTTTTTTGTCTTTGGCTTCATTAATTACATTTTGCTAATTACAGTAATGTTGAAGACATCTTTTTAAGGAACAGAAAGTAAATTTTTACTCACCTTGTCAAGGCATTGAAAACTGTGAAAAACGTGTCTAACTCATTAGGGAACTCTCACCAAAACTGTCTAAGTAATTTTTTTCAGTTTTTAATTTGATCTGGCTGGTTATGTATGTATGACATGTACAGGCTGCACCAATGGAGCTACAGGACTGAAAATTCCAATATTTGCTCCTTAATAAGTCTAGAAAAAGGTTGATTCTTTTTTTAAATTCCCCTCCTGAATTTTTTTTTTTTTTTTTGCAATGTAAGTTTATATTAAATTGCTCACTTGGTTTGTAAAAATTCACTTTTTTAGTGATTATGGCCAAACAAAAGGTGAGAGAAATAATTTATTCATTGATCACCTCTCTTCCCAATTTTTTAATTGATCACCCCAAAATGGAATGCTTTCAAAAGTCATCGGTCACTTGTCAGTTTCAATGAGAGACAAACCAGACCTGTTTAAAATAAAAATTTGTAAAAATTATTGAAATTCAATTTTCTATGAATCATTTTTATCAAATTTTAGGTGGATGGGTGCTGATGAAATATATGTTCTAAAAGGGAGCTGCAGTCGGAAAAAAATTTGGGAAACATTTGTCTGGATTAATGGTGGTTTGGAGAAAAGGTATGCGAAAAATCCTTTCTTGAGTCCCCCACAATGTCAAGGACCAACACGACTCTATCCAGACCAAAAAGACTTAGATTGGTTTTCCCCAAGTGATCTTCAGTAATGAAAGCAAGTTTGAGTTCGTCAGGTAAGTTGATCGACTAGACACGGTCATGACATTCTTGATATAATTGAAGGCTTCAGTTGCTATGAAGATGCTTATTTAGACTCTAGTTAGAACGGGCTAATAATCACCCAATTGGGGGTCAACCAGGTACAAGAAATGATCATTTTGAAAATCATGATTGCGTCTGCAAAGAATTTTTAAAGTGGATGCTTTTGTGAAAAACCCTCAACCAAAATTGTCAGCAAAGGTTTCCTCAATTTTTAAGGTGGTCTAGCTGATTCACTATGACTGTATCACACATACAGGCTAGAAGACTGAAAATTTGAACATTTACTCCTTATTATGTCTAGGAAAAAAAATTTTTTTTAATTCTATTTTTAAATCCTTCCCCTAAATTGGTTTTCAGAGTGGGTGTCAATTTTCAGTGCAAGCATATCTTAAATTGATTATTTTTCTTGTCCAGCAGCTTTCGCACTGGCCTTTTGAAAATTTGAACTTTTTTTTTAAAGAAATAACTGCCCAACAAAACAAGGGAGAAGTAATTAATTGATCCACACCAACAAAGCATTCTGTAAAAGACATTAGTCACATGAAAGTTTCTATTATAATTCAAATCTGAAGAATATCTTTCAATTGTGGATGTCTTTTATTTACCTTTTCTGGGTGATTATACAAGAGAAGGGGCCAATAACTAACACAAAAAAGTAATACCCCTTGAATCATTTTTTTTTTTTTAAATTTTCAAGGTCAGGTGTACACAAAATTAAAACCTTATGAAATTTTTATAATGAAATCTTTCTCTTGATATGGAAAAGATGCTCGCAAAAACATAAAGATACATGTACCTTATAGCTTTATGTGTGTGTGTGTTAATTATTTTTATTTCCAAACAAAACAATGAAAATAAAACTGTATCATTATATCCGTATCTGAGCGACATAACTGGGTGTCAAATGAAGATATTTTACATCTAATTTTATTCTATCAAGTATTATAAATCATTATCAATTTTTATGATGACTTTTCACCTTCAGCTCAATTTTTTTTAGTTTTTTCATTTCTTAAAACCGACCAGAATGAAAGTTACGATAAAACTTCCCTTCCTTTAAATGGTTGCAGGAAAAGTAAATAAATTTGCGTTTCCTGTTTTTATAAACGGCTAAGGATAAATATTCATAGATTTTCTTAAATTATACATGGCTTCATTACTTGTCTTTATATGAACAAGCCTGGCTGCTGCAGGGTCAAACTCCACTCCAACTGAACATGATTACTGTCACTTTCATATGGTATATATAATAAATGGTTTATATAATAAATGAAACTTTATGATGAAACATTAACAAATTTTTGTAGATATGTAAGACTTGTCGTGATTTCAAATCATGGTAAGAAGATGTTAATTTCATAATTCAGTTTGGTTTAATGTGACGTGAAAGACATGAAGAGTTTACTACTCTGAGTTAGGTTGCTATTGTTAAGGTAGAAAAAAAAGTCAACTCCAGCCTCCGACTTGGAGTTCAACAAATAGTTCCTGTAACTAATTTAATACTTGTAGAATCCACTTACAAACTGATTACAATTGAAACGGCAATTCCATATAATGCTGGTTTTTGTGTCAGTATAAGTGAAGAGTGTGGAGAACGCTTTGTTAGGAAAAATTTCCCTGTGCTTTCAGCAGCTAATTGAGTACACTCTAAGCTATGTGATTAGGGTGGAGGTATCTTTTCCTGCCAAAGGGGTGCTCATAACAATTTGTAGGTATAAAGTTGAGGTCATGACTAAACTTAACACTTGCAAAGATTACGAAGCTGACACATGCAACGGAAATCGAGACTTCATCACCGGACGTTGTCATACTCCATTAGGGGTTGTCTCTCAAGAGAAGTGATGCTTTGCGTTTCATCTTACTTTGTTCCTAAAAGACATACATGAAGTGCAGAGTCAGCTTAACTGTTAACAGAGAAGGGGATTGGAGTACAGAGTTCAAATTCTGGCTGTGGTAGTTTGTGATCACTTTGCACCAATGCAAAGAGGCATGAATCCAACAGCAGGATAACTGAAAGAAACCTACACCTTAGCTGACTCAACCTACTGAACCGTTAAGGAGGGACATCAAGTCTAAAGAAGTGGATTGGGTATACGCGAGTCAATTTTTCACTTTAAAAACCTAGGAAGCACTCAGTGAGTGCATACCTCGGCCAACACCTTCATCATTAAAAACTGAATGAAAATCAGCTCACATATAGCTACGATGCAGGGGAGGCAGGTAAGTCTAAAAATTCTGGATTCATCCCAAAATTCAATGAAATCTTTCTTAGTCCATGACTAAATTCATGAAGAACTTTTGAAGATATCATGTGGACAGACCCGAGTGAATACATATATCTCCTCCAACTTCATTGACAGAGGTAAACAATCAACGCAGATGGGAGAAGAGACCTCTCCGAGATCATCGCAAGCGGGGAATAAAGCAACAACAACAAGGGATACACAATTCTGGTCTGAATTATAACTAAACCTAAAAAGACGATTAATCCAATGACACAACAAAGAGTCACAGATTAATGATAATCCCTAACCAGATTAGCGGATGTAATCTATTATTCTCTGTCATGTAAGTGTCTAGATTATTAAATCCGGCGAGGCCTTGGCTGTGAGCAAACCCTCATCCTCATGAAAAAAAAAAATAACTGGATTAACTAGAGCAGTTCAAACGTGTAAGTTGCTCATCAAATACTTCAAAGCTGATTACATCAGATCGAACCAAAAACAATAAAAAAATATTGTTTCCTGATCTTTGTTTTTCGCGCTTCAATAATCTTAGCCATCAAAGGTGGCAAAGGGCTCTATCCTATGTTTATTTGCATGTTTGTTTATATCTTTGCATTCTGTTTGTGTTTGTCTACAGACTTGAAAATTGGCATCAGTACTTTATTAGACACCTTCTAAAATTTTTTTTTTTTTTAATTTTTAGAAAAAAAGCTATTTGGCTTATTTAAGAGCCTAATTTTGATGGGTTTATTGATAACAACTAGATTTTCCAGACATAAATAGAATTTATAATGACTATAGTTAATCTTTGATGGAATTTTTTTTACATCACTTCAAATTTTGACATTAAGGTTGTCCAATTATTGACTTTGATGGTGAGTTATTATTAAATTTAATTTGATATAATATGAGGAGAGAAAAAAAAAACAACTAGGAAGCACTCCAAGAGTGCATGCATCTACCAACCCCATTGTCATTAGGAACTGAATGAAAATCAGTTAATATAAAACTACGATGTAGGGGAGGTATGATAGTCACAGACGATAGAATCAGCAATCTGATTTTACAAGGCAGTCTATGTTCACTTTGCACCAATGTCCTTGGGACAGGCATGAATCCATCTTTCCTGCTCCCAGCTATTGGCAAAATAGTAGGGGAGATTGGGCCCTCTAAGCTTTGGGAAGCATCCAGTCTAGGAGAAGGACAACTGATTCCAAACTAGGGAGTGGAGCCTTCTTAGAGCATTTTGATGCCCAATTTTACGTCTTTCCGGTAGGTCCTACAACAAAGCTGATGCCAGATGTATCGCTCACTGCTTTCCTCTGGAGTACATTAGCAGGGTGGACAAGGACATCCCACAATTTCCATATACTTTACCCAGGCATGTGCCCCAGGGGAAGGAGATACTCTAGTGTCATTCCATTGTTTGTAGAGACAGAATGGAGACCATTCAGGGAGGGTAAATGTAAAGAATTCTTGAATCTGCTCAAGTATTTATTCAATTCTTCCTCAGCCTGTAATATTGAAATTCATTGAGAACGTTTGAAGATAGTGTGTAGAAAAACAGACTAGACTGAATACATATATATCTTCCAACTTCACTATTGATAATTATAATGATAATAATGGTAATAATAATGATGATGATGATGATATATATATGTCATAAAAACAAGTTCTGAAGTCATTAATAAAAGCAAAAATTCATATAGGCACATATCATGCAAACATTTGAATATTGTAATTATAATTCAAAACACTATTCTTTCTTTTGTCCTCAGATGTTTGTACAAAAGAACAAGAATTGAATTATTTTTGCAGAAAGAATTAAAAAAAAGAAGAATTACAATAAGAAGTCTCAAAATCCGCAGGATTCAGTTTCTTACCCCAGATTATTTCAGGATAGAGCATATGGTCAAGTGCAGGGGTCGCCAAAGTAATTGGTATCAACTCCCAGAAGTCATTGGGCAATGTGAAGGATCGATAAATGCCAGGTGGTCGATAAATGCAGAGAGGGGTCCATTGGATATCTGGCATGTTTTATATATTTTAATGTATGCTTTTGTTTAATTTGTAAATTACTATTACGATGTTGTTTGGTACATTTGATAAATTTCTTTTGGCAGTTCTGTTTGGAGATTGATGTGGGATCAAGGATTTAATGAAGGTGTCAATTTTTTAAAAGTTTGGCGACCCCTGCTATAGAGTAATGGTCAACAAGCCACAGATTATTGATACAGAGTTTGAACTTTATTACATACCACTATTGTGGCCTTGCGATAAACAAAGCTTGTTTTATAAAAGTTCACATATATATATATATATATATATATATATATATATATATATACACACACACACACTGTCTAAAGTTCTGAGAAGGATCATTACCGTTCAAAGAGTTTTTTGAACAATTGAACTCCTTGTTGTTTTGGATGTTAACACATTTTGGATGATCTATTCTTTGGCCTTCTTCAGGTGTATTATCTGAATGTAATGGTAAACAGAATGTTTTCTAATGCTAACAATGCTTATAACGTAGGATTCGGGTATTTTCCTCTCTTCTTCTTGTTAGGCTTGAATCTCCATACCTTGTCCCCATTGAGTAGTGAAGCCACATCAGGTTGAATACTGCACTTGTGTGACATACATTCAGTCAACACGTTGATGTATGCTGCTTCTTTGATTCTCCTCATTTTCCAACAGTGTTCCCAGTCTATAATTCAAACTCCTACCAACAGAAGATAGAGTTCACCTTTCTCTCTCCAGATGTGGTCAGCAATCCCAGATTTTTCACCTTTGGTTCCATTCTTTTTTCATTTTCAATTTGCTCACCAGAGTAAAATAAAAAGCCAAAGATTCCAATAGTGTTAACTTATTTTATAATCATTGAGTTGTAAAGAATTATAATTGAGACCGAGAAACTTTGGAACAAGAATAACAGGAGGATCATTTTGTGGAGAGGAAAGTCTCCAGTGAAGTTTTTTTTAGAGCTCTAGTTCAGGCATGGGCAACCTATCAGGCCACATAAGACATCCATCTTTATTCAAGAAACTCAATCAACATTTTGGAAATGAAGTATTACAGAAAGCGTATTTAATTTCTATCTTGAACAAACATGAATTTCAATAATTATATTATTGATTTTTGATGCCAATAGTAATTTTACAATATAAATTATAAAATTGACTTATTTGGAAAAATTATATAATAATTCAAATGAATGCCTAGATTGGCTGTGGACTGCGAAAAACATTGCAACGGGCAAAATCTGGCCTGGGGGCACATGGTTGTACATATGTGGTCTAGTTCATTGTTGCTTAAAATCCATCAACTGCAAATGGCGGGTATTTCTGTCATCGCAATTTTATGGCTTACTCAATAAAATTTCCATTTCATTGTGATTGATAGCAACTCAGTTCTATCTGTGCATCAGGGCTTTTATCTTGCAACTATTACTCTTCACAACCTGTCGCAATTAATGGGTTAACATAAACTACTTATAATTGATACGAAAGTTCAAACTGAAAGCAAATTTTTCAGTTTCCATTTCATTTGTAAAACAAAAACAAAAAATCTCAAATCTTTTCATTTTGGGTGTGACAAAAAATTAATCCTTGATCCATAAACAACAAAAGAAAACAAAGAAAAAATCCCCCCATTTATCAATGTAAGTCATCATCATCATCACGGCTTACGTTTGCGAATGGAGAATTTGGAGGGTATGCCATATCTGTTGCAGGCCATCGGGTGGGCGCGCACGGCAAGTTGTGAAATAGCCCTCAGATTTGCATGAATGAAATTTCATCTCATTCAAGTTGGGTGTACATGTAAAATTTTGCAGACATTTTGAATGTGACATTCATTTTGAATCATCATATTTGCCATAAATGAAATCCATATCTTATAACCTTCAAAATGATGACTTCCCTGGGTTTCTTAAAAAATGAGAAAACTTGAATCCATCCATTATGTCCTTGCTTTGTAACCCTTAAAAAAACCCTGGCCCGAATGAGTTGAGGTGAAGTGCAGTACACACATAACCAATCACATCCTTTAAACCAAAGATTTAAATGCCATGGTATACCAAGGTTGGACAATGGGAGTGAGGTCCCTAAGTCATAGGTTTTCTGTTGGAGTTTCCTTCTCTCAACCGATATAAGTAATTTGATTTTGGTGACCAGACAAGAACTGATGCTTTCAGCATAATTTGACCGTAACCCTTATAACTAACGACAGTCCAGCCACAACCAAATTTTACAGATTTCCTTTTATTTGAAAAAAAAAAAAAAAATACCCACTCAAATGTAGTTTTATTTTCATTTAGATTGTGACAATAAATTAATCCCTGATCGATCAACAACAAAATAAAAAACAAAAAAAAATCATGTATCAATTGTCAATGATTAAATTTGTCAAAAAAAACCCCAAGTTTTGTGTCAATATTTTTTTTTTTATTTCCATCATGTTCCTCATTTTTAAAACTTTTTTGGTATCCTCAATCAATTTATTGTAACGAATACGTCAATGGCACGCACGCACAAACCGTGAGCTAAGACAAAGCCCACAGTTGAAGTGACTGCTGAAGAATTCGGAGCCAGCTTTATCAACAAAGACAGGGATCTTTCAGACAATCGATCTCATCTTAATTGTTCTTTCTAAATGTAATGTTTCGGCTGTTGAACCTCACAGTTTCCATCAGATGCATGTTGAGAACAGCCAGGGTTGTCAGAAGCAGTGGTGTATGATACTCTGAATTCAAAGGGTGCTGTGTATGCTACAGATGAACAAAAATGCCAAATTATTCTAGTATCCATAAAATGCAATGGACAGTAAAAGCCTTTTTGGTACTATGTAGGGAAGGTGGTACCGATCGTAAATTGTCAAGTTTCACACCCTTGCTCATTTGATGTTACAAATCGTGATCAAATGAAAAGAGATAATAGTGTCCAATCCAAATTCTGTTTTATATTAATTCTTTAATTTCAACAATCAGACAATCTTCCCTACATAGTACCAAAAAGCTTCAACAGTCCATTGCCTTTTGCAGACACTGAGATATTTTTATGTTTTGGTGCATCCATAGCAATCAGCACATCCAAGATACAGAGCAATATATGCCACTGGCCAGAAGGCCGTAGAGTAAAACAGGCGAAACATAAAAAACAAAGAACAACCAAGTCGAGGACAATGGCCTGAAAAGATCTATGAATAGAGATAATTCCTTATCACATAAATTCAGATAGAAATGCTTGGATTCAGGTTCTAAAAAAGCTCCCTCAAAATGTCCTCGGGCTTAGGTTTTCCTACGTCATCTGAAGTGTCCTGCTCCATCACACGGTCAGTGCTCTCTTCCCAAACCGACCGTGACAACCTGTGCTCTTTTTGACCCAAACTCACTGCCGTGTCCATACTTTTTGCAGATGTCTGCAAATCGAAGTCCATTGAGGGCAGGGGTTGATGTTCGATGACGAGTGGCGGCCCTGGTTTTAAAAAGGACAGTTTTGCCGCTAATTCATTTGCCGACGCTTCACCCGCTGCTAAGGGAGCATCCGTGGCAGGGAGTGGAGCGGTAGCGGCAATTTCATCTTCCCAGTGTTGGTGGCTGGATATGAAACTGCTGCAACGACTGCCCGTCCCCGTGGCCAGAGCTTTTGCCGAAGCAGCAGAGACGGTGGCAGTCGAGAGGGTGTTGAGAAAAGCTTCACAAGTCGGAGTGGGAGGCGGAGTGGAGGGTGTGACGGCAGAGGGGGAAGTTCCTGTGGATGGAGTGCCGACTTTGAAGGGAGCTGTTCGATGTCTGAGGATAGAGTCTGTTGTTGGAGTTGTAGTCTTACTGCTGCTGCTACTGCTGCTGGTTGGAGGTCTGTGGCGGGGCTCAGGCCACTCTGCCCCACCAGGAGGGGTTGGGGGAGTGGAAGAAGAAGAGGACGGGGAGGTGCTGTGCCCGTAGATCAATTTATTAGCTCGTCCCAGCAGGACCATTGTGTTCAGAATTTTGGTGGACATCAAACTGGAAAAAGAACCATGCCAAATGTCTTCAAATGCATAAAAAAAAACACTCGAAAAATAAAGGGGAAAATAATTCAGCAAAACAACAGGGGGGGGGAATAATTCAGCAAAATATAGGACAAATCACTCAGCAAAATAAAATACAAGGAAAAATCTAATAGAACAAATACAAACTTAGCAAATAAATATTGAATTCAACAAGACAGAACATTATAGAATAATTTTAGCAGTATTTGGTGGGCTAAGTGTTAATGCAGACCTCCAGAAAACAAGAAAGAAAGGCTGAATTTGTTTATGGATCAGATAATGATGAATTAGTGCGAAATATGAGGTCTGTTCAGCCATTTGATATTGATGAAAAGAGAAAAAAAGCCTTCTAAGGGCAATGTTGCCTTTGTCCCCTTCAAAGTACTCCCTTTGGAACTTCACCCACTTATCTCAGCAACCCTTCGATTCTGGAAAAAAGTATACAAATTCCTTTATTGGATCACCGTCACTTGCTTTGTTGCATTCTCTTTAACACCAGTACTTTTTATCCTTGTTACACGTCAATAAAATATTTCAAAATCTATCCTGGCCATCCCTTGACACACATTATTTGAATAAAATGAATAAGAATAGATAATGCATCAAAATATTTCATTAATGTGCGGCAGGGATAAAAGGTACTGCCTTTCTCCTTAATCATGTCCACGGTCAGAATTCTCTTTGGGATAAAGCTAGAAGTCACAGGGAGCCAAATCTGGACTGTACAGGTTGCTGAAAGGTCTTGGTGAGGTATTGTTTTGCTAAGAAAAACCGGTGGGTAGCATGAAAAATGGGTTGGTGATTGTGAATGTTACGTCACTACATAAGCTCACTGCTGATTGAGTAACCCCATAAAAGAATGTTTATCTATGAACAGTAAGATTCAATTGGATGCTAAGTTACATTGTGGCTGCACATCCAGTTCTCGAGATATTAAAAAAAAGCTTGATATTTCGTGGACAGACTTCATCCATCTGTGTATCTACTTACCAGATGTATAGCATGACAAGGACAGCAAAACCCATGTAACCATGCACTTTGAAGGATCGGACACAAACTTGGTAAAGAATGCAGGCCAGGGGAAGAGGTGTAAAACCCATTCTGCGAGAGAGCAAGTCAGAATGGTCGGTAAAAGCCTGAAAGACAAAAATTGGAACTTTTTAGATTGAAATGAACAATAAAAACTTTCTTTTTTGGGACTTTCATTCTCACATGAACTCGGAAAAATAGATATTCCTGCTCTGTGTTCTGTAAATAGCTTAATGAACAAGTTTCATTTTCTTCAAATACTGATCTTACGTTGAGACTTTCCTCATATTTTACTGCAATGATTTCACAGGAGAGTGAGGATGAGAGAAAGAATGCTTTACATAAATATTTAGAATCACTGTAGCCCCATATATGGCTTGCCTGAGCAACCAGCCAAGTGGATTACAGATTCTTCTCTCTTGGTGCACAGGGTCAAATTGAGGTGGGGTTACACACTTTACATGAATACTCCTCTAGGCACCATCGAAAATGATATTTTTTTATAATTTGGACAATTGAACAATGGCCAAACCTTCAGCTAGTATTTTCCCGTGGATAATTTTGGTTAAAAGTTCTATTATTTAGAAAATCAATTCTGGTACATATATAGGTTATAGTGATTAAAGAAGAAAAAGAAAAAGAAGAAGAAAAGGGAGAAGAAAAAGAAAAGGGAGAAGAAGAAGAAAAGGGAGAAGAAGAAGAAAAGGGAGAAGAAGAAGAAAAGGGAGGAGAAGAAGAAAAGGGAGGAGAAGAAGAAAAGGGAGGAGAAGAAGAAAAGGGAGGAGAAGAAGAAAAGGGAGGAGAAGAAGAAAAGGGAGAAGAAGAAAAGGGAGAAGAAAAAAAGGGAGAAGAGAAGGATGATGACAAAAAGGGAGAGGAAGAAGAAAAGGGAGAAGAAAAAGAGGAGGAAGAAGAAAAGGAAGAAGAAGAAGAAGAAGAATTAATTGTTATAATTATTATAATCATAATTATTATTATCATTTACTGAGGTTGTTTTTATTTAATCAATACATGGCATGTTCTGACAAACTTTCAAATTATTGAGTCATTTTTACACGCAATTTCATGTATCAGACTAGAATAATTTTGACAAAAATGATATTATTCGAGTATATGTCATCATGGCATCTAAGCGTTCTGACAAGTGGCAACTTTCAATACGTAATGACACAATGTGCAACTTCATCCAACTTTTATGGTTTTCTTTCAGGTGTGTGTGTGTGTGGGGGGAATCCCCTTAAGTGTAACTGTAACAAGATTTCTATTAAGACAAAAATATTTTTTCCCCTTTCTATAAAGTGATCTGAATTGAACATGGAAATATTATTTTGAAGAGAGAAGAATCAGTACACATACAAAAGTGGGATCCAAAGATCAAGACAAAGTTATTCCCCTTGAAAGATTTTTTTCCAATGCCAGAAATACACAAAAATGATCCCTTGAATTGGTTCATCTACTTCTAAACTGTTCTAAAATTTCATCTAGATGTCATATTTACAAGCACTAGTGACCAAAACAAAGCTTAAAGCATGTTCTTGAAGTTGAAATTGGCTATGTTCGGAGTATATTGCTGTTCACTTATATGAATTAACCCCCCCCCCCCCAAAAAAAACTGCCTCGCAAATCAAGGCTGGCCAAAAACACTGATGACTGATCACACAAAGCAAGGTTAGAAAACAACAAAAAAGACAAAAGATCAGAATGTGTCAAGTGAAATAAAAAACCTTTATATAGCTCATTGCAAATAAATTTCCTTTTATTTAAGACTATTTCAAAGACAAAACTAAGTAAATTTGTGGAGTAAACAATCATTTTAAAATTATTTTAATACAAAACAATTGAATAACAATAATTTGATACACTATTTTATACAAAATATTTTTTGTTTATAATTCATTTTAATAGAATGTTGTAGTTTGTAAATATAACTAACAACAGACTGTTCAAACAAAAACTTTCAGAAATTCAGGAAGATTTCAATATAAAAATTTTGTAAGGGATTTTTTTTGTGTAAGTCCGACCTTGAAAATTGAAAAAAAAATTAATTCAAGAGGAATAATTTTTTTGTCTTAATCATTGGAGTCCACTATTGTCTGTGTACCAAAGAGTGATATTAAACTTTGATCTAATGTTGTTTTTGTTTGATAACCTTTCAAGTCCAAAGCTTTTGAGGACTATTTTATAAATTTGACTTTGTGTTTTTTGTAGGGCTATAGAAGGAGAATGGTTCATAATAGAAACTTGCAATTCAGAAATGAAATGCAGCATAAAAGAATATTACTCAATTTATACATGACAATCTCATCAGTTGGCAGCCATCTTGGATTTTAGAATTTTTAGCACAACTTTCTCGAAATTTTACGGAAATACTTGCACAGTTTACTTCATGATAATAGCAAACATCTGAATATTTTACTTCAGAATCATATCAATATATGCGTGCACCACATATTGGTCATATTCACAGCAGATTTCTAGTCATATTCTCATCTATAGCACAAAGCCACTCTCTCAGCCTGAAAGGTCATTTTGGAATTAGAGTTGCTTCTCTCCTAGACTGGTTACTAACCAAGGCTAGAGAGCACTATCTACCCTATACCCAGTTATACTGCTGGGAACTCCATCACAATATTGATTCTTTATTTTTCAGTCAGAGTAACCTTCTCTTAGATGGACTGCCTTACAGAGATAAACAGCTCCAACTGCTCAGCTATTTACCCATAACTGGAGGGGGAAGTGGATTCATGCCTTTCACAAAGGCATTAGTGCAAAGTTAATGTTAACTGATTTAGACAAAATTTGAACTTGGTTTGCAAATTCCATTCTTGTGAGCAATAACCGTTACACCACTCAGCACTTCCTTTGAGCGTAACTCAAAGATGAAAAGGAAAAGAGAAACACACCATTTACAATTTACTAGGATCTACACCATTTAGTGTATCTGGTAGCACAGAAACAAGATTGAAAGAAATTTTTTTTAAACACTATAAAAATCTAAAAATACATTTCCACAAATCCCCCCAAAACCTTTAAAGAAGATTTCTAGGGGAGTATATAAGCGAATTTGCAAGGTTCTAAGCCTAATGGTGTGTCTGGTAGCATTGACACAAGATTCTTTTAAAATGTACCCCCAAAATGGAAAGAAAAATAATCATAAAAACATTTCTCTAAATTTCCAAAACTTAGTATTTAAGTAAATGTTTAGTGGAGTAAACATTGCAAGGTTCTATCTAATCCAAATCTGTTTTCAAATCCATTTGAAAAAAAATTCCCCTCCCCCAAAAACAAAATGTTCCCAGAAGATGTCTAGTAGAAAACTCATTCAAATTTGCAAGGTTCTAGGCCAAACATTGTGTCCAGTAGTTCAGTCACAACTTGAACATCCACGTGAAAAGGGATGAATAAGTCACCTTGCTTTTATCAGGTCGATTATCATAGCTACGTCATTCCACCAAAACTGAAACAAGTCTCTGATCTATTTTCTCGTCTGCTTGGATTGTCCAGTAACAAGCTGTAAGAGCAGGAATGCACTGGACCCTTTGTACTGTTTTTAGTGCAATGAGGAGATATACAGGGCTGGATTTAAAAGGGAGAGAAAGGAGCCATTGTCCTGGGTCCCACTCTATATAAAAATATAATTAAAAAATAAGTTTCTTTAATAAAAAAGAAAAAATGAATAATTACTGCTTGGAATTCATTTCATTATAATGCTTTCAATTGTTTTAAATAAATTAATAGAATTACTGCTTGGACTTTGTAACTCGTCTACAGTAATTGGAGTATGGGAATATCAAAAATTTTTGCTTGCATTTAGTTACATGAAAGCATGTATTTACTTCAGATGTAGAACTCATTTAACCTTTCCATGTATGTATAACTGGTCTGTTCCAATTACATGCAATAAACGTACTTCGATGTGTACATGTGTCATGTATTTAGATATCTGTGTATGAAAGGCACACCTTAAGTGCCCCTAAGTCCCAAAGATTTCAATCCAGCCCAGGAAATATGGACAGGGTAGAGGATCTTAAGAGCCAAAGTTTTTTACTTACATGTGTTTGACGACTAGAAACCATGTCTTGGGCCAGGCTAAGAGAAAAATCAGCGTAGACCTGTCGAGAAAACAAGAACCATAAGTTCAACAATGCATCCACTGAGAGGAGGGGGAGGAATGAGATGAGGAAGAAGATGAGGATGGTTCACCCATAGATCTTGATTGTGTATCATATCAATCCAACACGATACATCCAAGATAATTGATATTTAGCATTACTGATTGCAGTAATAGTAGGAAGATGATGGTTCAAAAGGAGGTCTGGATCAAGTTTTACATCAATCCAACTTTATACCGCCAAGAAAATTGATATTCAACATATTAGGGACAGATTGACCCTATAGAGATGTGTGGACAGATTTAAAAACATTTCAATTACGTAAAATGTCATCATCAAACTTCATCGAAATCGTGATTGCCTAATTCAAAATTTCCAGTGTTCCACTTTGACAACAAGCAGGTTTATTTTTAGTGGCTGTCTTACTCTTCAGCCTTCTTCAGGTCTGTTATAGTTGGTAACTTTCTGTGAATTTCAAACCAAATCCCTTTACTCAATTTACAGGGTAGATTGTTTTCATGCCTGAGGATATCTCCAGTCAGTTATTTTTTCCTGATTGATTTCTTCTTTTGATGTCACTTGTCTGCCTCTTCCACTGAGCCAGAGAGTGTGACCTTTTTGCACTAACCAACCCATTGATGGAACTCATCACCAGCTTACTAAATACACTTAACCAATTCTTTTATCAACTGAGTAATGTCCTGTAAGAGCTTTAATACCAACATTGCTTTTTTGTCTTATTCACTGAACCATAGTATACATAAGCTTTTTTACATTACCCACTTCAATTTCTTCTTTCAATACTTGGACCCATTTTTATTTTTTGGTTTCTTCATAATTCAAAATACTTAGCATTTGTGCTCATGTGGTTTGATATTGCATGACATTTACTCGAAAAATAAAACCAAAAAAACTTTCCACATTGTTTCATTTAAAATGACAGTGCCAGAAGATGAAACATGTTAATATAATAAACTTGATTTAAATATTACTATTTTCCATATTGTCCACTCAATAATCCCCCTTGGGGCAATCAAGAGGTAAAATCTTAAGGCTTAGGCTTAATCTACAACAGACAAAATGTTGTAACTATAACAACCAAGATGTGTACACTGGTCCAGGAAAATCAGTTTATAATAGTGAGAATTCCTCAATCAGAGATTCAGATCAAACTTTTAATGTTATTTGTTTTAAAATGAGTAACTTTGTTTCTTTAAAAAGTGGGTGACTCATCTGAAGAGAAAAAGCCACCATTTACAAATGAAATAGATGTGAGGAAGGGGGATATTTTTAAAATGCTGCTACCATTCAGGCCCATAATTTGGGGGAGGGGGGCTTTAAAAATATTAGTTCACTTGTTGAATTTCTACGGACATTATATATATATATATATATATATATATATATATATATTATATATATAGCATTAGAACCTAAATCATTTATCGCAGTTGTCCGGAAAGTGTGCACAGTGGTTAGTTCCCAGGGCTGCCATGAGATATTAAAAAATTCTCGTAATTTCAGTTGTGAAAGAATCCTCATGAAATAAGGGTGCCATGATTTAAAAAAGTTTGGGAATCATTGGTTTATAGTGTAGGGCAGTGTTTCCCAACTGGTGGGGGTGGATTTAAATAGTTCAAGAGGGAAAAAAGCAATTATGTAAATAGGAAAGTCATATTTTGGGCTCAAGTCTAATGAGGATATACTTCTTACTAAGAGACCCACAAATAAAAGAGTAGTAAAAAAAAAAGACCAGAGATCATATTGATATGAACATCAGTTATAAGAACAGAATTCTTATTTTTGTTGCATTAAATTAGAAAAGAACTGTTCCTCATTATTTTTTGCTTGCTTTCTTTTAGTAACAAATACACAGCAGAAACTGTACAATTATAAAATTGTATTAATTCTTATTACAAATCTGTCTAATTATATGCAAAATGAAATATTTGGAATTATTCTGTGCTGCTAATTACTTAAATGGAAAGGGGAAAACAAGTACTCTTATTGACAAAAGTGGGTAATGACCTTGGAAAGGTTGAGAACCATTAGTGTAGAATGAAAGGAAGAATCAAAACTCTATGAACTTACCTCTTGTGAAATTTCATTGAATTTCGTAATGAACGCATGTTTCAACCAATCAACAATCACCTCAGCAATTAAAATCATCACAGCATCAGGAAGGATTACAGCAATGTGATCTGAATGAATAAGAAGAGAAAGAAAGGAAGAAAAAAGATTTATTTCCTTAATTCTTCATCTTTGTTACTTTTATTACATATCAGCTGGATTGTTTCCTGGCCTTTTTATTATTGACTAAATATCAGAAAAATCAAGCTGACCCTTTAAAATTGGACTCAAATATCACCCAAAAATCATAATTAAAGATGATATCTAGAAGTTGGGCATGGCTGTACCTATTTAAAAAGAAAAAGCTGAGTGCTGAGGGCACAGGTATCCACTGCTAGGTGGGGCAAACAAGGCTTTGTCCCTCTATAAATCAAGCCTTCTCACTGAAGGGTGAGAGGGGTTGAAAATAAAGGTCAATGGTACTGTACAATTGTTTTATGTAATCCCAAAGTAATGTATTCAAATTAAAAAGATGGCTTTATATTTTGCTGGTAAGAGAGTTACCGCTAAGTTTTACTCCAAATTTATATTTTGCACCCCCCCCTTATTTCTACAGCCTTCTTCTAATGTCCCCCATCCTGCTATCTAATTTAGGGTGGAAACAGAAGTTATGTCAGAGCAACGTGGTTGACCATTTCTTATGTCATTAAGATGTTCAGGTCTGAGGTTGTTACCACAAAGGCATATTTTCAAAGGGTCCTATCAACCTCCATGAAAAATGCTGGGTATACAGTCAGTCATCTTTAGAATGGTAGAAAGGGAAGGGAATTCTTAACTGATTTTATTTCAGCCAAATGGGAAAAATGATTTTTACAAATAAATTGAACAAGTTATAGAATGATGATAATGATTCATGAGAAAATTCTAGTTACTTCTAGTTAGTAGAAGTCATATCTAGATTAAAACTAATATTAGGTCCATCTTGTCAGCTTTGTGGGCATCACTCTCAAACTTTTTAGTTATATGTTAGTTGTTTAAGTAGAGATTGAATGTTGATGGCATTCAGAGGTCATTACCGAAATAAAGTTTACATTGTTCCACTGTTGTGGCATTAACTGTGTTAGTACGTGGGTAGTTCCAGGTGTTGATATCTCTTGATGTAATGAATTTGTGGTGGATGCCTGGATGGTGATGTAATTGGTATTTATACTTACATTCTGTTGTGGTTTGACTAAGGGAAGGTTTGAGCATGTAGCTTTTTCAGTAGGCATTAGTGTCTAAAGTAATCATATAGTGGGAAAATTTGTTGATAAGTGTAAGATCAGTACAAAGGTGGCATGGAGGTAAGTTGAGGTATTGAAGTCTTTCTACGTATGTCAAGGCTATGATTTCTGGGTCAAAGTAAGTTGCTTATTTCTGGACCTGTTCTAGGTTTTGTGTGTCCATCTTCAATGTGGGATTCCAACCAAGAGATGCTAGGTGGGGCTCTAACAGGGGACTTGTAGAGTAGATTAATCAAGTCAGCATCCAAATATTCAAAAGTGTTTTTAATGAAGAAAATCATAGTATTGGCTTTAATGATCTTTGCATTGCTAACTTAGACCAGAAAGAAACTTTTATTTACCAAAATTTCTTTCTATTATTCTCAGATTTCTGTCAATGTAGAAATCAAATTCCGCTCACCTGGATTCCAAGAAAATTCAGCCATGTTGCGTACAAAGACGATAAACAAAAGGATGATGTACTGGAGCCTTTCTCGGGCGTCGCTGCAGGAGATCTGGAACAAATTCTTCTTATCCACTCTTTTAAATACATTTATCTTTATCTCAACAAACTGGAATAAAAAAATTTTTTAAAAGGCACAATTAATTTACGCCAACATTCTCTGAACAAAGTTTACATGTTATATACTATATTACAGTCAGATCTGTGATACCCAACGGCTGCAGAGGCGGAAGAGAACAAAGCCAGATGGACTTGCTAAAAAGGCACAACTTGAGTCTACACCAGTGTAAGTGGGAGTTTGCAATTTCATCACTTGATCTTTCATGTCTCGTACCACATATGCTGCAGAGGATGGTTCTGTGATCATTGTGTGCAAGTCAAGGCCTGACAAGTTGGGCTTCACCTTTAGCAAATCAATACCATTTGCACTTTTTGCTGATCTTTCCTCATCTTAAGAAGATGCAAAATCCTTGAAGATGAGATTTATAAACATCTAGAATCATCTAGATTTTGGAGAATTTTTTTACTTTTTTTATAAATAAAACCATCAGAATAAGGCCCCCAAAAATAAAAAAAAGTTTTTTTGACAAAGAAAAAAAAAAAAAAATGGAGGGGAAGGGGTTTATTGTAGTGCTGATGCCAATTTTCAAGACTGTAGACAAAATTGTATGGCCAAGAGCCCTGGAACACTAACAAACACATGCACATATAAATAAAAAAGGTAGAACCTTTTGCCATCTTTGATGGTCATAGTTGTCCAATTTTCATTGAATAGAGATAATCAAAGAGTATTATTTCAATGGATTAAAATTATAAATAAAGCCCATACTTGCAAAATGATATTTTGCAGCAAAGAAAGTGAAAGTTGAAGAAAAAACTCAAAATATGAACATGTCTTATGTTACATAAGGGAGATAATCAAGAAACAAGTTATCTGCATTATTTTGCTAAGCAAAAATGGTAATGGTTGCACTGAAAACTATTTTAACTTTCAGTGTTATTTTTACTTAGAAAGCTTTTTACATGGATATTTAGTAAAAAGCTTTTGTTTTCATGGTTGCATTTCTCAGCTCACAGAAAAGATATATATATCCATAAATTAACAATATATATATATATATATATATATATATATATATATATATATATATATATATATATATATATATATTTGTCCATACAATTGACAAAATGTTGATCAAAGTTTGTTGTTTTTATTAGCATAAATGAATGACTGCTGCCTCAATATCATGTAAATATGACGTGTGGTCAAACAAATTCAATTATGATAAATAATATTTCTTGATATATACAGTTTGAATATCATTTTAAAAGATTATAACATTATCATTTATAACACAATAATCATAGAATAGAACAATATAGTAAGGAATATTTTACATATGGAGTAACATGTGGCACAATTCACTTGTTAAATGTGCTAAAACATAGTGTAGCTACGTGCAACCCAGGTGAACGACTTTAATTATGCTAAATCAAGCAAGCAATTGATTTCTAAAATATATATTGTCAGATTATTCTTTTCTGGTATAAGCAGTAAGATTTGATAAGGAGTTTAATGATAAGAATATTTCCATTTTGTGCAGAGCTCCTGAGATTCTCCATAGGGTGAAAATCTCATCATTTCTTGTAACAGTCACAATTTCTTTGGTCAGTATCGTAAGAAAACATACCTGTTGTCATAAAGAGCCTCCGTCATGGTTTGGCTCTTTGAAAACCTTCAAGAAAGATTCAAAACAATTATATGTTATGGATATTACTTGAATCAGGTTTTGGCAAGGTTTTTTAGAGGCTACACAAATAAGAAATACTTTTGTTTTGCCAGCCGAAGCAAACGAAAATAAAACAACAATCATACAAAGAAATGGAAACAGATTATTTTTTAATTACTTTAATGTTTCCCCCTTCATAGGCGAATATAATCCTATATAAACTTCCATATACTGTTGATCAAAGAGTTAGGAAATTTTTTTTGAGAGACAAAATATTATCAAACTGCAATTCAAATTCACCCAAGTAAATGAACAGAAAAGCAAAAAGAAGTGTGATGTTGAAACATTTTTTGCTATAAAACATTGTTTTGTTTGAGGCAGCTGCAAAAGTGAGATTTCTGCTGCATTTTTCAAAACTGAATTTCGTTGTTTGCTAACAAAAAGCAGACAAGGATAATAAAGAATTAGCAAAGTTACATATTCAATGAGGTCGACAGGCCGGATATAGGAACATGGGCCATACTTTGCCAACCCCTGATTTAAATACTTGTAAATTTCTCAGTATCATTATTATTCTAAACTGTGGTCACAAATAGCTGTCTTCATGAATGATATTATTTTCCTTTATGATAAATTTTTTTTTGCTTTTATCACAAAATTTCCGAGTTCTCATAATGAGAATGACCTTTCAACTTGAAAGTATTTCAGTTACTTCTCAAGTGCTGCAAATTCAGATATTTTATATCTGAATTTAGTTCATGCTTTTCTCAAGAACCACTGATCCCCCAAAAACTTGAACCTTGACACTGCACTGCCTTGTGTGCTGACTAATATAATCTGGGGAATGTCAACTTCACACATTGTTGCTGTTGAGAAATTGCAGCACATGCACACTGATAGAGCCACAGATTTCTTCAATTGTAGAAGTTATTAAATTTTGTATCGAAATATCCTACGAGGGAGAAAGATGATTTGGGTAAAGAAGTGATCGTATAAGAGGTCAGAAAAGACTTGAAATTATGGACACTTACCAGGATTTGTCAAATGGAAAATGAAAGTTTTATTGACTAATGATAAGGAAAAAGACAACATTGAAGATTTTATTGACTATGGCTACACGGTAGAAGATGAAGAAAATATTGAACTGTATGTGCTTATGATTGAGATGAAAACATGATTATTTTAATGTCTTTGATAGTAAACTATCAGAAGTTAACATCCAATACATGACACTGCTCCAATTGAAGTTATCTCTATCCACAATATGAGATTGCTTGACCTAAAACATTTTTAGCTTTCTCTTTTGATCCTAATATCACTCACTGATCTCACTTTGATAATCTAAACCGGCCTACAACCAGACATGGACCGTATATAACAGACACTTTCCTGTATCTCCATTATATTTTTCAGAAGAAGCCAAGATAAACAGACAAAACGTCAAAATGGACTAAGGACTTTCATTTGTACACAGTATAGTCTTCTGAGTTATCATTTCATTCAAATAGTGGACCATATAAACTTGGAGATGTCAAAGATGAGTATGTTGTGAAAAATTGCAACATGAGTGATATACATTTTCAACTAGCTTTTTTAACCATGTCCATGGGTATTCATGGAGAGGGGATGGGGCAAAAGGGGCATTCTGAACCAACTTGATCAGGTCTTCTCACCCAGGGAGTTTGAAAGTTACAACCCAAGAGAAATACACTTACAACTAGCTTTGTCAACTACATTGGAGATGATGTTTTTTACCATGAGACACACTTTGAAAAAATCATTTTCTTAAAATGGTGAAAAGTTAACTACTCCAATGGGGTGATTGTGCATAGATCTCTATGAAAGGTGAAGGAACTATTGAGGCTAATTCACAACTTTGCCAAGTGTGGTGAATGGTGCATTTCAGGGTTGAATTAATCATCAAGCAAAGTAAGCACATGCTTAGCGTCCCCTCTGCTCTACAGTGACCAGATATTTTTGAAGAAACCTATAAGGCCAGCATGAAATCACGGTAAAAAAATATTCTAAAATATTTATTCCTTTTTGTTGTTCGTTAATTACTTTTTTTTACGGGTCTTAAACCAAGAAAAACATGCTCATCTGCAGTTTTTTAATGAATAGATTGCCCAATGAAAAATGGCTACTGAATCTCTGTAGCCCAACAAATTGCCCAACCAACCAGCCAAGTGAGCTTCTCTCTTTAGGTATCCATCTGAGTGAGTCTCCAGGCACACATGGTCACATTAAAAGAATGACAGAATGTATGAAATATATGGATACACATTTTTATACACATGAATAATGGAGATTTGCATTGCTATAGAATTGTTGACCACAAATGTTGAATCACTGTAGTCAAGTGGGCTACATATTCTTCTCTCTTTGAGTGTCCATGTCTATGTGTGGGTTTGTATCTCAGCACTCCTGGTCACATTTCTGGGAATACAACCTTGAAAATTTGCCTGAGTACATCACTAGGCACATCTAAAATATTTTTGCTTTTTTTAAAAAAATTGCCTTTTGGGGTCTCTATGGTCATTTTGGACCAACAATGCCCGAATATTGAGCCGGTATTTTTTTTAGATGATTTTGGACAAAAAGATCTTTTTTTATTTTAGTCACATCAGAAACCATCAACCAAAACTTCAACATATTTTTTTGCTTATATGGAGATACAGATATTCATTTTATGAAATAATAAAAAGGAAGGAGTCCAAAATTTGGATTTTATCAGTTTCCTGGTTTAAAGTTGATAATTTGCTCACATTGCTTACACCTACTTAGTGTAAGATAAATGGCCTGGAAGATACCAGTATTTTTTAAATCTAATATTTCAACAATAGTATTCATTAGGTCTTCATCATGATCTTGATATCCTGTAAGTTAAAGAATGGGAAGGCCAAGAGGCGGGGCACAATTGTTGGGCTATGTTTGGGACATCATTTAGCTTCAATCCAGCCCTGGCCTACAGGACACTTGAACTGAAATCTTACTCTCAATTGAAAAATCAAACGCTATGCATAAGGCGAGAGAGCAAGTCATGAAAAATAAGGCAAGTGGAAAGATATGATGGGTAGTTCTCTATCAAGTCATATCCACAACTAAGCCCGAGAAAATTATAAAAGGAATGAAAATGATAAATTACTTGGCCGAGGAGTAGTAATTGATCACGATGGGAAGCAGGTGCTTAATTATTAGGCGTGGCCGCACCTATTACAGAATTCACATCTGCCAACATCAGCGTATTGAGTTACAACAGGATGAAGCCTCATCGGACATCCGGGATGAAAATCATAAACAAGTTAAAACTGGCAGTAGTGAGGATGGATGCAGCTAAGACAACAAGGGTCAAATAAATTGCAATCTCTACAAAAAAGTAATTACTCAACCATGCAGGAAAAGCTAGGCTGATACAGGAACCAGTATAGTATGCGTAGAAATGATAAGGACACAGAAGAGTGAATTGATCTTTAGACAAAAGGCAACAAGCTGGTGAAGAAAATATCTTGAAAGCTTCAAGAGTCGAGGAATTGTTCACTGAAAAGTTGGCAGCAATTGAAAACTGGGAAAAGTAAAAAGTGTATGAGAAAGTAAAAAGGTAAAGGATAACTGAGCACATCAATAAGATGGAAGTCACAGAAAAACTAAAAAAAGGTATAAAAGTTGTTGAAGCTTGGCTGGTGGCAGAGGGGGAGGAAGAAACTCGTGAAATGCTACATGTCATACATGCTTGAAAAATTCAAGGCTCAGACATGGAGGGAACTGGACATACATGGGGACAGCTGGTGAAATTGGCCGAGGACGGGGATGCCTGGAGAGTTTTTGTTGGTGGTCTATGGCCAAAACAGGGCCACAAGCTTAAATAGAAACTATAAACACAACTGGAAGAAAATGAAGTGATAAATGCAGAATAATTGAAAAGTTTGCAATCCCTTGTTGATGTGTCAAATCTGATGCATCTTTTGATGATTGTAAATCAGAGCAGAGCAAAAAAGGTAGCATAAGTTAAGCATGTACACAAAGCGAACAAAGTAGACAAGAAAACAGGTCTGGTTATTCACTCAATAGAAACCATCAGGTGAACAATATCTTTCACCAACACGCTGCATTAAGGCTGATCAATTGAAAAATTCAAAAAGGAGAGATTAATGAATAAATCATTTCTCTTGCCTTTAGGTGGACAGTGATCGCAAAAAACGTCTGAATTTAAAATAAAAATAAAAAAGGCGAGAATGCTGCCAGACACAAACTAAAGGACCAATTTAGTATACACTTACATTGCAAATTACCCCCACAACTATAAACCTATTTAGGGGGGAAATTTTCAAAATTCAAAATCATTTTATTCCAGATGGGGTGTATATGTTTTTTAGTCCTCTAGCTCCATCGATGCCATCTGTATACGTGACATACACATACATGACCAGCCAGCCTAACTGAAAAACTGAAGCAACCAATGTTGACAGTTGTGGTTGACAATTTCTAATAAATAGACCCTTTGGCAAATGTAAAAGAGCCGGTATTTGGAGGCTTTATCGATGCATTATTTGGTAATTTAAAAGGTGGAGGATCTCAAGGCAGCTATATTATACTACTAAGTAGCTATGAAGGAAAAAGTTTGCCATTATGGCAATCTAGATGTGCGAGATGGGTTAACCTTAGCAGGGATAGATTAAGCTAGAATGTGGTCTGCAGCAGTTGTGATTAAGGGCTACTAAATTTTGAGAAATACACATGAATATTAAAAACATAAATTTTTCACTTGCTTAGTAAAGTAACAAAAGTCTTTCATCTGCTATACAGCCAAAAAATATGACAAATAAGTCTCACATTTAAGTAATAGTATAACTTTATTTTGCTTTTCATCTTTGCACAGAGGCTATGACTCCAGTTTCAAATACTTTAGTATTTATGTGTTGTATATGTCCCACATATATATCACACTTCCATTAATTACTGTATTAAGATAATATCCTAAATCAAAACGTGATAATTGTTTAAAAACCAATAATCTTAAAAAAAAAAACAGTCCATCGTTAGAGTTGAAGGCAGTATAGTCCTATAGAAATAGACCAAATTCTAAATAACTGACTCATAATTGATACTTTACAAGAATTAGTGTGGGGGCCCTTGAAATAGTGGGGCTACTTTTGTTATATAGTTAATCTAACACTGAACTTCAGCCATTTTAACTTTAGCCTTACTTAATGCTATTGAGACAGGAATTTTTCAAAGTGCTTCTTTGCAGGAAGTACTGCAGCTCAGTGATAACCCACCTATTGTAAAATGCTATGTTGACAACTAATCCTTTGTTGAATCCGTGAACTCAACCAGACGAGTATGAGATGATTGAATGAGGAAATATCTGTACAATATCCTATCCTTGGTTAAGTTGGCTTACCCACTTCCTGATGTTTTAACTCTCAAATTAATTGACTGCTTGAGACCACTTATAATTGACAGTGGAACTCTTCAATGAATGGAACAGAAAAACTCTTCCGTGAAATGAATTGAAACCAATTTATTCAAAACAGACTATACTAATAATAGACGTGGAAATAGTAGAGACTCACCTTCTTAAAATGATGAAGAAAATGGAAGTTTTATTGACTTATAATAAGGAAAAAAGCAACATTGAAGATTTTATTGACTATGGCTACGCGGTAGAAGATGAAGAAAATATTGATACTGAGCTATATGTGCTTATGATTGAGATGAAAAGGGGAACAAGGGGAGTATTTGACATAGATTTGGCGAGTGTCTTGAAAGATGAAAATGGCAGCCGTTGGTGTGAAAGATGTTTCAAAAAGCAAAAATTATGTTGACTACAGGGTCACTGTCATTTGGAAATCTGTAGAGTAGCTGACATTGCTCCTTCACTGTCTGGTTCAATCATCTCAAGTTGGGAGATCCCCATGAATGGTTTGTTCATTTCAAGAAATGATAAGACAACTTGAGAAAAATGTTACTTTGGGCATTTGTATGGGTTTCATTATGTTGGTTAATGAGTCAAAAAAACAGAAAATTGGTAATTGACTTCTGACTGGACTCGAGAAAAGAAAACTCAAATTTTTAGAAGAAACTGAAATCTAAAGTAAAACTCAAAAGAATGTCTTGTGGAACTTTGAGGGTTTTTTCAGTCAATTTATTTGAAATCAGGCCTAGCCAGTAAGAGAATTGTTGACCTCTGATAAGGAAGATGATGATATTGAAAATTTAATTGACTGTGAGAGGATGAATAAGGGGCACAAGGGGAGTATTTGATATTTGATTTGGTGATTGTCTTGAAGGATGAAAATGGCAGAAGAACAGAAAGAAGATTGGTGCTCAATGTCTGATTAGTGGACTTGAGATTGTTGCTTCACAAAATTGCTTTTGGATGGCAGGTGATTGATTAGTGGGAAAGAGTGAAGATTATGGAAGGTTAAGCCTTTTCTTAGAGGAGAATATTCACAAACATTTTGAAGGCATCTTTATCCGAGCTTCTGCTGTGATAAAAGTGACCAATTCTCTCGTTGTAGGTGTTTGTCAGAAAAACATTTTTTGGGCTGCATTTCATCATAAACTGACAGAAGATTAGCAATGATGCAGATATCAAAAGTGGTCTTGTCAGTCAGAGATATATAGTCTTGGTTTGTGGCATGCAGGCAAACTGAATTTCAGCACCCTGGTATAGTATTATCTTATATTCCTGAAAAATCTGGATTCACATCATAGTTTTCTCTTTATTTCTGCACAAATTACGAGGGTCTGAGGGTCTGCCTTGAAGAAGTTGGTTAGGAGATGGACTAGTATCATTTATTAAAAATACGTAGCATACACAGATACTAATAGATTATTTTATATTACTCTACACCTATTATCACTTGCTATCAGGAAATGACACCCAGCATTCATGATGTAGTAAAGAGGAAAACTTGGATCAAGGTTCGTAAAAATTAAAAATTTATTACATGAACTGACTTATAATGCAGTAGAAAATGACAGACCCAGACTTCCACATCATAGGAGGTCTACAATATAGATGGATATGGACTAGGCGAGCTATGTACAAACTCCGATTGAGACTGGCATTAATGCCCTTGAGAAAGGGATGAATCCAACTCCTCCTCCACGAGTAAAATAACTCTTAGTGAAGCGTGTGTCACAACTTTGGGTGTTTATCACCTCTAAGCGAGACTTATTGCGAAAACCTTGAAGAATTCTGAGACAAGGAGAAATTCCATGTACATTAAGTCATGGCAGGGACAGCTGTTGCCATGGCCAGCGTAAGGGCATGTAACATTGCCACCTATATATATATATATATATATATATATATATATATATATATATGCATTCATGTATGTAGTGTTGCTCTTACCATTGAGCTAAACATCCACCGGTTAGGCAAAGGCCAAAATAACAGTTTTAACTCCTAATTCTTTGTTCATTCACAATGTTTAATTTGGCGTGGAAACAGTTATTTGTGCCATATACACATGCACACGTATGTGAGAATCAAAACTGATAATATTTCAGGTGTTTATTATGGTCATACCTGAAATAGATTGGGGATTTGCAGGCTATGTTAGAGTGGAGACTACTGCACTGGTTTTTGTAAGCCAATGTTTCTATAAGCTCAAGCTCAGGCAAAGGAAATCAGAAAAGAAATAACACTTTGCAGGATTTTTAAGAGTTGTCTCCCCTGGATAACAACATTGAGTTGCAAATATTTTGGTCCGTTTACTCACCCTCACCCTTGAGGGCTCTAATAGATGTTTCCCCTTGAAAAATGTTTATGGCGTCAACTGTTATAATTAAGATTGTATTCTGGAGATTTTCTTTTATTGTTCCCTGACTAACCTCGGGGTGTATAATGCCAAGATTTTTCAAATAAAAATGTATTTAAAAAAAATAGATGAAATGAGTTTATTAACCTTCTATAGGCTGGAAGGATGAAATATACAAATGTGCCCCTCCCTCCCACCCCATTGATTGAATTGAAGAAGAATACATTTTGACACTTCACCAGATGATGTCACCTCTACGTCATTAGTTGTACAAACATATATATATATGATTTCTTAAATTGTAACAATACTTTTATAATTAATTTTGATTAGTTTTTACCTTCATTGTAATTTTTTACTTGCTTTTTATCACAACTTTGAGTATTCATTTTTGATAATGCTGTTTATTCTTTGTCATACAAATTTGAAGGTAAAATCTTGTCAAAATTAATGAAAATATAATTTGATTTTTACAAAAATCCATTAAAAATTAAATGTGAACTTATTAAGACTCAAAACCTTGACCTTCTATATAGTATGGATAGAGGGTGCTATATGTGGAGTTATCATCCTTGATGGAAAGGGCCTTATTTGTTTTTGGTATAAATGATGAATAAGTGTTGTGGGAAACATTTGTACTTGGTCAATTGAGTTTGTTATCTTTCCTGAAAGCCAAATGAAGGTGAAATCTTTTTTAACAAAAGAGAAAACTTTTTTACAATAATGAATCTGTGAAGAAGATTCAACAGAGAATGTTTATGATTGATTAGTGTTGAGGTAAGATGGACATCAGGAGTTACTTGCAAAATTTCAATATCACAAAGGGTCTGTGCCTGGGCCTTTGCCAAATTGAAGGCTTGACTGTTTGTGTATATGCCTGTGTATATCCATATATTCTGGGGGGACCTATTTGATATAAATATCTACCAGTGTTTCTGGGGGGTTTGAGTGGTTTCTTTACATTCTCTTATCAGGACTTTATCAGAAAAATATAAATTTTTTTTATCTGAAATTCATTATGTATTACCAGCAGAGAAACTAACAGAAAAGTCACACTGTTCATTATATATATGATTGAAGATACAATTTGGAAAGATAAACTAGATGATACAGATGAGATTTCTTTATTTAATTTAACATGTTTCATTAGTCTGAGCTAACATCTTCAGAATATGTATGAGAATACAAGATGGTGTCTACTTAGAGACCCCAAAGCCAGTTGTTGGTATGATGTGGGAGAGATCATTTATTAACTGAACTTTATGGTTTATAAGTGCCCCAAAACAAGGTGGGTGGTGACTCTTTTGATCTCAGCTGATTCACAGGGGACTATATGTTTTAGACAAAGGTCTTTTGATGATGTGAGGTCAATTTGTTGTGGTTGAAGAGAAATTTAATTAACTACTTGGGTCTTCGAAATTGTCTCTTCAATCTAATACTGTCGGATGAATGATAATCTACATTCATACACCAATCATATATATAGGGTAAACCCCCCCCCCTCAGAAAAGGCTAAGGATTTGGTGGAATATAGTAGCTAAAATATAACTTGATGACTTTTGTCTTGCAGAGATCTTGATGATTTCGTTACTGAATAAGATATCCAGTGTCAAGTTAACCATCAGTGAATTACTACTAACACTACTTGGTTATAACTTGCTAGACGTTAGGGGTAGCTTGTACTACTTTGAAATTTATTGCTTTGCTTGTCAAAACAGTTGACCTTCAGACAGCAGCATCCAGAAGTTCATGTCAAGTCAGTGAATCCAGTCAGTTTGAGTAATTCCACAGCCAAGACTGGTCATGTCTACACCGTCTTCTAAATTATGGCTATGTCTGGGAAAAAAGTCTATTACTACTAAGAAAAACTAATTACATGCCTATCCTATTTTTCTAATGTTTTCATGTCAACTAACAAGCACTAAAGCTTCTAAATTACACTAAGAATAAGAAACAGATGACTAAAATGAATGAACAAACCTGCAACTATATACACATGAGAAAAACAGGTTGGTTCATCTTTTTCATATTTTTCTAGACTTCCTCGAAGTTCAAGTCATTACACATTTGGGAAACATTCAAGTTATATTTCAGCCACTACAGTCCACCAAATCCTTAACATTTTTGGGGGGTGTCACCCAGTATATACAAAAGAAAAAAAAAATGAAAAAGAGTGTTGTAGGTTACTCACATTATTGGACATCATGATGATGAGAAGAGATTTGTTGTGAGAATTGAAGGCAACATTCAAGATGGTGGCCTGCACTAAAATCAAAATACTGTGTAGAAGTAAAAAAGAGTTAAAGAAAATAGTAAAAGACATGAGAAACATCACTTTTTATGCTGTGACAAGATTTTTCTATTAGTAATTCAATTGTTCTGGCATTTAGAGTCACAAGAAATACAAAAAATGCATTTTCAACATTCAGTTGCATTCACACGTACCACATAGACCTATACACATACTTAGAGAGAAACTTCAAGTATAACCCATGGAGGCAAATTATATTTCATACATATTTTTAAATTCCATTTACAAGGAGAGCTTTAAAAAAAGATTTCTCTTCCAAGTGGGGAATCGCTGATCTATGGAACAATCTTCCAGAAGTAATAGTAGAAGCATCTTTCCTAAACACATACAAAAACAACCAAGACCAACTGTGGGAGTATTTATCATTTACGACCCTAATGTAGATCTCCAATGCACTAACATCTGCTCACCAAACAAAACTCAGAAGAGATCATCACTAAAGCCTGATCCCTGAATATTATAACTATTATCATAAACAGATTAAAAATTTACTCTATTCAAAAATTCCTTCCCATTCCCATCCATATAAAACAACAATATACCCACACCAGAACACAAATCCGAAGAAAAATAAAAAAAAATAAATCAAAACAAAATCAACCCCACCAATCATGCTACCTTCCCTCCCCAAGATAACACAACTGAACACAGTGCTGACATCAAACTCAAAATATCAATCCATCATACACACTACCTAGGACCTAATTAAGCACTGACCTGACCAATCAAAACAACACACCTGACCTCAACATAGATACACAGGAACATCAAACAATAAAAAAAAAAGCAAGCCCTGAAAATAAGAAAGAATACCCTACAAAAGCAACTCTAGTTATACATAAAGGCAAAATGAAAACAGTTGTTTGTCAATGCAATGGTGTGAAACTGATCAGTAACAAAAAAAATTGTAGATATATATCTATCTTTGCCCAATAATGAAATATTGAGCACTATCACCATAGATAAAGCAATCCCCTAAAAATGGTAAATACGTAAATATATAAATAAATGGATTGGTTTCATGAACAAATATTTTGGGGGGAAGGGTTTTTCATGATGGCAGGGCCTTTGTACAGAATAACCCTCCAGCCCAAGCAATGAAGTTTTAAAGTGGGACAACTTACATATATATACACTCACACACGAGTGTGTGTGTGTGTATATATATATATATATATATATATATATATATATATATATATTATATATATATATATATATATTATATATATATATATATATACACACACACACACATACACACACACACATATATCAATAATTTTTTTTTTTATACTCACACAAATCATAAAAAGTTATTTAATAAGGTAAGAAGATAATTCAAATGTTTGATAATTTTCCTAAGAAATAAACAATTTCAAAAAGACGAATAATTTTGAAAAAAGGATATTGACATAAATAATGGCCAAAAGAAGATGACCAACAACTCCCAGATGTTCTCTTTTTCGTCCTCGTGGTTCTGTTGCACTCCAAAATAAGGAATCCAAGAAGTCTTGACCAATTCCTATAAAGAGTTTATCAGCAAGCTACAAAAAAGAAAAAAAAAAGAAAATTCAGACAAGAAATTGATAAAAAAAAAACAAAACAAACTAGCATTCCAAGGGAAATCATGAATCACTGCCATCCATACATCTGCTGCTTTTTACCTCAATAAATTAAGTGGTGCTGATGGTAAGATTAAGTTACTTTGATGAGAAATACTACCAGTATGGTTCGAACCATGTATTCATGAAAAAAAATCAAAAGAAAACAAAAGTCTGGTTAGTTACTCAAGAGAAACAGTCATTAGACCAATGTCTTTTAGCAGCATGCTGTGTTGGGGTTGATCAATTAAAATTTCGGAAAAAGAGGTAATCAATGAATAAGTTACTTATCTTGCCTTTTGTTGGGTTTTGATCACTAAAGAGTTGGAATTTTCAAAAAACAAGTGTGAACACTGCCAGACACAAACTAAGGGACCAATTTAGCATACACTTATACTGTAAATTGAACTATAAACTTATTTTTGAAGGGAATTTTCAAAAAGAAAAAAAAAAGAACATTCTCTACTTACTGAAGAGAGTGTGTGCAAAATTTCAAGTTTGTAATTTGAGTGGTTAAGGCTGAGCGAACATATATAAATGTGAAAACATGTGAATAACTTCAACCCAGCAGCACTATTTAAACTGTTCTGTTGAGGGTAGTGAAGAGAAAAAAAACATTCAGAAATCTAGATTTTTATCTGGACTCAAACACCTTAGGCAACAGAAGGAGATATACATATTGAAAGACCATTATAGCTAACACTTCCAAAGTTAATAAAAACAGGAACCAGAGGGTAACAAGCAAAACAGGAAAATCTCAGGCAATGAAGCATTTGTCAACCATCATTAAATTCTGACAAGTATTTTCTTTCATCTTAATTTTTTTTTAAAAATATTTTATTTTGCTTTTTATCACTAATAGCTCAGACCAGCAGGCTACGTCAGTAAGTAAACAGCGCAGATCAGAGAGGGTCTAAGCAAGTTGCTATAAAGAGCAACTAAAATTAAGATGAAAGAAACACTAGTAGAGAATTCATAATGGTTGAAGATGCTTCATCTAATAAAGAAATCAAGATGATATTACTACTATCATAATATCCAACTACAATTGAAGAAATTTGTGTGTGTGTGTGTGTGTGTGTGTGTGTGTATATATCCAGTGGAGTTACCTGGCAACTGGCCATTGTACAAAGATGATATTCACCAGATATATGTATAGGTATAAATTACAGATTATAAATCTTATATTGGAAATTATTGTTCTAAACTCAGGTATAAATATCCAAATTTAGACATAAAATTTCTAAACTGGCAGCACCAACGGGAAGTATCCAAAGTACTTCAAAGCCATAGTTTAGCACGATGGACATTTTATGTCCATTTTATTATATGATGGATTATTTTACATGACTATTATGGCAGGCTATTAAGAAACTCATTTTATATTTTCATCAAAATTTTGTTGAGACACAATAAAAAAAATCATGGCTGTTTCTGCAGCTTTACAGAAATTTATAAACTCCACATTTGTTATTTTGCCATCTTTTTTTAGAACAGGGTTAGTAAAATACATAAAGAATCTAATGATTGTAGAAGTACATGGTGTGGGATAAGAGATACATAGAGTGGGTGGCTTTAGATAATGCTGGAATCTGGAGAGGACTCTCTAATGGGAGTTGAGAACAAGAGATTTCATGATTGAACTGAGGCTGACAAAGCAACAGAAAACAGGAAGCTATTCATTTGAGCAGAACAGCTGAGATAGGGAAAAGGGGCCTCAGACAGCGGTAAGGGACAGAAGCAGAGACAAATCCACCTAGGATTGAGCAGCTATTTACATATTTTGCATCTTTTGTTCACTGCAGCACTGTCCTCAGTTTTGAAAACAAGGGGCCTCTCTCTGTCAATGTAAAGAATAAATAAGCAATTTTTCTTCTTGCTTTTCTGCTTCATTATTCTAGTTCCATGTTTTCTCAACATGTATTTTTGTCAATAGCACTTATTTTTCACAGCTGCACCTAAACCCTCAAGAAGTTGTCTATGAAGTTAGTTGGCAACAAAACAGAGCCCGGAATTATGATTAAGAGAAAACCAGAAAGACAAGTGAAAATCAACAGTTGATTTCTTGTTGGAATGAAAGAAATAAAAAAAGTCACTCACTTCAACGATGTTATAGAAGACGTAGAGTTTAAGAACTGCTTGTCCACGGATGATATGGTACATCATCGAGATGTCCAGGTAACTGAGGACACAGCAACTTAACAATATTATGATGCCTTTTAGAATGTCACAGGTTTGGGCAGGCTCCAGGATCTTTCTGGAACTGTAATACAGGAATACAAACAATTCATTACTTTTTAAAAAAATGAATAAAGATTTTAAAAAAAGGAAAGAAAAAAAGAAGATAAAATTACAACAAAAATAGGTCTAATTAATCTGATTATTTGTTTGGCAGCATACCATGTTGGGGGTGATCAATTGAAAAATTCGGAAAATGGTTGATCAATTAGTTATTTTCTCTTTCCTTTTATTGGATAATTAAAAAATCTGAATTTCCATAAAACAAGCATGAATGCATACTGAGAGGTAAATGTTTGAATTTTCGGGCTTCCAGAATCACTTCAAGACTAAAGAAACCTATGTTGACAGTTTCTGATAGAAGATAAAGATGTAACTGTTGACAAAGTTGTCCTACAAATATATAGATCAACTTCTCTCATCTGGGGTTCTATGGAACCCTAGAGTTCCATAAGTGGTTATTAGGGGCTCCACTATCATTTTATACACGTACACAACAACCGACTAACTTATGCTTTATTTGACATTCTTTTTTAACATGAGAAATAGTGGTCCCTATTTTGACGACATTTAACACTAGAAGCCACAGAATTTCTTACAATTGTTATAACTTTCTGTTTTTTCTTTTATATAGATATATAAAGATTTCTTATATCTTTTATATAAGTATGTTTAAAAAAGTTGTAGAGGAAAGCTTAGCAATCTTTTTTCAAAGAAACTGACTCTTGTGTTATATTTTTAAATTCACTTCAAGTGAAAGAGTCCTGGAGAAAATGGAGTTTCTTAAAGTGTTCATCAAAATAAACAAATATGTAGGAAATTATCTTAGAATACACCAGACCTCCTAAGTCTCAAGCAATCGGCACAGGACACACACATTTCGATACTTCCTCAGGTTCTCACATATTTTATAAAAATGTTTGATTTATTAAATTGGTTTAGATTTCTGATAAAAATTTCATCTTAGATGAAACATGGAATTCGTTTCAAATAGACTTCTATACAGTGACTGATTAGCTTTGAAGTACAGAAAAACTGGTCTAAGGAATGAATGGTGAACAAAAAAAAAAAGGGAAGAGACAACCACTTACCCATACATGAAGAAACCACATGGATGTGTGAGAAGCTTGATTAGAGCCAAGCATATCCGCAAGGGGAGGAACGTAAAAATGAACAGGAACGCATCAACACACTGGAAGAAGCCGTAGATTATAAACTGAAAAAGAAAAAAAAGGAAAAAAAAGGATAAAATTATGCAAAAAATATTTTTATTGATATCCCTTTATTTCATGTTGATTGGGGGTTTCCTGTATCTACACATACACGCACACAATGAATAATAGACAGGTCTGGTTAGTCACCCAACAGAAACCATCGTAGGAGCAATTTTTTAGGCAGCATGCCTTGTTGGGGATAATCAATGAATAAGTTACTTCTCTCACTTTTTGTTGGGTTATGATTTATAGAAAAATCAAAATTTTCAAAAGACAAGCAGATAAAAACTAATGAACCAATTTAGCATAAACTATCATTGCAAATTCAACTCTATAAAGCTATTTAGTGGTGGCGGGGTTTAGAAAATAAACAAAAAACAAAATGTTCTTTCCGAACATAAGGAGTAAATGTTAGAATTTTCAGCCCACTAGCTCCATTGGTGCGGCCTGTATGCAAGACACCTATATACATACAGATCCACTTAAGAACTGAAGAAACCTATATTGACAGTTTTAGTTGATGATTTATAAAAGTAGCTTAATGCAACAACCAGGTTGAAGATTGAAATCAACCAAAGTACAACAATTAATACAAACAAAGCAACAGACACCAATCAATAATAAAAGCTCATTTGTTGGTTTATTGCGTGTGTAGAACTAATTTGCCAGGTCTAAAGATTAGATTAACAGGTTTATTTTTAAGTCAGTTATCCTCATTGTCCGCTTGGTTAGTGTAATGGTTAACACATCTGACTCACATGCAGAAGGTCCTGGTATGAGTGAAGAGTGTGGAGAACTCTTCGTTAAGACCAATTTTTCCTGTGGACTCAGCTGCTAATTGAGAATACTAAGTTGCGTGATTGGGTGGGAGACATCCTGCCACGGGGATGGTCAGAAAATTGTAAGAATGAAAGTCCAAGTCTTGACCAGACTTGAGAATTGCAAGGATCACTAAGCTGACACACACAACACAAACCGAGACTTTGTCACCAGCCTCCAGCAGACTCTATTGTGAGTTTTATTTTTCATCCTCTTAAGGCATAAAAGCAGAGACGGACTTAAAAACACAAACTATAAAGCACTCAGAAAGTGTATACTTCTACCTACTACATTGTCACTAAAAACAAGAGGATAAGCAATTCATGATTAGCTTCCATGCGGGTTGTTGTATAACAGCTCTTGAGAAAGGCTATAGTGATTTGAACAGCCTTATTGAAGTCACAATCCCACAATTGATTCCTGTGAAAACTAACAACTAAAGTTTGAATGTTCTAATAGACATACACATGTTTCTTGAATTCATGTTTAGGATAATGTTTTTTGTTTGAACGTTCCAACATGTATACGTGTAACAAGGGGAGGTAACTGTGAGGGATTCTTGATCTGCCCCCAAATTGAATCTATTCTTCCTCAGCCCATGGCCTACCCTACCAAAAAATATAATTGAAATTTATACGAGAACTTTTGGGGATGCTGTTCAGACAAACATGGGTTTCTTTTTGTCAGTATGTGTGGGTAGGCACATAACAGACATTTGACTCTAACCCAGAGCTGCCACTTTTGATATGTTAATACCAAATCGGTTCTGTTAACATTTCGTGGTACATTTGGCACCATGTTTCCTTTCAAATCTCTATTTTATATAATAGTTGAGCAAAATATTCGAGAGAAGAAACTTAGTTATTGATCACCTCTTTTGTTCTGATTGATCATCCCCAATATGGCTGGTTATGTGATGGTTTCTATTGAATAACTAATCAGACCTGTATTATTACCATTCTGTCTGAAAGACTGTTAAACAAGATGAAAGAAAAACTCCATTCAATTGAAAATAAAGTATTTGACTTGGATACCAATGAATTAAAAGAAATTTGTCAAACGTGTTTTTGTTTCATATTAATTTTGACTACTATCAATCCTACTTCATCGAATATAAAAATTTACTTCAATTATGAACAGTGTGATTTTCTTGGATTGCTGATGGTGACACGTGACTCTTCCATGATGGAAGGGCAGTGATCATATTTTGTTGGAAAAAAAAAGGGAAAAAAAAAGAGAATAAAAAAAAACACTTCCTGTCGACCATTTCAAACTATGCATAATTCCTGGTAAACTAACTCAGAATTTCTAAAACAAAAAAAATTACAATCCAAATATATCCATGGTTATTTCCACTGAGATTGACAAGTGGGTCACATGAAAAACTAGCATTCCAAGGGAAATTATGAATCACCGCTACCAATATATTCTCATTTTTATCACTAAAATTTAGCATAAACTTACATTGTAGATTGAACCCTCCACTGAAAACTTGCATAGGGAATTTAAAAAAAGCAGAAGAAAACAAAACAATTTCACTACTCAATTAGGAGAGAGTGTGCAGGCAAAATTTAAAGTTTCTATTCTAAACGGTCAGAGCATGGCCAAGTCCAGATGAATAGATAAATTCATATTGTTAGAACACAGCAGAAGTGTTTCAGCTGGTTTAGTGAGGGTAATGGTGATTAATAATTACAAAAAACAATAACAATTACATGTATAACAAATGAGTATGTGTGTGCGAAATTTAAAGTTCCTACTATGAAAGGTTAGGGCTGGGTGAAGTACAAATACATAGATACATATAAATGTCTGAACACATAAATAACCCAAGCCCAAATAGACACATAGATATGTATAGATGTAAAAACACAGGAATAACCTAAACCCAATTAGATACAAATCATGAATAAGGTAAACTCAACAATGGTATCTGATTAATGTTGTAGATAGTGGTGATTAAAAAGACTTGAAAAAAAAAAAATTGATCAGGACAGACATCATAAAACAATGATCAATAAGCTATTCTTACCGACTGTTATCAGTGGGTTCGATTCTCATCAGATCTCCCACTATAGATGTGATACCAGTTCATGCTGTTATTATACTTACATAATGATATTGTGGTTTTTTTGATTTACTGTCCATAACACTCGAGATCACAGACAGTTGTAGCTGATATCTTTCAACTACAGGTATGTAAATTTGAGTAATAGGGGCAGATCAATTAAAAAATTGGAAAAAGGTGGGATCAATGAAGAAGTTACTTATCTCACCTTTTGTTGGGCGGTGATTGCTAAAAAAGTCTGAATTTTCAAAAAACAAGCACAAATGCTGCCAGACCAATTTAGCATAAATTTATAATTCAAATTGAACAATCTACTAGAAACTTATTTGAGGGGGAAATTCTCACAAAACAACATTTTGTTTAGTTATAAGGGGTAAACGTTGAAATTTTCAGAGGCTTGTGCACATAATACATCCATATTAAGCAGCCAGACCATCTCAAAAAGAAGAAGAAACCTATGTTGTCAGTTTTGGTGACATTGGTTGACAGTTTCCAACAAAAAAACTGGAAGAGATCTGCTTTCCATTTTATGAAGGGATTCTCCAAAGCACTGCTCATTCCAATTTATCCCAAATCTCCAACTGCATGACTTGAATCTTCAGGTTTGGTCTCCTATGCATAATACTGCAATAATGTATGCAATATAATATCTGAATACTTTTCTATTTACTAACTTTTTGGGGAACAATCTAATCTCTTCTTTCCATCTTTGTTCCAGCTGATTCATCCTACGGCCTTCTTCGGATGTAATATATTGATATCCATAAGGGAAAAAAAAAACACGTCAAACCAAATTATGAAAAAAAGGGGGATTCCTCCAATTAGCATATGAATCACCATAATTTTCTTCTCTTTCATTGTTGTATTTAAATTTTTAGATGTGTCCACATTTTCAGCTGGTCTTAATAATGTTGAACAATAAAAATAGGAAGGAAGGAAAACATGATGTCATTAAAAGGAGTGACAGCATTAAAATAAAATCTATTCCCATCAATTTTTTTCACTAACAGCTACGTCATGATAAAATGGAATGTTAGCATTTTTGTACTTTGAAAAAGCCTAAAAATCAATTGACTCAGAGAAAGACTACTTGCTCTTCTTCCTTCTCCAGCTACAACTACTACTGAGGGTGGCCGTATCGTTGAACTTATGGTTCTTGTCCGACTAGTTTTTACCTTCATCTTCATTTCATTTGTTGTTTTTTTATCACAAATTTTTGCTCAGGCCAATTACCCTCTAGCAGTGAGGAAATCAAATTAGGATAAAGGTAAAAAGTAGTTGAAATTTATAAAAAAAATAATGACACATATATATCCATACCTCACATAGATGAATCACCATAGCCCATGTATGTACCAGAACTAATAATCTAGAAATTACCTGCACAAGATTTGGGCATTGTTTGTCCGAAATAACCAGAGATACGGAAACATCTTTTTTGAAAAAAAAAATTTTTGATGATTTTGCCTTGTGGGAACACATGCGAACACACGCATACACAAATCTGTAAACCACTTGGCTGGTTGGTCAGGCAGGCTATTTGTGGGGCTACGGCGATTTAATCTATAATACTTTATCTAATAAAATAAGATAAAAAAGTAATTCTTTGTTTAACAAAGAAAGAAAATGAGAACTTTTCCATGTTGAAATCATGGTACAAACAGCACAGCATGTGTTACTATAGATAGAATAACTTATTTACAAATGTTGAGGTTAATGTTCAAATTTTCTGAAACATTATGACAACATCAAGATTAACCAAAGAAAAGTTGGTATGTTAATGACTCTTCCTAAAGTTATAGACGATACTTTTTTTATTTAGTGTGTACTTAAGTGTGGCCAGCAGTTATATACGACTTTCAATTTACTTTTTCTTTCATTTTGCAATTTCAGACTTATTTTGTTTTATTGAAGCTGGAAATTACTGCAGTTGAGAAAAACAAACCTGATGAAACAAAAAAAAAATTAAAATAAGGAAACAGAACAAACCCATGTCCTGTTAGGGATCAATTGAAAAATTGGAAAAAAGGATTATCAATGAATAAGTTATTCATCTTACATTCTGTTGGGCAGTGATCACAAAAAAAAGTCTGAATTTTCTAAAAGCTGGCAGACACTAACTATGGAAGCAATTTAGCATAAACTTATATAGAAAACTGAACCCCTCAATGAAAATCTATTTCAGGGGGGAATTTAAAAAGAAAAAGAAAAAGTTTTTGTAGAAAAAAAAGGAATAAAAGTTTTATTTTTAGCTCCATTGGTGTGGCCTGTACACATCATACATATAAAGCAAGCCAAACTAAAAAACTGAAGAAACCTTTGTTGACGGTTTCTAATTTGTCTTTAAAAGTTTCTGGCAATGAATGTGTGGCAGCAGATAAGAACTAGAATGCACCCAATGCATACCTCTGCCTACACCATAATGTCACGAAAAACTCAATGAAAATCAGTTCATATACAGCAACAAATGTGTAAGTTTCAATTTTTCATATTTCAGACTATTGTCTTAATATATGAATAAATATCTCTCCATCTGAAAGAAAATCTGAAAGAAAAAAAAAAAAGATCCTGGATCAGCATCAAAATTCAATCAATTCTTCCTTAGCACATGGCTCACCCCTCCACATTTTTGGAGATATTGTATTACAAACAAACAGACAAGCATCTGTGAACCAATATATGTCTGGCATGATGAGGCAATAGAAAATGCCTACTTTGTGGTAGAGAGAGAGAGAGTGAGATAGAGAGAGAGAGAGGCAAAGAGAGAGATGGATTGAATAGGCCAACATTGTAAGTTATGACAACCAAGTAGTGGTTCCAACTATTTACCTTGGAAGAAATACAAACAAGTTTTGCGCATCAAGAACTGCATGGGTCATGACATAAAATATCAGGCTACTGGTTACAGCACTTACTAATTAATGTATTAAACAGTTGCAAAATCCATTATACGCACTCAAACACACATATATATATATGTTTCATCATTTGTAAACAAAACTACATTCATAAACAGTGTAGCACTGGGGGATTTGACAGTTGAAAGGTGTTGTTTACCTCTGGCAATGAAGTTGGAAGAATATATATATATATAAATAAATAACACATATTCACTTGTGTTATTTTGTCCACACTATATCTCCAAAAGTTCTCAATGAAATTCTATGACATTTTAAGGGAAGGGATGCCAATGGAGAATTGGTTGAATTTTGGGTCAAATCCATTTCTTTTTCATAGTTTACTTTGTATTGCAGTTAATTTTCATTCAACTTTCAGTGACAGCAAAATTGGTTGAAGTAGGTGCTCTCTGAGTGCTTTCTAGTTTGTTTTCGTTTTTTTTTTGTTTTGTTTTTTTAAACATTCCTGGGCCAGCCCAAGCCGAATTTGATTTTGAGATTCCCTCCCACTCCAGCACATTAGGGCCCCTTGGTGGTCTCAGGACTTTAAGCAACCACTTGCTTTGCTCACACCTTGGGCCGGCTCTGTATCATTTGCAAACAAATCTATATGCACAGATGGTGTAGCCACAGATGGTGTAGCACCAGGAATCAGATGGTTAAAGACGTCATTCTTTTCCTGACGATCAACAAAGAACCAAAGCAAGTTCATTAGCATCATCAAAAGAGTGAATATTTGAAGAATTTCTACAAAGACAAGTGTGACTGATTCTGGAATGGAGCCAAAACAACATATTAACTTAAAAAATTGAAAAAACCAGAAAAGCACTCAGAGAACGCATGCCTCTACGAATGCCATTGCCATTAAAACCTGAATGAAAATCAGTTTATATATAGCCACAAACAAGGGGATCAGCCCCAAATTGTAAATAATTCTTCTCAAGCCCAGGCTCTATCCTTCCATAAAATATCATTGGAATTTATTGAGAACTATTAGAGATATTATGTGGACGGAGAAATATGAGTGATAACTTTTTTTCGGTCTTAATATATGGAAAAATATCAGTCAATTGATAAACGATTCCTGGATCCACCCCCAAATCTAATCAATCCTCCCTTAACCCTTCCAAACAATTTCATTGAATTAAATGTGGTTTCAAAACCTCATTTCATTAAAATGATATTGGGAAGAAAAAAAGAAGATATAAACAGATCTGGTTAGTCACTCAATAGAAACCATCATGTGACTGTCTTGACAGAATTCTGTGTTATGGGTGATCAATGATAATGTCTGAATTTTCAAAAAACAACTGTGAACCTTGCCAGACACAAACTAAGGGACCAATTTAGCATAGACTTATTTTGTAAATTGTTCACCTCATGACTAAGAAACATTTTTGAGGGGAGATATGATAAAAAAAATAAAAAGAAAAGGTTTTTTCTAAACATAACGAGTAAATGTTTAAATTTCCAGCTCTTTGGCTTTATTGGTTTGACCTGTAAACGTCATATGTGCATAACAAGCTAGCCAACCGGACCAACTGAAGAAATCTAGATTGACAGTTTTGGTTGACGGTTCCTAATAAATGACATAAAAAAAATTTTTTTCAGTGGAATTGCAAATTAAGTGATTTTCTGGATCAACGTTAGTTAGAAGCAAAATTCCTCAACTACAATAAATTGGTTTTGTTATACGGAGCAGAGACGAAGAGAACTGCCAGTCACAGCAATCAAGAGAATCCAATTATTTACCAACACCTGCCTCAGAAGAATTCTAAAAAATTGCTGGCCAGATATAATCAACAACAAGGAACAGTGGCAATGAACAAGACAGCAACCTGCTGAGGAAGAAATCCTCTAAAGACACTGGAGATGGATCAGTCTCACTCTTTGCAAGCCTGTACCCAGTATTATAGGACACACCAAAGTGTTACTCTTCTGGCACTTCTACCTCAGATCAGAGTGTAGTATCTGCACACTCTGCAATGAATCAAAGTGTACCCCCCCACACCGTGTACTTCTGCCTAGGATCAGAGTGTAGTATTTGTAACACACAAATTATATATATATATATATATATATTAGTAGAAAGTAGATTCACTACACAAACATGATTATGTTTTTGCCCTGATTGGGCCTCTTTAGACAAATGATTATGTGTTTTAGATTCCAGTTTGGGGAATTGTTGTTTTTTTTGTAGTGTGTGTCTTTTGCTGGAGGGTGTGGACTAGGTGTAGGAGTTATCTATAAATGGATGCTGAATTGTGTTCGAAGGGATATTTTGATCTTGATTTTTGCATTAAACGTATTGCCTATGTTAAGGTTTTTATGACTAAAGTGGATTGTATCATTCTTGATTTACTTAGACATGTGAGAGAGTAGAAAATGTTGATTAGATGTTTCTTTATGATGATCAGTACATGGGTAAACTGTTCATGTTACCTTTAGTGTACTGATTTATGGATTGTTGAGTTATGTTCGTTAATAAGAATTTTGAGCAATGCCAGTATTTTAGTGCCATTTCATTTTCCCTGTTTAATGAATCTACTTCAGGTTTTTTTTTTGTTTTTTAAGCAAAATTGAATATTTCAAATTTCTCATTTAGGCAGAGGTTAAATGGATTTTCTATATTTTGGCGCGTATTAGTTGGTCTTAAAATTTTCCATTTTACTCTTGGTTTGTAATTCATTTTGCACATTTTCCAGTAGATAATGATGTATTATTGTCATATTTTTCATTTGTAAAGGATGATGTATGGTTGGCTAATCTAAGTTTAAATGACATTTTAGATATTCTAATGTAATATTTTACTTCTATGGGTTTTTTCTTGGTATACTTGGTGTATAGTATTTCACTCAAAATTCTTTTACATCAAGACACACACACACTACAAAAAAAAAACAAAACAAGAATAAAAAAACTCCTCCCACAAGACTCTCCCCAAATAGTAATCTAAAACACATATAATCATTCACCTGAAGAGGCCCAAAGAGGGCAGAAACATAAATGTGTTTGTGTAACAAATCTATCTTCTACTATACTTTAAGCTCTACTTTAAACCAATTCAACACTTGGAGTTTAAATATGAAATGAATCCATCACATATCAAACATTGCTTTATATCATATCATATTATGATATGCTATATTGTAAAACTGATTTGTACAATATGTACTATATATATATATATATATATATATATATATATATATATGTTTTGAATCTTGGAGTGAAAACTTGAGAGACAAAAAGGTTTGATTTTCCGTTAGTCAGTTTGATTTAAAAGTTGAGGGTGTGAGCCTCGTGGTGAACACTAAGCAAAAGGTTGCCTGAGAAGCACGTTCTAAATGGTAGTCGAGGTGGCAAGGAAAGAAAAAAAAAAAAGAGGACAAATAAAATGGTCCCAGTACGCTTTTGTAGAAGTCAAACTAGAGCGGGGATGTGGAGACAAGCAAAGAGGGGCTGCACCTAATTTCAACAATTAATTTCCTGTTTGTCAACTTGATAAACAAACGTGGTTAGCAAAGAGTCAGTGATGGGGAAGGGCTCTTACAAAAAGGTCTGGTTAGTCAACCAATAGAGACTGTTACGTGACTCCAATAGGAAAAAAAAAAAAAAAAAAAAAGCATGACACAAACTAGCGGATGAATTTAGCATAAACCTATATTGCAAATAGAGCCCTGCATTAAAAACCTATTTAAGGGGGAGATATCAAAAAAAAGGTTTTTCATAGATGTAATGAAGAATGAATGTTTGTATTGGTGACAGTTTTTGTTCACGGTTTCTAATAGCAGTCGGGATGCATGAAAAGGAAGTTTCATTTTGATGCAAGTGAATAAAAAAATCTTTCAAGGCATCAGAAACTGAGCCATGATGTACAAACAATGATCTAAAAACTCTTTTTATCTTCTTTCAAATGACACAATTGTTTGGTTCCTGTTTTGTTGAGCCAAGTATTGAAAGAATAATTAAATAAATTATCAACTTCTGGAATGAAGTTAGAAGTCACTTATATCTGTCTGTCCACAAAATATATCCCAAAGTTCACAATGAATTTCAATTAAATTTTCTGGAAGTGTAGGTCATAGGCTAAGGGAAAACAGGCTAAATTTTGGGGCAGAATTTCCTTTACAGTTACTTCCTACATCGTAGCTACACGTCCACACAATATCTCCAAAAGTTATCAATGAATTTCAATTCAATGAAATTTTCTGGAAGGGCACACCATACACTAGAGAGGAATTGACTAAATTTTGAGCCAAATCCATGAATTTTTTTACAGTTACTCTAAGCTATATATCCACACAATATCTCCAAAAGTTCTCAATGAATTTCAATGACATCATGAGGAAGGGTGTGCCATGGGCTAAAGAAAAAACTCAATTTGATTTAATTTGGGGGCAGATCCAGGACTGTCTCCGATTGAGAGAATTTTTTCATACATGAAGAACAGGTGAACAACAGAAAATGGAAAATGGAAACACAGTTATCACACCCGCATTGTAGCTATAATGAACTGATTTTCATCCAGTTTTTAGTTAGTGTATAGCAGTGCTTTTGAAACCGATGTCCAATAAATCATACTTGAGTGTCTACAGCAGTCTTTCCTCTAATCCTGACATCGCAAATCTTTTGGCAAAGAAAGTACATCATCCATTTCACAGTCATCAAAAAATATAATCATTGCACACAGACCTGTACTATATGTTGGAATTGAAATAAACAAACTACTTAGAATATGATTTTCAAAGGTCAAAAATTTGTTCATTATTGGTGTATAATTGGATAGTATTTATCCAACATTATGACATTAGCGAAAAGAGACAATGTGGAAACAGAGTTTTAAAATTAAAGTTTCGAAAGCTCTGGTGTATGACATTAGCAGAGGCATGCCCTATCCGAGTCCTCTCAAGCTCCTTCTTACCAAAACAAAATCAGGCGGAAGATCGGGTTTCAAAAGTATTAAATAGACATTACCAACCGTTACAAGTTGGCAATTAATGGAAAAGAATGTTTTGTCTTTGAGCCAAATGCCAACACATTTGCGAGACTGACGCATAACATATACCTTCTTTCTTGGTAACTTTCTAAAAAACAGTATTTCTATTAAAGGAATCCCCCACTTTATGCTAATTTATTCTCATTTTGATCTACTGATCACAGAATTCCAAATTTTGACTGATGTACTTAATTATTATATGTGATATGATAGGACTATATTTCCTTGTGTATGTGTTCATAGCGATTTTGCTGAATACCCTCTGGCTTTTGTCAGTTCTAGAATGTGGTATCATTACTCAGAATGCATTCACAACTCGGATGTACAAAAACTGATCAGTTAAATCAAGCATGTTTTCTGAGTAATGATTCCACATTCTTGAGCCAACAACATTTGATGAGGGCCAGACGGTACACAGCCAAAATTTTGTGAATATATAAAGACGTTGACCAATAAAATAGTCCAACCATATCAAATATAATGATTACACCCCATCTAACAAAATTCAGACAAGGATGTACTTAATTGTTTTGTTCTATTCCCGATATGAGCAAAAAGTGTAGAAAACTCTTAATTAGTACAAATTTCCCTATAGGTTTAGCATCTAATGGAGTACACTCTAAGCAGTGTGATTAGGGTGGAAGTATCTGTTTGGAAGATTTGCATCCTGCCAAGGAGTGTGGTCATAAAAACTTGTAAGAATGATGTCCTAGTCTTGACCAGACTTGAAACTTGCTAGAATCCCTTTGCTGATGCATGCAATTAAAATTGGGACTGTCAGTCTGAAACCAGCAGTATGTCAAAAGTTGTTTATGTGTTTATCCCTAGGGGTTGGGGAGGTGACCATGTACAAATATAATCTAGCCATTGGCTGTAGCTATCAACCCCTACCCTGGAGGTGGGTGGGGCCTTCCACAGCAACTAACTGAAAGACCACTTGTTCAGCAATTAATATATATAAAGTTGTAATGTACGTATGTATGTATGTATGTATGTTACTACTCATATGTAGCAGTTTGAGTGGCTGAGCTGACCAGAGAAAGGGAGAGGGTACAAATGTAGTGGTGTGAAGGCCCGTGGGGTCCCTTCTGATTTGTCATTTTGAGACAAAGAGATCTTTTGAATCTTGGGGTGAAAACTTGGAGACAAAGATATTTGACTTTCTGTAGGTTAGTTTGGGTTAGGAGCTGGGTGTGGGTCTTATGGTGGACACTCAGAAAAAAGGTTGCCAGAGGAGCATGTTATGAAAGGTAGTCAAGGTGGCGAGAAAAAAAAAAGAAGACAAATGAAATAGTCCCTGAACTCTTTTGCAGCAGTCAAAACAAAGTGGGGAAGTGGAGACAGGTAAAGAGAAATAGATAAGTAAACAATCACTTTTGTGTTCTGAACATTTTAAAATCAAGACTGTACTGGAGTCTTTGATAGATAAAACCTTCAATAAATACAAAAGGGTTTTAATCCTTGTGTCTGTTCTTGCTATGCATTTGATATGACACACTTTTTAACTTTACAGCCTTAAGCTTATACGTTTGAGCTCACTCAACAAGTAAGCCAACAACATGCCATTGAGCTTTTTGACTTTGACAAATAACAAAGGTTGAAGCTTAATACGCTTCAAATCCTTTTGGATGCTGTGGCTATGCCATACTTATAACTCAAGAAATGTAAATCTCAGACAAAAAAGAAAACAATAATTGATTTCAGTAAATCTTGATCTACATACAGCAAACAGTTTCGTCGAAATTAGAAGAAAAAATAAATTTTGATAGAATTTTTACATTTTTTTGAATCCAAAATTATGTAACAAAAAGTTTCTAATCAGCAGTCAGTGTTTTGAAAAAGTCATTTGTTTGTGCCTGGGGGTTGGGGAAGTGGTAATGCCCAAATATAATTCAACCAACGGCTGTAACTATCCTCCAGAGGGGGTTAGTCCTTCCCCAGAGGAGGGTTGGGCCCCTCAAGGGACTAGCTGAAAACCTACCACAGGTAAAAACTAGAAAGCACTCAGAGAGCATATACCTCAGCCAATGCCACAGACTAATTAAAAAACTGAAAGAAAATTAGTTCATATATAACTAAGTTGCAGAAGAGGTAACTAAGTTTTGATTTTCTATACTTTAGACTATTGTCTTATTACAGTTAGAGTAGTTAAAGATAATTGTTCATTGCTACATTCTGCAAAAGTTGTAGGCAAATGCAAATCATGTGTTCTATCATATGAAAACCAGGATTCAGGAAACTAATTTTTTGCAGTTAAGGTCTTCCATATCAGTGGTCAATACAAAGTCATTGAAAGATAGTTATAACACTGAATTGTTTTTATGTAAAGGGATGCAAAATGGTGTAGCTGTAATCAGCATAGAAAATTGAATCAGTGATCTGAAATTGATTTTCAGCCAAAGGTGCTTATATTCAATTCACATTAATGCTCTTGGGAAAGGCAAAATCTGCCTTTCCTTCCAGCTTGGGGTAAATAGCAGAGCAGTTGGAGTCCTTGGGCCTTGAGAGACGGTCCATCTAAGAAAAATCTACTGCTTGGCAGTTGCCATAGCTCAGGTAAAGGAAGAGGATTGGGTGTTTAGATTGGGTCTAGTAACAACATCTAATGCAAAACTACATTTGCATATTTCTAACATAAATTTTCAAAGATATGTAAGACTTGTCAGTTCGGCTAAGTTGGTAAGAGAGCTGGCTACCAATCACTTAGTCGTGATTTCAAATCACGGTAAGGAAATGTTAATATAATGTATCTGTTTTGTTCAACATGACAAGACAGACGAAGTGAGGAGTTTATTCCCATAACTTTGATGAGGATTGTTCTTGCAAATATGGTAGGAAAGCAAAATCAACTCCAGACTTGGACTGAAGTTTGACAATAGACATCACCAAGAAATCCAATTCCTTGAGTTAAAAAAGGAAAACAAAAAAAAAGCATGAAAATGAAACCAAGCAAAAAAGTACCAAATGATCTGAAAAGTCCATTAGATGAAACCAAGAAAGATATATATATATAGACAATATAAGGTGCAAAAGCTTCGGAAGGATTTGTTAAAATGTTTATGTAAGAAAAAAGATCTTTTTTTTTGTACATAGCTTCGTTTCCAGAGTACACTGTAGACCTGCTATAATGGGGGTCCATAATTTTCTACCATGTGAATCCGCATTGTAATGAATTTTCCATTTTTCAAAACCCAAGTTGAACAGACTTGCTAACAACTTCTTCAAAACCGACCCTCATAATTTGTGCCGGAAACGAAAAGAGAACCGTGGGGTTTGAGAGAAGGTTGAGGGTAGTCTGGCAGGAAGACAAATAATTTTTTTTTTTTTAAATTGTAAATCGTATGTCATCATTTGAAAGGACTGGGCGATATATTGACTTTACACGTTGTATCAATGGATTTTCAAACGTTGTATAGAACTGAACAATACTGATGACATCGATACATAACCATTTTTTGCAAGTTTTGGGTCAGGAACTTCTTCAACTACTTAGCAACCACGTCTGTTTAGCATTTGCTGGCAGCGTCTGTGATGTAGCCAATCTTCCACCCCCCGTCATTCAGTTTAACCCCGTCAAATGTGACGGGGAGAAATTAAATGCAAGTTACTGTTGATATCAGGGGTGGAGGGCGAAGTCGACAGTTGCTGCTGGCTACATTTAAAGAAGATGAAAAAAAGAAAGCTTTTTTCTGTTCACATTTTTCCTTTGACTTGAAACTGAACATATTGCGATAAATATCGTATATTACCAGTCAGACTGAAAATACTGCAGTATTATTACCGTCTAATTCATTTCGATTTTACGAAAAGTCTTAACCTGATTGAGTAGGGTCTTTCTATTTTCGTATTTTGTTGAACCAATGCTATGTTTTGATAATTGAGGTCCATGCTCGAACCACGATTTCGCCTTATATCGAATAGCGTTATAACCGGTCTACAGTGTAATTACCGTATGGCCAACAATTGCGCACACACACACAGATACATTCAAACCACAAATAGATTAATCACAGCCATCAAAGATGGCGAAGGGTTCCATTTTTTAAAAATATCTATATATGTGTGTTTGTTAGCTTGCCTGTATGTTCCAGCGCTCCTGGTCATACTGTTTTGTCTACCGTCTAGATCAGCATCAGTATTCCACAAAATCCCTTCTAAAAATGCTTTTTTGAATTTGTGAAAAAAAGCTTTGATCTTTTGGGGGGAGGGGTCCTTATTTATAAATTGGATTTATAAATTTGTTAATTCAACACTTACAGCCATACTTTTTTGTTTATAGACTTGAAAATTGACATCAGTACTCCACTACATCTCTTCTAAAAACGCGATTTTTTAATCTTTGGAAAAAAGATTTACCTTTTGACAGGTTTATCAATAACATCTAAATTCTCAAGAATCTAGATGTTTCAGGATGGTTTTTTTTGTTCACTTTACTTTCGAGGTTTGCCAGAGGAAAATGCTGATGAGATCATAAATAGAATTTATTCTTACCAATTTTATTTTTTGATAGAATTTTTCTACAGGACCTTAAATTTTGATGCTACAATTGTTCAATTATTCACTGAGATGGTGAGTTAATATCATCTTCATTAGTAAAAACTTCTACTAACATGTCCACAAAATGATTTCATTCACACTGCTTTCTCTTGGAACACATCCCCAGGCCTAAATTCAGGACAGCCTGTATTATCATTATTCACAAACACACAGTAGATTCCAGTTAAGTGGGTCACCAGTTAATCGGGATGCTCACATGGCGTATATTTATATTTATACATAGGTTATTAAGAAGCATATAAATATTTACCCATCTGCCATGAACCCTTTCCCAAAGATATCAATTCAAAGTGAACATCAGCAGAGTCACCTCAGCTGAAATTCAAACTCGCTATTTACCAATTCTGTGTTGGTAATAGTTATTGCACTCATGCCTTTGAGATAACCATTTGTTGTAATCAAAGACTTTGTGAGTAACACAAACTGGGGATTCATAATTTTTTTCCCCATCAAATTCCAAAAGAATTTTATTCTAAAATATATTGATACTCTTTTTGAGTTGAGATTTTTTAATGATGGAAACTATTTTCCTGGTTCAGTTTTTTGGTGTAGTTTTTTATTTCTAACATGTCAGTCAAAGAAAAAAAAAACCCCAAAAAATAAACCGACAACTTTCATTTATATATATATATATATATATATATATATATATATATATATAAACAGAAAGGAAGCCCTGTGCTAGTGGATTATCTGATTTTTTTATTCTTCCTGCTATACTTGTTTTTGAGGGTGGAGACCAGTGCGTACACATAAGTCAACTCTTTTAGGCTGAGATGAATAAATACCAGTCAATACAATTTACAATTTGAAAAAAAAAAATTCCTCAGATTATAGATGAGTTGTTTTTAAAACTTGTAAAAATACAGCAATACCTTGAATAGTGCTGGTTTTGATGTAGTGTAGTTAAGTTATTGCTGTACAATTAATAATAATAATAATTAAGAATAAGTTGAAAAGAAAGAAGTACATCAAATCAATCAAGGTTTTGAACAGTATGGGAAATCAACGTATACCTGTTGTGTCTTTTTTGAAGAACATAAATATAAGTAGCATTCAAAGGGAAATTATGGATCACTGCCATCCATATATGCTGTTTTTTACCTCGTAAATTAAGCTGTGATGGGGGTAACATTTTTAAAAATCGAAAAAGGGGTGACCAATGTAGGAGTTCCTTTTCTTGAGCCATGATCACAACACCCTAATTTTCTTAAAAACAAGCGTGAATGCTGCTGGATACAAATGGAGTACCAATTTGGCATGAATTTTCATTGTAAACTCTTAAAAGATATGTGTTGGGCGATTAAACAAAAACAAGAAAAGAACATACTCCTTACTCATTGAGAAAAGTGTGTATGCAAAGTTTCTACTATGAACGGTGAAAGCTGGGTGAAGTCCGGATGGATAGATAGATATAAATGTTAGAATGCATCAATAACCTAAACCCAGCAACACTGTTCAAACCTGTCTGTTGCAGGTAGCAGTGATTAAAGATAAAAGCTACAGTGATTATTATTAATAAATAGTCAAAGATGGGAGACGGGACTCTCCAGCTACGGTAAGCAACCAGTCTAGAGGACAGACAACTGATTCCAAACTAACCTGATGAGGAATGACCTTCATCAGGCTATCTCACCCTTGATACACCCACAATGAAAATCATCAGTGGTGCTCCAATGACCTTGGACTGGCTTATTGAAAAGGAAATTTTTTTTAAAAAGATTCTGATTTCTATAAATATCAAGGTACTTAGCAACGGCCAAAAAGGAGGAACTTTTACCACCAGCTAATAAAGTGCATGCTTCTCTATGACATTTTTGACATAATTGCCGACCTTCAGTGTCTCCCATCCATCATACCAGCACATGATACTCTTATGATGATGAATGGTTGCCCCAATGACCCTGCAACAGGTGGAAGAGAAAAAAAAAAAAAAAAAGATTGACAAGATTTCTTGAAAAAAATAAGAAAAATTCTAAAATGAAGATTGTTACTTACTTGTTCCAACTGAAGTGGGACCTGAATAAACGTATAGATTCGTTTCCTCTTCTCTGTAAAATTCTTTTGGTCTTTCTCCGGTAAATAGCCTCTTGTAAGCTCGGATGTGAAATACCTAAACATTGAGAGACCTGCAAAAGAAAAGACAAAATCCACTGATAATCAGATATGGGTGTGGCATATGGAGTAATCAACAGGGAGCATCATTGAGGAGTGAGGAAATTGAAGGAACCTGCATAAATCGACTTAGCAGTCAATTGCATGTCAGGCAACTATAGTAGATTCTAACTCAACATGGTTTACTTTACTTGACAAAGCAGGTATTAGGGAACTCCCCTGTGTATAGTTAGGAATCACCTGAATGCTCGCTTGGCACTATGGTTACATTTGAGCAGTCTTGGATAAAATATTGAGCAAAAAAAAACAAAAAAAAAAAAACAAGTACTTAGGATATAAAAAGAGAAGAGGGCACCACAGGTTCCTTACAGTTTCACAACATTAAATCATCCCAAGTTATTTAAAATGTTTAACCTAAAGTTTAAAATTTTTCTCTGATATATAGAGTTAATTCAAACATTCAAATAATTCAATCATCCAAGCAATTACCATTGTAGAAAACTGGTTATTATGTGAACACAAGTTCCGTCAGTAAAGATTCAGTTTAGTGAAGTAGTATATTATTATGGGGAAAATGTATTTTTTCTAACGTATCTTAAGGTGTTTATATGAATATAACCTTCAATTCTTCAGGAATGTTTAATTTCTGAAAATCTTGTCTGTTAACAATGGGAGAGCTGAAGAGAGGGCACCATTTCTAGGCTTAGCTTAGCGTATCAAGTGGCTTTAAACTGGCCGTGCATCTGAGTGCACCTCGCATTGCTGAAATGGATTGATCCAGTTGGTAAATTAGTGATCATGTTTTTTGTTTGTCTAGAAAATAAAAGGATTATCTCTTTTCTTGAATTATATACATGATTAGGGTCGAAGAATAGATCAGCCAAAATGTTGTGTTGACAAGATAACATCAAGGATGCAAAGAAGAGATTTGATTGTTTGAACTAAAGTTAGAATGAATTGTAATATTTCAATTTGGTATTAATTCACATCAGACATGTTCCTCAAGATCACTTTCTTTCAAATGTTCCAACAGACAAAAGATAAAAACAAGTGATCTTCCTATTTAGCAGAATGAATGATAATTAGATTTTGCCATGCTGGTATACAAAACAATCGACTAATCTGTGTAAGACAACTCATTTCTGATTTGAAAACCCTTTTCATCTGACCCTAATCTCCTCAAGCATGTTATTTCCCATACTGAGATGGGTAAACAATATGTTGCACGACAGAGAAGCTTTCATATGTGCTAACAAAAGAATTTCACAAGTCAGTATTCAGTCGAGACATACATTTAAATAGTTGTTAACCCCCTTAAAGATCACAAGTTGATTTTCATTATGCTGCAAACTTTAAAAAATATCATAAATACAAGTTAATTTCACAAAGGAATTTTGAAAAAATGAATGGATAAATTTTCAGAAAAGAAATGGGGTTTGAGGTGCATTGCTTGTTGTATAATAGACATGAAGTATCAAACAAGTCGGAAGCTTATCTTTCACTAGGTGAGCACAAGAATATTTTTTCACCAACTTTAAAGCAGTATATTTCAGCTAAGAATAAAAATTATTGATCAAAATAAGAACCTTCATAATCTACACATTTTTGCCAACTGAAAACAAGTCCTTTTATTCCAGAAGCATAGAACTTGGGGTTCCCAGAACCAACGAATTTCTTCAAAGATGTTTTGAGCTGTTGCTTGATAATTGAAGACCTTCTCTTGCAGAAAGTGATCGAAATGCATGAAAAACCGTTTTTCAGTCAAAGAGAGGATTGGTGAGTAAGCTGACTGAGGTAGAGTTTAATAGCTTAGTTCTTCCAATTTCTGCAGGGTCATTTCTGTTTCAAAATATTTGGAATTAATGTTGAGTTGTACGTCTACAAATTTGCACAAATTTTTCCATCTATGATTTGACAGCCTCAAATAAATCAGAATAAATAAGGAAAAGAAAATGTTCAGCTTGAATGAATTGAGTGAAATATGCACTTCAAAATAGTATATGAACATAATTAGATAGTACTTTGTTCCAAAATAATCATCAAGTTTAAAATAACAAAAACCGTAATTATTTTTACACCAAACTAATACTTCATTTTCATTGAGTTTTGTAAACCATCTATAATCTTATTGTGCTTGTTCCTATCTGCATTCAAATGTTACACATTCAATAATAACAAAAGGGAGAGGTTAGGTAGTTTAATAAAAGAGTAGGAAAAGAGAGAGAGAGAGAGAGAGAGCGCAGAAAAGTTATGCAGTTTAATATTAGATTTTGCAACCTCATGATATCATGGGGAAGATTTATTAAACAAATAAAAACTTTCATTCTGTTGGAAAATATATATATATATATATATATATATATATATATATATATATATATATATATGAATAAAGGAAAATAGGTAGATGAATTCCACTATGAGGGTTGAATAGATTTAAGAGAAAAAAAGTGTAAAAAAAAAGAAAGTGAGACTTTTTAGTTATGGTTTTGAGGTCCAATAGTTTTCAATAAGTCGTAACTGGTTTCGTACATATCTTCAGATATATAATGACAGCAAATTCTAGAAGTAGGAAAATAAAACAGTAATCACGTTTGTATTTTAGCATTGGCTGAATTTGAATCTAGTATGTTGCACATTGAAGATTCAGAAAAAAGGGATTGTCAGTGGTCAGGAATTAATGCCTCTGTTACTTAGGGAATGGGGCTTCTGTATGACTTATGTAAATGGATTGATAATCATTTACTATATGAATGGATTGAAAATCAGAAAGAAAGGGATTGTCTGTGGTCAGGAATTAATGCATCAATGCATTACAAACAGAATAGATCTATGTATAATGCCAATGCATTGCGAATGATTTTATGACAGGAATGTATCGAAAGTCAGGAAGAAAGGGATTATCAGTGGTCAGGAATTAATGCAAGAATCATCAACATAATTAGGAATATTATATGCATGTTTTCCTTTTCACATCGTCCAATGGTCAGGAGTATGATTGTACCACACACAACTAACTATATCAAAAATAAGAATTTTATTTTTTAAAATTTGAATTTAAGGTTGAAAGTAATCGAGTACATATCCGATTAAACAAAGATAATTTTCAGGTCCAAATTGGGAGATTATGCTGCTTACCCCTTTTATTGGTCGATTCTTTTACCAGCTACAATACTACTTGGCGAATTTTTTCACAGCAACAGAATTACAATACGACAACAATAACACTTATAATCAAATAACATGATACATTGGTTGTGTGTCATGTGGATGATTCCTAGTTGGATCTGTATATGATGTTAAGTCGATCATATTTGGGGGCTGATCTTGCTTCAAATGTCTTATAGCTCTCCAGAAGTTATAATTCTCAGAATCACTTGACTGGTCATTATACTTAAAAATACCAAGCCTGTCATCGCCGTGTCCATGATAAGTACTGGCAACACCACCTTGTTCACTATTGTCTGATTCATATGCTTGTTTATGTCTAGATTGTTGACAGAGCTTCCATTATCGGAGAAAAAAATCACTTGATTCATCTAAGAAGCTCAAAACCTACTGTACATCATACATACTCATTTTTGAGCAGATATTCTTGCTGTTTGACTGGGGGATGAGATTTTGAAAGAACAATTGACAAAATTCAGGATTATTCGTTTAATATTGGACACTGCAGTCTTGTTTTTTGGAAGGACAATAATATTGCTCTACCAGTAAGCTGATGGAGACAAAAAAGTCATTCTATCAGTAATGGGGTTAAGCAGCAGATAACATCAAAGCATTTGAAATGAACACTACTGCAGTGCAAACTCTTCAGCATCGGTTCAATAGGTCTAGCTCTGGAAATATGGATCCCAATAATAAACCTCAAGGGAGATCCAAAACTGCTCTTAAGGATGGAGAATTATTAATAACAGCGGCCAACGACCAAGTTTCAGTATACTCTGGAGAAATTGGAACTTCAACAGTGACCATATCATGTCATCAAATCAATAGGAAAGACTAGAATGTTAAGAAAATGAACTGAATGAAATGTTCCATGGTCACATTTTGATCACGTGGACAGTCATGAGCATATACATAAATGTATGGAAAAAAAAAAAAAGAAGAAAAAGAAATCCTGGATCCATCCTCAAATTTAACCACTTCTCCCCCATTCCATTGTCCACATTTCCAGAAAATTTAATTGAAATCCATTCAGTACTTTTGGAGATATCTTGTGGACACACAAAAAAGAAGATAAGACCAACATAACCAAATACACATACCTCACCAACTTTGTTGGCAAGGGTAATAAAAGGTTCAATAATAGGGAAGCGATAATTAGTGCTTTTATTGAATTTGTAACCATTAAAACTAAAGAATTTTTTAGAGATGGCATATCATCATGAGAAGATCATTGGGGAAATTATCGCTTCAAATGGGGGCATTATTTCAGTCCAGTCCATTACGTCCAAAAATATGAGTTCCTTCAAATGTTTTGGGAATTAAGTAAATCATATGTTTTTGAAAACCTTATAGGATAATAAATCAGAAAATTTCCAATTCCATCTACTCAAAAGCAAGTGTGGTGGCTATCTTGAATTTTAAAAAATGGCGACATTCCAATACTAACTTTTCAATATCTCAACTCTAGAACAGGATCAAGATTCCAGTAACTAAATCTACATTTTTGAGGATAAAGAATCCAATGGTGCTAATTACAAATACATTTAGATAGCAAAGACCCATGCATGAGAGGCCATCTTGATTTTTTATATGTCTAACTGGATATTTTTAAGTGATTCTCATTATCTTGACTCCAATAACACCTAAGGTCATGATGCTCGTGTCAAAACCAACATTACAACAGCAAGGATTCTACTAGTGTTAATTACAAACAGGTATAGATGGTTAAAATACATGAGTAAACATCTTGGATCTTATGCAAAAAAAAGCATACTTCATAATTCCAAGTATCAGACATTAGATATATTCAGTTTCTTTATCTCTGCTAACGAAGTTAGAAGAGCTATATGTATTCACTTGTGTCTGTATATCTCCAAAAGCTTTCAATGAATTTCAATGAAATTTTTTGGAAAAGTAGGCGATTGGATAAGGAAGAATCAATTAAATTTTTGGGTGGATCCAGGATTTTTTTCTGATTGAAAGATAATTTTATAGATTTTTTCATACATTTATGTACTCACTCATATTTTATCCCCACATTATCTCCAATAGTTCTCAGTGAATCTCAATGACATTTCTGCAAGGTTAGGTGATGGCTGAGGAAGAATTGATTAAATATTAGGATAGATCAAAAAATTTGTTCTCGATTGTGAGATATTTTTTCATTTATACAGAAGGGGTAAACAATAATTTGAAATATAAAAAAATCTAAACCCAGCTACCTCTTTCCATTGTAGCCTTCTATAAACAGATTTTCATTCTGTTTTTTAGTTATTGTATGGCATAGGCAGTGATACACACTCTCTAAGTATTCTCTGGTCAATTGCTGAGCCAGAAGTAACCAAATCACTAAACACTGGAGAAACAGATGTGCATAATGAGTCCCCAACAAACCATTTTTTCAAAAGTTGATATTTTACTTTAATTTTAGAGCTTCAATGCTCAAGTTTTCTTAGATATGTCCACATATATCTGCCATTCAATCAGTCCCGGTCATGTTTTATAACAGAAATAGGAAGGAAAAGACATTGAGTCTGATTAATTTTTTCTACCAACTGCTAATGATGTCATGATAGAACATACAATGTCCACATAAAAACCACGGATGGTGGATGCATCATTGAACTTGTGGTTCTTGTTTTTCATTTTGAAGTTTGCAAGCTTTAAGAATCATAATGCAGAGTCATTCAAGCTTCAAGATGAAATAAAGACTAAGCCTTATATAGTCTAAAAATAATGGGAACATCAACTTTTAAAAAATTGTTTGTAGGGCGCTTATCATGTGTGAGCATTGGGATATTCTAAAACCTATTGTCAGGCAATGTGAATCAATTGCCAAAGCAACATGTTTCATCATCTGGGGGATAGAAGAGGAAAAAAAACTATAACACTAAGCAAACATCTACTGAACGGTGATAAATCATGCAACAGATGCCCAAAGAACAAAACATCAGATCGTCAAGAGGAAAAATCTGTCTTTTACTCAAAGTCACAACAGATGCTTAGGGGAGGGGAGGAATAGGGGAGTAGCAGAATTTACAAATTACAGAGATTAGTGAATGGACTGTTCAAAGAAAAAAAAAAAGACAGGTCTAGTTAGTCATTCAATAGAATGTCTTTTGACGGCATGCTGCGTTGGGGTGATCAATTAAAAAAATTGGAAAAAGGGTGATCAATGAACTAGTTATATTCTCTCGCTTTTGTTGGGTACTGATCAGTAAAAAAAATCTGAATTTCCAAAAAACTAACTTGAATGCCACTGGACACAAACTAAGAGATCATTTTAGCATAAACTTACATTGCAAATTGAACCCCTACACTAAAGACCTACTCAGGGAGAGAATTTTCATAAAACAGAAGAAAAACAATTTTTTTCCCAGACATGGGTAGATGTTGAAATTTTCAGCCCTTTAGCTCTGTTGGTGCAGCCTGTACACGTGATAAATACATAGTTAGCTAGACAGGCCAACTTTTAAACTGAAGGAACCTATTTTGACCTCTTTGAGGACAGTTTTTGTTGATGGTTTCTAAAAAACCTACACTTGCAAGCCTTTAAATATTTCTTTTTCACTACAGGCAGTGCCATTTCAAAGATGCACATTTAGAAGGAGCCCAACTTCATGGTGTGTGGAGCAGCCTACCATAATTGTCAATGTAAAACAATATTCCATTCATCATATATACAAGATACACATACATATGAGACACACACACACTGTACTAACCTATAACATCTACATACAAATTGTATCACAAAATTACTTGAAAAGGTTCAGATTCAGATGAAAAGGATTTGAAGTGCAATAAAAGCAAAACAGGTCAACAACTAATCTACCAAGGAGAATAGCATGCTAGACATTTTTCCAGGTACTTTACTGGAGGCACAACTGAGGTTTTCATGTTAGAAGTTTTATGATCTTAAAATAGAATCAAGACAAACATAGTTTTAATCCTAGATGGTGACATAATTAAAAATCCTTTGAATTACAAGATTTTGATTAAAGACTGAAAAGAAAACCTTATTAGATAAAAACCTAAATCATATTAGTTGGTTTGGCTTTTCAGTCACACGGAAAGAGGAGAATAGTTTCATAAATCCATGATGCATTATTTTCTAAAATCTGGAAGAAAGAATTAAGACAAAAAACAGTGTTGCCTTCAAATTTTCCCCTCTTAATACGCCATTGCTCGTCACTTTAGACTTTCAACCCAACCCTAACCCCAACCATAAAATATGCTCAGCAGACAGTTTCTATTGAAATGAAGTAAAATTTTTAAAAATTAAAGCACAAATCTATTTCTCTCAACATGTTGTATTTCGAATAAAAAGAAAATACAATCATTTTGTTCAAAATAAATACATTTATACCAAAATATCATTTTATTTGATTTATCCATGTGTAAATAATTCTGCAATTTTTGTCTATGCTATTAATAATGTAAGAAAGGCATGATCATTTTTACCAGAAAAAAGAAATGCTGCACCTAAATGTGGTCGGCTGCAACTACAGTGATTATCCCATTGCAAGTAACAAGTGATTTTTTACCTGACCTGAAATTTAGATTCATGGGGTTGAAGCACTAAACCAAAACTTAGCTACAAGCCCCGGCACTGCACCTAGCTACAAGCCCCGGCACTGCACCTAGCTACAAGCCCCGGCACTGCACCTAGCTACAAGCCCCGGCACTGCACCTAGCTACAAGCCCCGGCACTGCACCTAGCTACAAGCCCCGGCACTGAACCTAGCTACAAGCCCTGACACTGAACCTAGCTACAAGCCCCGGCACTGAACCTACCTATTAACTTCGACACTGAGCCTACCTACTAATCCTGACACTAAAAAATTTAATTCTGAGGAATCTTGTCAGCTGGAGTGGCAACCATTTTAAAAAGGGGAAATATAACAATAACCAAAAATTATTTGTTTCCAACAATTTTTTCAATTCCCATTAAAACGGCCAAAAGAAAAATGAACAATCAGTGCATCAAAAATAAAATGAAAAATATCTTCCGAAACGCAATATAATTCTTCGGGAAATGGAAAAGTTATAAATATCATTTATACAAAGTGTATACATTACAAGACTGTAAAGAGGGAAAAATGTTTGGAGGAGGCGCAAGAAAATAAGCAAACCAAATGCTGCTGCTGGGGGTTTTGAATTTCCTAGCATCTCAGGCCCCGAATTCCTTGCATTTTAACTGAGATGATAAAATGTATCATTTTCAGCCGTCCAATATTGGCTTAAAAGCATATACTTATCTAGTTTCCATGCAAAATTTAAGAAATTCTGCAATTTTGGTCTAATTAAGACGTCAGAATTAATTTCAAAATGATTTGTTCTTGCTTATATTTTGTTTTGTCCTCATTAGAAACAGTCAGCTAAAACTGTCCATGTAGTTTTCCCAGTTTTTAAGCTGGTCTGGCTGACCATGTATGTTGTACCCTGTATGTGTGATACAATGTAGCTAGAGGGCTGAACATTTGAATATCCAAACCTTATTATGTATAGAAAATACTTTTATTTTTTGTTTTTTAAATTGCCACCCGAAGTAAGTTTTTAGTAGAGGGTTCAATTTGCAGAGCAGGTTTTGAACTGATCTTTGTTCCTACTTACCTGGGATTTTTTAAAGGTAAGAGAAGTAACTTATTCATTGATCACCCCTTTTTCCAATTTTTTAATTAATCAGACCCAACATGGCATGCTGCCCAAAGACATTAGTCGCATGACTATTGAGTGACTAACCAGATCTGTTGCTCATTAGAGCCCTGTATAATAAACCTATGTGAACCTATTCAAATTTGGTATGAACAAGACAGATTTTGACACTAATAGACTTATCAACGTTCATCGCGTGTAATAAATCTACAAGTTTTATTTGGTAAAAAAAAAATACACCAGTGATGAAACATTCTTTAAGTCAGGGTATCTTTGAGGTTCCTTAATTAAATACATTTTACTATAATTCATTATATGTCTGTTTGTCGGTCTGTTATCAAATAACCCTTGACCTATGGCTACCAAATTTCTTGTGCCTACAAATGAGATCCCAGAGTATGTTTTTAGCATATTACTTATTGAAAATACCAAGAAAGAAAGAAAAAAAAAATAGTGTTATGTCTGCGTTCGCACTCAACACAATAATTAATCATCTGATTTCAACCTATCTATATAATACTTGATAATGCGTATGACCTCTAAGTGGCCAAAACCAGTGGATTGTAACCAGAGATACTGAATTAGAGTACCCTTAAAATATGCCAACTTAATGCAAAAAAAAAAAAAAAAAAGAAAAAGAAAAGAAGTCCAGATGATTCGCAACTGAATAAAAAACATGAATTGAGAAAGAAACTTGTTGGAAAAATTTAACAAATGTAATGAGTCTGAAATTCAGATCATCGATGCATTAGTTCGAACTTTTGCACCTTCAAAAACCCTTTCCTTTTAAAGCGGCTACCTTCAAAAACCCTTTCCTTTCAAAGCGGCTACCTTCAAAAACCCTTTCCTTTCAAAGCGGATACCTTCAAAAACCCTTTCCTTTCAAAGCGGATACCTTCAAAAACCCTTTCCTTTCAAAGCGGCTACCTTTAAAAGCCTTTTCCTCTGAAAGAACTTTCATTTAACACTAATATATTGTATTAGAATAAAATTTAATTTATACATGTTTGTCTTCCCATGTAGTAAAATAGAATTCCATATTCTGATGACATCATAATGTAATGTCACTTGAGTGACATCAGATTCAGAGAAAGAGTGGGTGGGAATGCTTTTTGGAGATGGTGAGAAGCATTTGGTCTGTCAATTCGTCAGTCAGTCTATCAGTGACACCGTTTGTTGCTATAGATGCTAGCACATCTAAAAATGTTGACTGAAAAATATTCAAGAAGAAATATTAACTCTAAAAATCAATCCTATTGTCCAAAGAATATATGCCCTGCTCTCCCACCCCCATCTTGATAATGGGTAGAAGTATCGCAAACAGATTGAAAGCACTCAATCACACTTTGGAGGACAATCTTTACACTCAATAAATCCAGACACACAGTCTGTAAACAAAAAAAGTTGACTATAAAATTCTAAAACTTTGTTTGTTTTCATCAAACTTGTATGAATGATAGTTTACACACACACACACACACACACACACACATATATAGAGAGAGAGAGATGGATCACCATAGCCCGCATTTGTACCTGAATTAATTAACTGAAATAAAATCTAAAATTATTTGAAAAAAATAACAACACAAGATTTGGGCATTGTAAGACTAAAATGATGGTGCCCAGTGATGTACTCAAAGAAATATTCAAACTTGTAACTCCAAAAATGTGACCAGGAGCACACAGTGAAACACAGACAAATAAAGAGAAAAGAAACCCACCTGACTGGTTGGTCAGTTGGGCCATGGTGATATCATATACACACACACATATATATATATATATATACATATGTATACACACACACACACACACACACACACATATGTATATATACATATGTATACACACACACACATATGTATATATACATATGTATACACACACACACATATGTATATATACATATGTATACACACACACACATATGTATATATACATATGTATACACACACACACATATGTATATATACATATGTATACACACACACACATATGTATATATACATATGTATACACACACACACATGTATATATACATATGTATACACACACACACATGTATATATTACATTGGAGTGTTAGAATCGCCTAATTGGTGAAATTTTAACTTTTATTACAAAAGATAAGTATGTAGTTTTAATTCGATCAAAGGTTTATGAAATCAAAGTTGAATTAAACTTTAATTTGCAAAAAGCAAGTTAATTTCACATATTTTCCACATTTGGCATAACATATATACAAAAATGTACATATATGCAAGCCATGGTAAGTTATATATTTATAACTCGCAATGGGGATTCCTAAAGTGCTCTGTGTCAATGCTACTTTTACAGCAGTAGTCATATGAAATCATAATTATAGTATACATGTGTGTGTGTGTGGGCTTAACAAAAACTCTTGGGTGCCACCAAATAATAATCTGTTTAATTCAAAATAAATCATATTATCAGGTACTTTTTCAGTGACATGTAAGGCAATCCCAATTTCTCAACTGAATTAATGGTTGACAAAAGTGAAAGTAAACATTCCCACTCCTGACTAAAGAATCTCGTGTAAATTTGCTGAAAATCAGGCGGTTTTCAGTTAGTTCCTGCAGATGGCTGCAACTCTAACTCCTGGGGGAGGGTAGTTACAAACCAAAGAATTTGAAATTTTTTTATAAGTTTCCCTTGACTCCCTTCATATCAAATAATTTTCACCTAACAAACCCCCAACTTGAATACCTTGAAAGAGAAGAGAAAAAAAGAGAAGAGAAAAAAAGAGAAGAGAAAAAAAGAGAAAAGAAAAAAAGAGAGAAGGAAAGAAAGAAGAAAAAAAGAGATAGAGAGAAAGAAAGAAAGAAAGAAAAAAAAGGAAAAAAGAAGGGGGGGGTGTCAACCCCAAATGTGTACTATAGATAGATTGAGGTGTACTGAATTCAATTATAGATTTATGTTTTGTCTGGACCGCTTAGTTCATGAGTACAAATATACATATATGTGTACACAAAGATAAAACAGGAGATAAAAGAAAAATATAACCAGGCCAAACCCAGCAGAGCCCCAAAAATATTTTTAGAAAAAAAAAATTGAATACTATTAATATGCCCATACATCTGATTTTATCAATAAATCAGAGGTCCACTTTAATATTTTCAGTAAACCATTGCTGGGAGACTATTTTTTTAGATTGTCCAACATCTCTATAACTCACTTTGTCTGTCTCCAGTTAACAGATGACATTTATTCTCTTTTTTAATTGATTCTTGAGACAGAAAAAAAATATCTGTGTTTTTCCTTTCAGTGGTACATTTTTTTCTCATCAAAGAACAATCATTTATTCTGTTTTTTTTAATCAATTCTCAATATAGATATAGATTACATCATCAGCATTAATAAGCATGGGATTATAGATTAAAATGATTTAAATTTTTATAGTTTCCCCTTCTAATAATGGTCACCATCATTTAAGGTTTATCTTTCAGTAGTCTTCCCTTATCTGTGGTCCAACTTTCAGAGCCTCAAGCTTTTGGCAGGCTCCCCGTCAGTGGTATCCCATATTCACAGTCTCCCTTTCAGTTGTCTCCCAGATCTGGGGTTTCACTCTCAGTGATACGTGGACACATCATTAAAATGCTGTTCTTGTTTTAATAAAGAAGAACTCACAAATTGAAATGTGTTTAGTTTCAGCACGAGACTACGGTACTCATTTTTTAATATCCTTTTGTATTCTCCTCCGCAGGTTTTCACCTTCAGTTAACACACACACACACACACACACACACACACACACACACACACACACAAACTGAACTTTCGAAACTGAACAAGTACGCCTTTATTATTCATTAGTATACCCCTGTTGTCAAAATTTACTATCACAATGATTATAAAAATTATTGTACACATGCTCTAAAAGATGTCTATCAGGTAAAATAAATGCAGGTCAATAAATTTTAACATTATAAAAGGTGACAAGGCTGTTTAATTTCTTATATTAAAATTCATTCCGAAAATATAGACTGGTCAGATTTCAAATTAACTTCAATTCAAGTGACCTTATGAAAATAGCGTTCTGTTGAACACAAACGGATTTATCTTATTTCTTTGTTTTATTATCACATTCTTTATATTCAACAATTTATTATGTCATTAGAACTTGGGGGAAATTCAATCCTACTATGTCAGTTGCATGAGTGAAATTGCTTTCATCACGTCAGTTACACAAGTGGAATCGTCTTTTTCACTACGTCAGTCCCTTGAACAAAATCGTTGATTTCATTACATCGGTTCCTTGAATGAAACCGTCTTCACTTCACTTCCAGGTATGAGGTTATTTATACTACATCAGTTACATGAAAAACCGTGTATATACTACATTAGTCATGTCCCTTAGCATGATAGAAGACATCTGAACATCACTAATTATCAAATGTGTGGATTACCCTAAAACTTTACATGGAAGACATTTCCCCACATGGACACTTTTATTCAAGTAATACTATGACCTTATCTCATTTCCATACTTGAACTTTCTTATTAACTTGTGCACTCAACAAAGCAGTTTAACACATTTCTCTATGGAAGCCTGTACACAAAAGGAAAATCAAACTTTGATCTCTGTTAAATGCTATGAATGGTCTCTGGTCTGTCTCTGCAGACAATGGAACATCCATCACCAAGGTCGAAGCGTATGGAGATCCTGGGGTGCCCTGTCATCAGAAATCTCGCTTCCAACCTTACAGATATAGTCCAGAGGGAAGCAGAGAATACATCTGGCATTTGTTTGGCAGCAGGAGTGCCCAGAAAGACATGAAACTTTTTTAAGGAGGCATCCACTTCTTGGTTTGGATTCAGAGTTGACCTTCTCCTAGAAAGGTTACCATCCCAAAGCTAGGGAGCCCAATTTGCCCTACTATTTCACCTAAAGCTGGGGGTAGTGGTGAAGAGATGGATTCATGCCTTTTCCAAGAGCATAAGAGCAAATTGAACATAAACAGCCCCAATCAAGTTTGAACACAGGTCAATGATTCCATTATCCGAGCAGTTACCAACTATGCCATCGCAACTTCACATCGAATGTTGTAAAAGATTTAATTTGGTTGTTTCTTCCTTGATTAACACATCTATTGGAATTAATATCTTCCATTTTCAATGCCACTTCACATAATCTATGCTGTCTGGGGTTTACTGCAATATGAAGGAAAGATAGCTAATGCTAAATTGTCTCTCCTCTTGCATACCTATGCTGTAGTAGTTTATTTCATTCATAACTTACAAGAAATACTACTAAAAAAAAAAAAGGATTGTAGAAGTATTCCACTAAAAACAAATGGAGTCTGATATTTTGTAAAGCTATTGAAAGTAATTGGATTGCAAAGTCCCAATCATGTTTCTTTTTATTATATAAAAATTAAATTCTTGCGTGATAGATAAATGGCTGGATAGATATCATATAGTTTGTTTAAAAGAGTGATATTTGTAACTGAGGGTTTTTTAAAACTTTTTTTCCAAAAAGTTAAAAGGTACTCAGTGCATTACAGAAAATAAACTGTCATTCTTACTCTGAACCCCTCTCTATAAACAATACCAAGGCACCTGTTGTCAGCAACAGCTGATACCCCTTACTCTCCCCTCCTCTCTATGAATGATACAAGTCCACCCAACTCGCTCTGCAATTGAGCAGTTTTCTATCAGTACAGTTGATTCAGCTGAAAAAGTGAGCACAAATTTTATTGTTCATTTTAGCATGATTAACATTCTTACCCCTTAAAAAATCCCACAAACTAATAAATCACATAGACACGGAAAATTTCACATGGTTTCTGTGATAGGCTGTCACCTACAGTCAGACGTCTGACGAATTAAGGTGACGAAGATGTGGAGATTAGTGAAGACATGCCCAAGAGACACATTTGTGTCACGTTTGATACCTTGCAACACCTATTGTCATCACAATCTCAAGTTATTTGAATTCTTAAATAATAATTTTTTTCATTTTGAATTGTGTACTTCATTTTACTGTTACTTTCATACACAAGCACTAATACACCAGTAAACGATTTTTGAAAGTATTGATACTTTCATTTTGTCAAGTACTTCACAACCAACTGTAAAAATGAAAGGGGTTAGACAACGAAAAACATTTCAGTCAATAAACAAAACTGGTAATTGTTCGGAATAGGTAGGATTAAATTTTATTTTTTAGAATGGCTATTATTTGGTCCGTTCAGATAATGTACCTACTCCAACAGCGATAAATAATTTGGGAATTTAAGTTAGAAACAGTAACCCGGAACCCCAGACAGACCTACCTTCTAACCCTAACTCGAACATTAGATCTATCTACTTACCCCAAACCTAGTAACCTTTAGTAACTAAATATAAGTACATGCCATATATCGGCTCTAACCGGTATTTTTAGGTCGAAAATAACGTTATTTGATCAACGGTGATAAATCTAGCTACTTTTAGCCTTTCAACATGGCTAATTGATTCTATCTCGATTACCTCCCATCCAAAATATCAACATTAGGTTTATTCTAACCTATTCCAAACAATTACCGAAAATATACAAAAACACGTGGTAAATAGTGGCAGTGTACCTGTGCAATGAAAAAAAAAGATTGCATGAAATGGATTGTACTATTCGGTTTCGTGTAGGCCTCTATCTCGCTGTCTTGTGAGAGTGCAAACATCTTGAAATATCTTTTATTATTCAATTGATTTTGGGTGTTACAGACAAAAAATAAGACTACCTGGATTTTACGTGTCAACAGAGAAAAAAAAGATGTATAAATATTGTATTTTCGCCAAATAGTTGGGGATCAATTCATAGCGAAAATGTACGTCAAAATGAACCCCCATTATGTGGCCACCTTCTAACGTGGCCTTCGCAAGCAATTATTTTGATTATGGGGAAAAAAAGTTGTTTTTATTTTCGATTTTATAAAAAATTGAACGAGACAATTTAAAAAAACAAAAACAAACTAATTTACATTATTTTCAACTCATTTTTAAACATGATTGATATTTAAAAGTATCATGGATATATTTTGTTTTAAGAAAAATTCGTAACAATTTCAATTTTTAAAACATTTTCCAGTAACATAGGAGATATAAATCATTTTTATCTTCAGTTGATTAATTGATTTCCAAGATTAATGTATTTATGGTCTATTTTTTCAACAATTCGTTGTTGTGTTTTTAGAAGAAAAAAATAAATAATCATAAATGATATTTTTATATTGGGAAATATAAATTACCTTTTTTTTACTTGATCTCATATTCTGATCAATGCTTTTTTTTTTCTCTTAGCGAGTAAAAAAATCTACAGACTGATCATGATAATGATCGACAAATTTAGCCGCATTTAGCAATGTTAGAAAACAATCATCACTAAATATAGCAATTTTCAAACCCAGCCAGTCATTAAAAAATCTAGCCATTCATAACAATAAAACCTAGTCAGTAAGTAATAAAAATTTAGCTATTTCTAGCCAGAAAATGGCTACCATCTTCTAGTCCCGTCAAACCAAAGATTGCTACTTAAACTTAAATATATGAAATCACAAACAACCAGGTATAAATTTCACTTTTCGTTTTATAAAGTAGTGAATATTATATACATTGTGAAATACTTCTCATCTTCATGTCTTTAAGTATTTTTATAGTAATTTTTCGTGTAATATCAGTAAAATTTATTTCTTACCTTTTTTTTGTATTTTTTAGCATTTTTTTTAGTATCTGTAAACATTACTTACCTTGTTTTTTAGTATTTTTGGAAACATGATGCTGCGATGATTGTACAGTCTCCACTTTTGCTTGGTGAACAGCACTGTCTTTTTTGTCTTTATTATTTGAGCCGTTGTTTTGGTCAGCTGCAGAGTATTGGCACTGCGGCTGAGAGGGGGAAGTGGAGGCTGTTGGTGTCCGTGAAGAGTTGCTATTCAAAGGAGGACGAGATGATGGCAAACTGTTATTGAGTGCGGCCATAGAACGGCTGACGCACCACCACGACACCAAAAATCAACAATCTTTCTTTTCTTTTCTTTTTTTTTTCACTTACTTACTATAATAATAATAGTAATAAGTTATTATTATTACTATTATTATTATTATCCCTTTTGACCATCCGTACGTCTTTCTGTTTCTATACTACCTTAACCTTAGACAAGCTCCAACGTAGATCGTTGAACCCAACATTATCATTCTTCTGGGTGAGGACAACGGCTCATCTTGGAGTTCTATAACGACCATATTCCCGAGGAAAGAAATATTGATACGTATATAAATTTATATACGTAAGTAAGTAAATGATGTATATTTGATACCGGATGAGTTAAAATTCCTTGTTTTTGTATCTATGTCTTTCTCTCTCTGCGCCTGCGTTGAACGTGCGTGAATAAAGTGCAGATGATTACGGTAGCCCAACAGGGACAAAAAAAAACAACAACCCCCAAGTGATTACATCATTTCTACATCACAACAAAACAACCCCACTCCTCATTGACTCTCTCTCTCCCTATCCCCCTTTTCTCTTCCCTCTCTCCCTCTCTTTATCTCCTTATGTAATCTGTCTTAATAGAAGTACAACTAAAACTCGGTCTCAGTTCTACGGATGACGAGTAACGCTATAAAAAAACTGTTTAATTTATTTTTCTCCGTTTATTGTTTATAATCTAATCTAAATCTAGTATACTAGCAAAACGACAATCCTTGCACTTGCGTATCAGGTACCGCCATTTGAATTTGACCGTTTCGAATGGCTGAAAGTGGCTAGATGTTTTCCGTTGTTCAAATAACGTTATTCTCGATCTAGAATACCGTTTTAGAGCCAATATGGCATGTAGTTAGAGTAAGTGTTAGGGTTAGTGTTAGGGTTAGTAGTTAGGGTTTGTATTAGGGTTAGTAAGTAAGTTTAGTGTTTGGATTATTAAGTAGGTTTAGTGTTAATAGGTAGGATTCAGGGTTAGTGTTTTTAATTTTCCAATAATTTATTGTGTTATTTCAGAAATTAAATCAACCCAATAGCCATTTTTGGAAAAGTCGTTGTCACTTATAGCCATTCAAAGATGGACAAATTTAAAATGGCGGTGCCTGATAACCTGTTAGCTGGTGTACCTGGTACTGCCCAACAAAAAAATTAAAATATAACAACACTGGAAAGCAATTCATATTTTGTAGATGCTTCATGAAATCGAATCTTACCTTGTTTTTTAGGATTGTTATTTTGCACACCCCCAGATTAGAAGATTCAAATTGTTGAAAAATTAGAAGGTAGGAGTTGGATGACATCCTGAAATATGGTGAAAAGGGTACCATGGGCAAAAAAAGGTTGAGAACCACTGATCTAAATAGAATAAAAATTCTGATAATTAATACTAAATTTCATGTTTCTAGAAATTCATTCTGATGAATCTCCCCATTTTTTGTTGTTTTGATTTACAATAAGAATAGCAAAAATAGGTCTGGTTAGTCATTCAATAGAAACTGATGTGACCAACATCTTCTAGCAGCATGCCATGTGTGGTGATCAATTAAAAAATTACAAAAAAAACAGATTTTGTGCTTGTTCAAATATATAAATATAGATAAATTATCGATGAAATAAAAAGAATTGCTCATTAGTATTTGAACAAGCACAAAATTTATTCTTATAGCCTATGATTCAAATTAATTTGCTAGTTTTTTTAACTCTTCATACAACAATGTGACATAACATGGAAAGGGAAGAGATTTCAGACCATGGACAGTTATGATTTATCTGAAAATATTAGAGTAAAATGAGAATTTCACAAGTCCATGTGTTGTACAAATTAAATTTGCTTAATTCATTTCAATGTTCCGTTTGTGCTTCAAGTCTTCTTCAAGAGATTATGATTAAGATACAAAAATAGGGTCTGTCTTTTAGAGTGGATGGGATTGATAATTAATTTGGTGGATTTTGAGTGTATGAAGAAATCAGGGTAGGTTGAGTAGTGTGTGAGGTCATCAGATGACGTCATGGTGTAAGATCAAACTTGTATTTGGGGGTCTTCAGATGATTGATGAATGAGTTGAAGTATCTCTAGTGGGTAAGTCTTAATTTTCACAATGCTGGTAGCGTTGTGAATCAAAAGGGATCAGCAGTGAAATCTGAGGTCAGATAATTTCTTAACCTCATGTTGGAATGTTGTCTCTCTCAAGAAGATATCAGATGATGTCCAGAATCAGGAGATGTTGATGAATGTGTGTGAGCATTTTTCATGGAAGATGTTAACTCTCCTAGCTATCGCAGTGGTGCTATTTTATATTTTAGCCTCAGCTTAATGGGAAGGTCAACCTCTATTGACCCCAATGCATACTGAAGTTGGTTGGAAGACTGCAGTGGTCTTGGCGAGTCTGGAACTGGTGTCCTTATCCACCTCACCATTGCGGCTGGTGTTACCGCCCAGATACTGGAAACCTTCCACCACTTTGAGTGGTCGCTTCTACACAATGAACGTATATATGTACAATTATGTGTGTCATTTAGTGTATCTAAAATTCCAATGCATCACCTTGGTCTGTCAGCTGTCTCACGGTCCAGATTTGGCTCCCTGCGTCCTTTTGGCTTTTTGCAATTGAAAGGAAAGAGATTTCAGACCATGGACGAGATTACGGAGAATGCGACGAGGTAGCTGACGGCAATTCCGAGAAAGGGCTTTGAAGATTTTTTAAAAGTGAAGGGGATGTTTGGATGAATGCTTGAGATCCCACAGGGAGTGATCTGAACAGGACTAAAGTGCCATTGCTCTAAGTAGAGAATTATTTCATTACTATTAAATGGCTTGATACTTTCCGGACATACCTTGAACTCATCAATTCTTAAATTTATAAACCGCTTGTAATTGATAGTGGAACTATTCAATGAATAGCATAAGGAATAGTCAAACTCTTCTGTGAACTGGATGAAAATAATTCTAAAGATCAACCAAATGGTCTAAGCGAGATAGTTTTAAGCAGGAGTAATTTTCCTTAAAATTTACATCCTATTTCCATAGTATGAATTTAAGAGTTGAACATGTAAACTCTGTCAAAGGAATGTGGTTGTATTTTATTGCAAAGCTCTCAGATAAGCAATAACTGTTTTGTCAGTTTTAATTAAAAGTGATTTGTAATTGGGAAAGACATAAATAAATCATAGTTACCTCCCCCTACTTCCTTGCCCCATTCCCATTGGTTCATTCTATCTTTAAGTGCAGTTATGATTATTCTGATTATTCACTGCTTGAAATAGTACCTCTTTTGTTTATATAAATATTCTTTTATCCTTTACAATTCATAATTTAAATTCCAATCCACATGCACACCCATATATACATGTATATATTAATACACATATTCATACATACGAGGCATGTGCGGGTGAGTAATCATTCAAGGTAGGTAGTTGGTTGACTTTTATTAAATGAATTGTCAACAAAAGCTTCTACACACTATGAATCGTCATAATAATTCAATAAATAAAACTAAAAAGTTGCTAGACACAGCATTACTTCAATTCATACTGCAGTTTTAAATATTTCAGAAATAAGGCATCAATTAACCCTAATCAGAGTAATTTTATGAAAACTTAAATCTATCATAATTCTCCTTGGATTTATCTTTTTACGATGTAAACACCTTTTAGTTCAGTTTGATATTTATTCAGATTTCAAAAAATTAATTAAAATGTGTTCATACGTAATAAATATATTTCCACTATTTTCTGCATCACGTGACCTTTTCGTAAATAGCGTCAGTGATCAACAAATGAGTTCTGATAGTTTTATCAAATTTCATTGATTAGTTGAATTCTAGCAGATTTTAAAAAAACAAAATGTGAATACATATCTGGCATTGAAAATTTTCCTCTTGATTTTCTGTGTTTTTTTATTCTATTTTATTTGTTTAATTTTACAAATATAGACTCGAATTTCAAATACAAATTCATACTGTATTCGTTCATATATAATGTGACAAATTTAAGCAAGTGTGTGCCTTGCCTACCCAGACGGCTCGTCCCTGATACAAACATACATACATAGGTTTGATAAAAAGTAGAAAACAAAGAATTTTTGAAAAATGTTCTATTTAGCCTTTTGTGTTTCCATACAAGGGAAATTAAAAAATGATCCCTTGTAAGGATATTTTATTATGGGTGTCTTTCAAAGGTAATTATGGTTAAGAATACGTCAGGTCTGGTTTATCATTCAGTAGAAACCATCGCATGACCAATATCTTTTGGTGACATATTGTGTCGGGATGATCAATTAAAAATTGGGAAAAGGGTTGATCAATGAATAAATTACTTCTCTAACATTTTGTCAGGTGGCGATCAGTAAAAAAAAACGTCTGAATCTAAAGAAGACGCTTGAATGCTACCAGACACAAATTAAACGGTGAGTTTAGCATAAAATGATATTATAAATTGAATTATCCTCCCACTAGAAACCTATTTTGGAGGATTTAAAAAAACAAAACCTTTTTCTTTACTTAATAAGGGGTGCATGTTTGAATTTTCAGCCTTCTTGCTCCATTGCTACGACCTGTACGTATGACGCATGCTTCATCAGCCAGCCAGACCCACTAAAAACTGAAGAAATCTATGTTGATCCTGACAGTTTTAGTTGACGGTTTCTAATAATAAAAGATTCAGATGGAAGAAAATAGCAGCCAAAAATCTGAAATAACTCGCCATCACAGTCAGTAATTGAACAGCCGTAGCGTAAAAATTTGAAAACATGTTAAAACAATTCCACCGAAGAATAAATGTGATCAGAATAATTTTAATTTATGACATCACAGGCGTTTTCCATTGGAAACATCTAGAATAGTGTAAAAACATTTAGAAACATCAAGATTCTGGAGAAACCTGTCAGAATGATTACCCTTGAAAGGTCTTTTTTTTCTAAAAATCAGAAAGAAGAAGGGGTCTAGTGGAGTACTGATGCCGAATTTTCAAGTCTGTAGACAAAACGGTATGACCAGGAGCGCTTGAACACAAACAAGCAAACTCATAAAAAAAATAGAACCCTTCGTCATCTCTAATAGCTATGGTTGTACAATGGTTTACAATATTTAATCTAATAAAAATGATAAATTGTTCTTTTATTGTTTTTATTGAGGGATAATATTGAACGCAGACTGGTTGCACTTTAAACAAGCGTCGACTCTTTGATAAAAGCTCTCCAAAATTCTTAACAAAGATAAACTCAGGGGATCGAGCCCATCAAGATAAAAAAGGCGCAAATTTCAAAGGACCGATAGTTCGAAACAAACTCAGCTGGGGTGTGTCCGAACAAATAATACGAATGCAAAAGGAAGCGGAGGTTTATCAAGGAATAATAATGACTATTTATGGATAAATAAAAAAAATCCACGCACCAAATCTAAAATTGGGACAGGGATCCTATTTTATAAGCAATGTCCATATATAAGCAAAAACTGATAAAAAAATCGCCAGTCGCGACTGTGACTAAATTGCAGTTCGTAGAATCCCACACAAGCATTCACGAGGCAAGTAAGTGACTTACATATACATACGCATACATACACTTGTGTTATACAAACTTTCTACGAATTCAAATTCCATTGAATTTTTTGTTTCGTATCAAATTCAGAACTCTTTTACAATGCAACTCACATTACTTCCCAATCCTTCGATTATGTTGTTAGTTATTAACTATATCCATGTTATTTCTATGTTACAACAAGCTGTTGCTCTTCATTCAACTAATACTAATTATTGATGCTAATATTAAACAGTCCAAAGTCATTGTAAGCATTCCGTCAAATCTATAATGGCGATACTTATTGATAAACATAGCAGACCACGATGCCACTAAACTTGGAGACACTCACCACAATACCACCACTCCAGAAAGCACTCAGTTTTACCAAAGTCGCACACTATCTAAATTTTAAAACAATCCTGGATCCGTCCAAAGATTTAATCAATTCTTCCTAAAAAATATGACTCATACTTCAGCAAAGTTTCATCAAAAATCATAGGAAACATTTGGAGATATCGTATGAACAGACATGAAGAAATACATGAATAAATGAAAAAATAGTGAAATATCTCTCAATCGCCAAACAGATGCCTGGATCCGCGCCAAAATTTAATCACTTCTCCCTTAGCCGATCACTCAGCCTTCCACGAAGTTTTATTGAAATTTATTGAGAACCTTTGGAGATATCGTGCGGACAATCTGGAAGACAGAGAGACACGGCATATAACATATACCTCTCCAACCTCGTGATGCGTTAGATAATCGGAAATAATCTTGAAATAATGAACAGCAGTTGGTCTGTCCCTCGAAAAAAAAACTCATTTTTTGACTGATTACATTCAGACAAGTATCAAATAATAAGAAGAAGGGCTCAGAGGTGGGACAAGAGTGAGGCAAGGGGGGACAGTTGCCCCTGGGTAGAGATGTGAAGGGGCGCAAATTTTCCCCTGACCTATAATGCGCGTTATAAGCCAGAGAAAAGTCAGCCCCCGGACGCAGTTGCGCTATATCCTAGGGGAGGACAGGATTACTAATTAATGTGTATTGATAAATAATTATTCCCTCCCATAGGATATATCACAACTGACGCCGGGTGCTGCGTTTGCCTCCGAGCGCTTAGAACTCTTGCTACGCTACTGGAGGGACTTGATTAGTTACAAAAGTATGAAAGAACGACGGGACAAGATAAGCCACAAATCGTCCATCATCAGTGATTCAAATGGTTCGGACACCATGGCTGTTGACCAACCAGCCCTTCAGTTGTAAGAGGTTCAGATGGTCGGGCTTATGACGTCCTCGCAAGCGTTGGATGGAGGACGTCGTTGAAACGCCCAAGTCCAATGGTCTGTCCGTCAGAGACGCGATCGACCAAGTCATCGAGTGCTATTTTCACCCCCAAGACAATCCACGGTACATTTTGCTTTTTATGTATTCAGTTTGTAATCTGTCGAAAACCTGTAGTCGCTTTCGGAGCACATCACCCCACCCAAATTAAGTGATGTGGCTGAGTCTTTGGGGGCCGATAACCCAGCAGGAACGGACGCTCTCTTGTTTTAGTGTTTGGGTAGTCGCCCTTGGAGCACATCACCCCCATCAAAAGCAAGTGATGTGGCTGGGTTTTTTGGTACCGAGGTCCCAGCAGGAACGCCCGATATAATATTTGGTGTGTAAACCATGGGGAGTGATGGGCCATGTCCTGCCACGCTGGCCCATGACGTGTTAGTAGAGGGTCTGGTGGATTGTCCACTGTGGGTCAGTGGTCTAAGAGCTCCACTGGCTCTTGATACCCATCCAAACTGTTCTCATAAGTTAGGAATGGATGTTCAGAGCTCCGACAGAAAAAAAAAAATTACCGACACGATTCAATCTAATTTTTCAAAAAGTCGGATGCAAGTTCCATAGGTAATGATCTTTCTCTCTCTCACCTACCTGATGGGGTCAGTGAGGCAGTACTGGAGCATACCTCTCCCTTATATATAAAGTTTTTAACTTAGATAAAGTCCACAGACGTTCAAATTAAAAAAAAAAAACAGAATTGCAGCAGCATAGTCGTCCTGGGGACTTCGTTTCAGCAGTTGAAAAAGTTTGAATTTTTCACCTTTTGTTGCTAAATATTTCATGTCTGTCTCCCAGCAAGAATTTACTACTTGGATTAGATGGAAGGCTGACCGACACATCCAACTAGATTTGTTTGTCTTTATGGCCAGTCAAGCCCCGGTCGAGGCAGTAGGTGGGTGGGGGTTATTTTTAGAGTTTTTTTTTAAATTTTAAATTTTAAATTTTTTGGTTAGTTTTCTTTTAGGGGAGGTCTATTTGGGGGTTCATTGAAATATTATACGAAATTGGTGCACATTCAGAGATTTGAGCGACTTTTTGGTTTGTGTTTTGACTGAAGTTTGGGGTCAGGGGACGATACAATCAGCAATACAGAGTTGGATGAATGAGCAAGCCATTGAAGAATATGGTGGAGAGTATCACAAACAATGAGAAAATGAATAAATAAATTCAGAAAATTCAAAGTACTCATCCAAATATTTAGCAGCATAGTCGTCCTGGGGACTTCGTTTTAACGGCAGTCATCGAATCGACTCTTGAAAAAGGTTGGGGTTTCAAACTCAGGACGAAGGCAAATAACTAGCATACTCGAGGAGAATGCAAACCTAACAGCAGACAGAGACAGGATTGTCGAACATGCCAAAGAATTCTACCAAAAACTTCATTCGTCCAAACAAGGACTACAAAACAATGAACAGGAAACGCAAGACGTGGGCAATCAACTCAAGGACTTCCCAAAAGTAACCCCGTGGGAGGTGAAAGAAGCCATTAAACAAACAAAGAAAGGAACTGCCCCTGGACCAAACAACATCACCATCGACCTACTCCGAACAGCAGGCAAAATCATCACTAGGAAACTGGCCGTCCTCTTCAACTTGTGTCTAAAACACAGTAAAGTCCCAGACGATTGGAACACTGCTATCATAATGCTTTTATATAAAAAAGGAAACCCGAAAGACCTCAACAACTATAGGCCTATAAGCCTACTCAACTGTGTATACAAACTTTTCACAAAGATCATCACCAACCGAATCACAAAAACACTCGATGAAAACCAGCCACGTGAACAGGCTGGCTTTAGAAGAAGCTACTCGACCATGGACCACCTGCATTCGATAAATCAGCTGAAAGAAAAAGCGGCTGAGTATAAACTACCACTCGCCGTAGCATTTATCGACTTCAAAAAGGCGTTTGACTCAGTAGAAATCCCTAAAGTCATGGAGGCCATCAGTCGGCAAGGTGTAGATCCAGTATATGTTGAAGTGTTGAAACATATATACAATCACAGCAGCTCCTTTATCAGGCTACATAAAGACTTGGACCCCTTTCAGCTCCAGAAAAGAGTAAGACAAGGTGATACCAGCTCACCTAAACTCTTCACAGCCTGCCTCGAGATGATCTCCAGAAGACTAGACTGGGAGAGTAAAGGAATTAAAATAGACGGAGAGTATCTGAGCAACCTCAGATTTGCAGACGACATTGCCCTTTTCGCAGAGAACCTACACGACCTCCAACTAATGATAGATTAACTAAATGAAGAGAGCATAAAAGTCGGCCTACACATGAATTTCAGCAAGACGAAGATCATGTGCAACAACCACATCGGGGATAAAAACACTAAGATCAAAATCGAGGACACACAACTGGAGGAAGTAGACCACTACATCTACCTAGGACAACGAATCTCCATGAGACCCTCAAAAGAAGAAGAAATCAAGCGGAGAGTCACACTAGGATGGCAAGCCTTTGGCAGAGCTTGCTCAACCTCCAAAAATAAGAAAATCCCCTTAATCCCAAAGAGAAGGGTGTATAACCAATGCATCCTCCCAATAGTCACTTATGGAGCCGAAACATGGAACCTAACCAAAAGACAGACCCGTAAATTGAGAACCATGCAACATGCACATGAAAGAATAATGCTGGGCCTCACATGGAGAGACCACAAGACAGCACAGTACATCCGAGAAAAGACAAGAATCAGGGACATCATAGAATCCATTAAAAATCTTAAATCGCAGTGGGCTGGCCATGTTGCAAGAATGGCAGACAACCGATGGACATCACGACTCACGACATGGATCCCCCGAGATCACCTGCGCAACCGAGTTCGGCAGAATATTAGATGGAGAGACGAGCTAGACAAATTCAGGAAGTACTGGCTCCGCGATGCCCATGATAGGGAAGTGTGGCAAATCCTGGGGAAGGTCCAAGTCCAACGACGGACGTTAAAAGACTGATGATGATGAAAAACCTGATTTTTTTAAGTAGGTCGACTGCCGTTCAAGTTAGAGGAAAAGTTTATTGTCCCCCAAACAATTTCTTCCAATCAAAATTCTCATGCAAAATAGAATGACTCATGCATACCGAAGATATATTATGTAACGGACTATGATGACTTTGATCTCATTGTTTTACCTTTTCTGCTCATTGATGTAGCATGAAGACCAAGGTCAGGTTGACAAACTTAGCAAAGAAAAAAAAGGTTACGTAAATGATACATTAAAATTATCGTTTTTGAAATTTGCACGATGAGAAAACTATTGGGGTGTTTATTACGGCCCAGTCTGTCTCCGATTACGATTCAGTTATGTTTTTTTAATTAAATAAATATAAAAATGTAATAATCAATCTTATTTTTTCAGTTCAATCAGCGGTCGAGAAAGACAGTTGACTCGATTGAGTCGAGAAGTTAAATTAAATCTTATAGACTGTCTGTAGATATGAAGTCCTTAGAGAGTACCGGTGGCCAATCTGTTAGCAGCGACGAAAATGGACCGGGCGAGCCGAATTCAAACTCCGACTGAGACTGAGAATGGCACTAATGCTCTTCGGAGAGGCATGAATCTGCCCCAGCTATTGTTAAGTAGCATAACTTCTTGTCGCGCCAACGTCTATTTCGCATATCGCTAACCTTGAAAAACTAGCCGAGACAGAAACTTGTCACGTGTGAAACCTGGACAGAGACTGTTGATGCCATATCTAGCGGAGGGACACCATTTAGTTTACTACAAGAAAGATTTTTAAACATTTATCGCAATATTTTACTGACCTTCTGTTTCCCCACAAAAGTAGAACTCATGTTTTATCTATAAAACCAGATAAGAAAAGTTATGTCAAATGCGATTCATGTGATTGTTTCGTTTGATTTATGTAAATTCAGATAAAAGATTCAAATTACGAACGAACCGACTTAAAAAGGCCAGATTGAAGCTAAAAAAAATCACCCGTTCTGCTTCTTTGTGATGGGTCCAATAGCAAATTAATCTCTATTTTCTCTTGGTCATTCTGTCAGTAACTTTGTTTATACTAGTATACTACCCTTCATAAATGACGGGAAAATTGATTTATAGATAAATGATTCAAATATATATTTTAGTATCAAAATGAGAATTGCATTTTATTTTAATTTAGATTAGAACAAAAAATAAAATTGAAGAAGAGATAAAAATTGGTGAATCTGGGTCAAGTTGTCGAGAGAGATTGATTTATGCTAATTATTTTATCTCTATAGATCTTGTCTGCTGAGCAGCTTGCGTGGTGGCAGTTAGGGGTGGAGGTGAAGTAACGTCACAGAGTGGGGTCTTGGGTCGGGAATATCGGAAGGCAGTTGTGTTGTCTGTCTTCTTTCTTTTAGATAAATGCATCATGGATTTATAAAATCATTCTCCTCTTTCCCAGCGACTGGGCAGACAAACCAATAAATAAGATTTAGACTCTTATATAATGAGGAGATTTTGATGATAAAAATATCTTCTAACCACTATATGAAACAAGACTCTTCCATTTAAATGAATTCGTTCATTTTTTAATGAAACCTCAGATGAAATTGATTAGAAGTAAACATTTATTTACAATACAAACAACTTTAAAGTCATGAACTAAAATAATTTAGAGAATGTGATTAACTAGTCAGCAAATAAAAGTCAGTCATGATAGTTACCAAGGTTTGCTTAGTACATTACAAAACCAAATGGTGTGCCAACCTTCCAAGTGAAGAGAGTCTACTTGCCTTTAAAAACAGCACTCGAAATTCAGTCTTTCTAACTGGACTTGAACATTAACCACTGTAAGTGATGAGAACATGAAACTTCCGAGGAAGCCATTTATAATCATGGAAAATACTTTCAAATGGTTATTGTTTGTCAAAATCTATCGATCATAAACACTTCGAAAGTTCTCAATGGTATTAATCTCTGGTACATATGGAATATATGAGGTCAGCAAGAATATAAAAAAAATAGCTTACTTTGGACAATGATGCCTTAGTCCTCTTCAAAGTATACCCTTTGGGACATCACACACCTATTCTATTCCACTTTTGGGGTAAAGCCAGATGTAGGAGCCAAATCTGGACTGCGGAGGAGGATAGGGGCTGACACACCTGTATGATGCGATGATTTTTCCTAAATATTCTGTACAAAACGTGAAAATGACTCACTCGGCCATTGTGAATGCAACTGTCACACAGTACACAAGCTCACTCATTGGTGTCTCACTGCTGACTGAGTAACTCCACGGAAGAGTCTCTGTATACTTTCTGGACAGACCTCGTACACGATGCAAATATATATTCGGCTTAGTTTAGTCTGGTACAAGGCTACGGGGAGATAAACTGGAGTGGAAAGATTGCATTGCATCAATCTTCAAAATGAAGAGAGGCTAGATTGAGCTCATTCAACACGTGATCGGCCAGCGTTGTAGTGTAAGGTCTCCATGTCTCACATTTGGTAAAGGCATATGTTGAGAAGCTGTTAATAGTATAAATAAACGTCTGATCCATTTCATCTGGGGTTTAATAAAAAAGGCGACTGGACCAAAGTGGAAGAGTCCAATGTATCAAATGGTGGGTTGGATATATTATTATCGGCAAAATTGTTACCTTAAAGTGAAAGAGTCCATTGCCATAGACAGAGAAACAAGCGGAAAAAGTTACACAGTTCATTAGATAGAAATTTGTTTTCAAAAAATTGATCAAACAATTCTGAACTTCGAAATTCTAATTGTATTAGTCTATCTGGGCTTAAACTGATCCATTCCTTGTGTTATGTCGGTTTAATCTAGTGACAGTGGTTTCCATCGAAGGATTATTGGAAATCTAGCATCACAAAATATTAGAATATAAAATTCAAACAACTAGTCTTCATAATTACAGTAGAGCATGTCAGCCATAAATTGGAAGAAAACAGCCTGTAGAACTGTTCAGATGTGACAGACACCTGGACTGACTTGGCAACCTGGCGCCTCCCAATTGTTGGGACACAAGCTGACCATCTTCTTTTCAACAGTGTTCCATAAATTCTCAATTGGATTCAAATTTGGTGAGTTACCAGGCCAAGAAAGCACATTGATGAAATGATCGGCAATCCAAGCAGTGGTTGATTTAGTGTTATGTGGAGGAGCCGAATCCTGTTGGAACATAAATTCTGCATCATCAAATAGCTTTTCTACTGACGAAATCATGAAGTGCTCCAAAGTGTTCTTGTTGACCGTGATCTCGAGTACACACGGTGGTCCAACGATTGCAGATAGCATGGCATCACAGACTGCAAGAACTTGACGCTAAACTTAAAACTGAGATTTTGTACCTGGATTTGCATAGATAGGTGGAACCAGAAGGTACAATTATTTTCAGTACGAGTTGTAAAACTTGTGAATATGACAAGGTCATCTTTGGCCCAAAAGTGCAATAGATTCTCTTCACATTTCACCAAGCAGGTCCCCAATGTCCACAATAAAAGGGTTTTCTGGTTTATCAGGAATGTGACAATTTAACCAAACACCGAAGACTCATTTACACACATTTTGAAAAGGAATAAATTCCCCCGCCCACTAGGATTTTGAAATTCCAGCCTAGAGGGGAACCCCCATCCTGGTTGAGAACCACTGATATATTCCTTGTAACAGTTTGTTGATCTCGACAGAATTCCGAATATAGTATTGACATCACTCAATCTTATTCTATCAACCTTTGAACAATAATACATGAAATCGTTTTCATCTCCTGACATCTTACAATCTTTACATTCTCTCTTCTTTGTCAAATAATATGACAACAACAAAAGAATAATTGTGGCACTTAACTTCCTCGCGCCGACAAATCGAAACGTGAATCGAAAAAAAAAAAGGTGGAAGTTTTCAACTCCATTCGTTTCTAATCACAAGCCAAGACGGGCGTCTCTACGTTTTCGTAAGCTAACGGTCTTCCGCGAATAACGACACCATCGTACAGGATTTTTCCTTCTCTATTTATAAAAATTCTGTTTCATTTTTTTCAAAGATGGGGATTATTTCACAAAACGGGGTGATGCTTTATCAAGTACTCTCTTCTGTGAAAAAAACGAAACAATGATATTTTTTTCATTCGAACAAATCGATATAAACAAATCTCGCGTCCTTTTTTTCATTAAATTTTGATGCCATTCTTATTTTGTCGGCTCAATATGGATGTAAATCGAATTTTATATATATCTATTTAAGTATTTACAAACTTTGGTAAAAACGGTTTTTTGAATATTTTTATTGTGAGAATAGGAAACCGTAGGTGCTAAAAAATCTTCAACCAGTGTTATATTGAATTACGTTTATTTGGTAAGTAAAATGACCAGTGTAGACAGAAAGACAAAAGCCAAAAAGACGACGGTCGTGTCCAAAGATGGAGATGGACACCAATTGAGAATTGATCAGGAAGCAGCAATGCGAAAATTTCGAAGAAGGCAACGTTCCATTTCCGTGAAGACAATTGATTCACAGCGGAAAAGTGATCACAAAATCCCAGGTAAATTCTCTCTCTCTCCCTCTCCCTCTCCCTCTCTCTCTCTCTCTCTCTCTCTCTCTCTCTCTCTCTCTCTCTGCACCATGTTCCTTTGGGAGGAGGGTTTTATTTAGTTTTGAAACAGAAGCTCTGACACGGAAGCCGTTGGAAATTTTTTGTCTTCTGTTGATTATTTTATCTCACTCTGAAGAAGATCCCATTAATTCTTACAATATCCTTTTGCCATACGAATTAATCCTTCTTTTCCGAACCTTAAGTTCACCCCATTTGCTCTATGTGGCTTAAACTACTTGAAATATCTTGATGAATGCGTTTTTGTATTTACAATTGTATGATGATAGGGAGGATGAAAATCTTTCATGCAAAACTTAACAAAATAAAGGACTGGTCAGTATAAGACTCTCCCTACCCACACTATTGGGAACACCGCCTGCTGTTATCTGGTACTTGGTTCAGAAACAAGAGGGTCAATCACTGGAGAGGGAATGAGAATGAAAGATGGGTTCGGGAATAAAAATATTCGGGAGGTGGGTGATCTTGCCTTCTTGTTAAGTTCTCCACGACTTCCTTGTTCATCGTGTGTCTCGCCAAAAAAAAACCCACTGTCTCTTTCTGATCGTCAACAACTGTTTCCTTGAAGATCTTCCTCATTTGTCGTTCGTCGGTGAAAGCACAACTTCGTATCTTGATGTATCGTTTTAAATCTTTCAGGAACTTTTATATGTTTTTGTAACTCATGTAATGCTCTCTACATATGATATCTTTCGATGGCTCTTGCTCTCCTGGAACTTCTCGAGTGTTGGTGATCGAGTTCTCTTCTGCTTTGTATTTCAAACCATCATAATCGACAGCTGATGACTGTCCGTTTTTGCACTTGATTTCAAGAAGAAAGTCACCACCCTCAAAATGCTTAAACCAGTTCAGGACAGTTCGGTCAGATATTATTTAATTTCGCCCCTCTTCCAAATTTCAAAGCAGCCCCAGTTTGAAATTCCTCATAATTGCCAGAATCTCATACTTGGGTAATTGTTTGGAATGGGTAAAATTAAACAATATGCCGATATATTGGAAGAGAGGTAATCGAGATAGACGCTATAGCTGCTATTACTGTCAAACTCTTACGGAACAAATTTTTTATTGGCCATTTTGAATTGCTGAAAGTGGCTAGATTTTTTACCAATGTTCAAATAACGTTATTTTCTAAAGTTAGTAGGTTGGTGTGGAATAAGGGTTTGTAGGTAGGTTTGGAGCTAGGATTTCGGGATGAACAATCAATTGATGATCTTTTGTTGGTAACTGCAATCCTAACACTAACACTAATTTTAACCCTCACCACTAACCTTAAATACTAAACCTAAACACTCACCATAAACCATATAATTACTAGTTAAATTATGAAAATTAGCTTCAAATGTTCATAGTTTCCTGCTTTCATTTCTTCGGTGAATTTTCTCGGAAATCTTGCGATTAAAAAATGGCCAATTAAAAGATTTGCTCGGTAATAGTTAAACAGTAATAGCATCTAATCATGTTTAGAATCTATCTCGATAACCTCCGTGCAAAAAGTTTGCATATTGTTCAATTTTACCTATTCCAAACAATTAGTTTTCATAAATCGTATGATATACATCATATAACATCAATAATTACGTCTAGTAGATGAACATTAAACACTTGTTTCCCCCAGAATCGATGCACCTGGTGGACATAAAAAAAAGTATAGCAGTTGTTACCTTTTGCTGCTCTAAAATGGAGGATTAAGGCAAGATTTAGTATTTTTAGAGTTAGTGTTTGGGTAAGTTAGCCACCATCGCTCGTTATTTTGAAATTGGAACGGTGGCTATTTTAAAACGGGAAAGGTAACAATTACAAAAAATTTCTTCCCCCTACTTTTTCAATTCAGGTACGAATTTTCCCAGCAAATCCAGCAGCCCGTGGAACAAACATGGCAACGTGAAAAGACCCATGAACGCCTTCATGCTGTTCGGTCGTGCCTATCGACCCGTCATGGTACAAATGTTTCCCGGCGCCCCCAACTCCCAGATCAGTATTTACCTGGGTAACATCTGGCGCAGCATGACGTGGGAGCAACAGAAACCCTTCTTCGAAGAGGCCAAAAGAATTCGATATAGACACCAGAACGATTATCCAGGTATAGACACGACATTTCGATTTTTTTTTCTCCATTCGATGCACAAGTATCTCTAGCAGCGATTGCCGTCACTGACTTACGTCCTTTGCTCAGTGCTGCCAATTCTTTCATCCAAATCTAGATGCTTTTAGTTGCGTCTAAAAGCCAGAAATTGCAATTCTTATGGTTTTTTTAAATAAAATAAGTAACATTTCCATTAAATGCCCTAGCATCTATAGCGGTAATCGTAAAAAAAAAGCATTTTCCTACTCACTGAGGTGGGACGAGTGACATTTCAAGTTTCTTCAATGAAACGGTTAGGACTAGGTAAATTTTGAATAGATGATTAGATCTACATTATGACTACGTGGATATGATATCCGTCAAATACATAGATTAAATGACAATGGAAAAATATTTCTCAAGCAATTTTTTCCATTAAATAATTTATTCTACAGACTAGTTTCAACTAATGTCGTCATCAAATTTTGAATTCAAAATTTTGATGACGACGTTTGCCGATATCAGTCAGTAGAATGATTTTTTTGATAGAATAAATCATTAAAAAATATTTTCCAATTGTCATTTGATTAATATTTGTACAAATAATGTCAGAACACACGAATTACCAAAACACATTAAAAGTGATTAAACTGCTATGGGTAGCGGTGATTAACTGGTATATTTAGGCAGTACAGTCAAAAGAAAGGCCTGGTAATTATTAATTAACGTGTCTTTCATGTTTAACTGAAAAAATTCATTCCATCCACCTGTCGGATCAAAGGCATGATTTTTCAAAATTTATACATAACTAAGGATGGATGGGTGGAGAAATACCTCCCTAATTCGTCCTTGTGATTAAAACAGTTTTACTGAAATTAGGTCAAATAATAAATCGGTAATCAAACCTCGTCATCTACGATAATTCACGGGCAGAAAATTCGTATCAAAAGAAACACGTCAATGGCAGTGGGATGATAAAATACCGTTCCTATCCAGATAAAGCGTTAGCATGTTGAGCATTTGTTATCTGTCGACAGAGATGGATTATCTGTGGCCAGGGCCCCTCGGCTGAGCTTTTGTAAGGCTCCCCCTGACCTTGACCTCGCCCCCTTCGTTCAATAAGATGAATTGACGTTGTACCGTTAATTAAGTTTTGAGAATGATTATTAACTTCCAAAGAATTTTCGGACGATTAAAATCCTTCTTGTTTTTTGTGTTAACCCAACATTTCGGTCGATCCATTCAACGACCTTCTCCATGTGTATTATCCGAATGCGATGATGGTAAACAGAATTTCTTCTTCCAATGGTAGCAAATTTGAACTGAGAAAAGTGAAAGAAGCAGCAGACATCAGTATGTCAACTGAGTGTATACGTCCAAGGTATGGAAATCCAGGCTTAATATAATACGGGAAAGGAAAACGCCCGAATCCTACGTTTCTATCCCTGAAGAAGAAAGAAAAATTCTGTTAACTACCATCACAATCGGATGGTATACCTGAAGATGACTATAGAATGTATCAGCCGAAACGTGATGGGATGTGAAAAGAAACTCCATATTGAATGTTTTCCTGACAAATATAATCTCAACATTTGAAATCCAAAGTGAACAAAATCTCTTATTGCCCTTCATTTTTAGCGTTTCTAACTCTTATAAGTCAATTCAATCTTCTCATTGTTTCTTTAATCAACTTTATTCTTCATTTTAAACATGCCATGTTTTAATTTTTCTGGCTTAACAATTTTAACACCAATAAGTTATTTTGAATGAGTTTTTTTTTATTGGTCTTATTTCTGTGACATAAATAATTCTCTTCTTACTAACCCTTTGATGCAAAAATGGCCGAAAGGCCTTAGAATGGTTAAAAGTGAACAAAAAAACAAAAACAAACAAACAGACAAAAAATTAAGAAATAGAAATTAACCTACTCGGGATATCTTCTCGCATAGGCAGCGAAATAAGATTATCTATCTCGCAGATTGAATTTTGATTCGAAGTTCCCATAAGATGATCGAATATGACAGACACCTAAAGAAGATGCAACAGCCGAAACATTGTGACTATAACAACTGAAATAAGCACACGAGCCCGAATGGGTTTCAGCCGTTGCACCCTCTACTCTTTTTCAGGAGTCTGTCGTATTGGACACATGGCTTAGTTGATAAAAGCTCAAGTAGGGCGAATCTAGTTAACTGCCTGAAGGTGGCGAGTTCAATACCTTGTCCCAATTAGTACAGAAAAGTCGACTGTTCTGATTCAGTGGAGGAGACATCGGAGAAATAACATCGGAGGGACGAATTTGACATGAACAGCGGAATGAGGACAGTTTTACCCCGTGGATTAAATAAAAGGCTCAGTTTGAAACTTTCAGAAGCTTATCGACTACAACAGACCCCTGAAGAAGCCAGAATGGTACAACGGTTTAAACGTTGGGATGATATTAACCAAGAGAAAAACATTAGAATATATATATATATATATATATATATATATATATATATATATATATATATATATATATATATATATAATGGCGGGATTATTCAGGTATGGATGAATTAAAGAAGTATATGCTTTAGCATAAATATACGTAGCACAAACAAAATGGGGATTGCATTCCTCATAATGTGAATTAAATCTCCAAAACTTTGGATCATCGACAGAAATGGATGTGTGATTTTTATTTTTATCTATTATGTTATTATAGGAACAGTTCGCCGTACATTTTGCAAGTGACTGACAGAGGTGGGAGTATTAAGTCTGGGCTGAGAGATAAGAGGACAAACAGTGGGTTATTGAGTGTGGAAGGTCGGAAGGCAGACTATTGTGCGTTATTTCTCCTTTCCTTCTCTTTCTTTTCTCCTCCTTGCAGCCTTTTAAAACCCTTAAAGGCAATAGGTCGGAACTCACGCTTTTTAAAAACCTTACTAGTAGATATGCGCACACGCAGACACAAAGCATAAGCAGTTGGTCACATGTTTTACTCTCTTCCTCTCTTTGAAGAGGGGAAGATAATGAAACATGTCTTCAACGTGGTGTGAACTGACAAATCAACATATCAACTTGTGATTATAGTCTTTGTATACATAAATGATCTATTTTTTGCCTCTACTTCTTCGCTGAATTTCTGGAGACCAAATTTGATTGGTTTTATTTATTAATATTTTGGAATAAACATTTCGACTCCACGGGTTCCTAGCGCCCTAGGTAAGCAGAACCAAGGTACCTAGGAATGGAAATCCGAAGCACTGTAGTATCTATAAATACTCATGATAGTTGCTTGGAGCGACTATTCTTGACACCATTAGCGTAGGAGCCAAGGAGACTATCCTCTAAATGCAGGCAAAATGATACTATATTTCAGGTAAATCAGTGTAATTCGGACGAACCCGTGTCATATTTCGTGCTAATCAAACCCTCTACCCCCTTAACTAGAGGGCTCTCACTCGCACATGCTCGATATTTAATCTAATCTTCCACTCGCACACACAGTTAACCGGATCCGGTTCTTCCTCATTTTACTCTATCAACTTTGTTGTTTTCTCAACGGCCGTGATCAGTTGTTTTTCTTTAGCAGATATCGTTATGTTTCACCCTCATGCATTTGCGTACCCCTACCCTGCTTCTCTCTCCCTTTTTGCAGTGCTGCGATTCCATTCTCAGGACATCTCCTCTATCCCAACTCCTTCCAACGTAAAATTTGAACTTTTAGATCATGACAGACCGTCGGGCACTATGCTCATTCTAAAGAAGATTTTTCTTAATTTCAGAGTGGCTCTACGAAAGAGAGAACCAGCGCTCGATCAAGTACATAAAGAAACTTCGAGAAGATTACATGATCCCCAGGAATCAGGTCTTTCTCCCCGGAGACGACCAGACTCCAACACAACTTTTCCCGTCGATTGCCGTTTGTGCGCAGAACGCCCACACTGTGTTGAACAGTGCGCAGGAAGCAATGGACTTGCTTCCGGAAATCACCCCCACCAGCGACATGATTGTCCCCGTACAAGGGGGTGCAGGAGAAATATATAAAGAAGGCGATTTACAGATGTTGTGTACATCCCCATGGGGACAGAATGTCACACCCAATAATGGGGATTTCACTGGTGAGAAAGGGTTTTGTCAGAATTTTCTGAGATGAGGAATTATCATTACTAGACTAAATATTCACCCTAATGAGCCTACTGGATTGTTGAAAAAACGAACAAAAAAACTTGATAGATAGATAGATAGATAGATAGATAGATAGATAGACAGATGGAAATCAAATTGTGATTAATTGAAGAACTGAAGACAGCGAAGGTAGGTGCGTTTGTGTATTGCTGCGCTCTTGGCCATACCGTTTTGTCCACGGACTTGTCTACAGACTCCACTAATTCTCCACCTGAAAATATTTTTCCTTTCTATTCTGTGGGAAAAAGCTTTTTTGATCTCTTGAGAGCCTTATTTTGGCTGGTTTATTAATAACATCTAGATTCTCCATTGTCTATTTTAGATGTTTTCCAGCGGAAAACGCCAGTGATGTCATAAAAAGAATTCATTCTGACCATATTTATTCTTCGATGGAATATTTTTACATTACTTCAAATTTTGACGCTGCAGTTGTCCAATTATAGACCGTGATGGCGGGTTTCATTAGTTTTCAAGAAGTGATACTTTTGACTGTCATTGTTTTTTTTACGATCTCCAAAAATGTTTAAAGTACATGCACACCACTTTAATTAAACAGTCATTCTTCCTCTCACTCTCAACCACTCTCTATGAGAGATAGCGAGATATCTCCCTCTTACCCCCCACACTCTATGAACGATACAAAGTCCTCACTTGCTATGGAATTGAGAAGTTTTCCATCAGCAGTCAGTGGACTCAGCAGAAAGAGCGGACATAAAATATTTTAGCATTACATTGTATATTTGCGCGCCCCCCCAAAAAACGTATTTTTGGGGGTTGATTTTCAAAAACTAATAAGTTGAAGCCTTTCACAAGGGCACATTGACACACGCAGAAAAATTCATGGAGTTATGTAGTACGGTTTTTGCGGTAGGCTGTCTCATGCAGTGGATGGACGGAAGGACAGGCGGACTGCTGGTGAATTATAATTAGATCTTACACTCAGACTAACGTTCCCATCGTTGTTATGGTTAAATTTCGGTGATCGTACTCTCTACCGTCCTTCTTCAGGTGTCTGTCGTAGTTTGTAACCTTCTGGGAATTTCGAATCGATTTATTTATTCAATCAATGTGAGCATTCTACTTTCTATACCAGAGGATGGTCATATATTGTGGTTCAGTGGAAGATGAAGACAAGAGACGTCGCAAAAACAAATCAACTATCAAGAAACATTTGATACGAGATATCCTCTTGCCTGGACAGCGGAATGAGAACAATCTACCCCTGTGGATTAAATAATGGGTTCGTCGTAAAATCCCTGAAGGTCGCTAACTATGACAGACACCTGCAAAAGATTGCATTAAGGGAGGTGTTTGATAAAACAAATTAGGGACAATCTTCAGTTGACAGAAATTAGGTGGGTACTCTAAAGAGTGGATATTAAAGTTTAATTTTTTAAAATTGTTAATCTGTTTGTCACCCTCCGGCATAGAAGGTCGTGAATACAGGTCTCACCTGATCCGATCTGCGCTTTTAATTTATTTACTCGCTACTGAAGGGAAAGCAACCTGATTTTAGTAGCATTAAGAGCAGCTAGAATTAAGATTAATGATAAAGATATTTAAATGTTTTGCATGAATCGTTCATTTATATTTTCTTTTCTTCTTCACCTGTTCTTCTCTATTGGAACATTGCAAATGTTGTTATGTACTTGAAAATCCCTTAAGGAACAAATGTGTTCTACAACTGCAATTATCTCTTTAGCCGTGTTCCAGTTTTTAGGTATGTCCTCATATCTCTATTAGATGATTTTCGATCGGTTGGCCGATCGGTTCCAGTTGTGTTAAACAAAAAAAATTGGAGGAGAGGAAGAGGTGTGATGTCATTAAAGGCTTCGACATCATTAGAAGAATATCTCTCTCGAAAACTTTTTTTTACAAATTGATGATGATGTCATAATAATGCCTGGGGTCCACATTTTTGTATTTTAAAAAAGCCCCAAATGGCCATTTATGATTATTATTGAAAAAAATACTTCAAGAATATTTCCATATCGCAATATTCTATAAGTATGAGAATCAATTGAAAGACTACATGTTCCTCATCTTAGTCCTTCTGCTACTACTACTTCTACTTCTTCTACTACTACTACTACTACTACTACTACTTGGATGGTGAATGCATCGTTGAACTTATGGTTCTTGTTCTTGAATGTCTTTCTCTCTCTATCTCTTGGTGGGGAATCGCCCATTCCACAGGTTACGTGCACGCGTTTTCTCCGTTGAGAGACCCGGACAATGAAACAAGCAATGGAGGGGACAATATGGAGGGGACAATCCACTTCAGCGACCAAGCTTCCTTTGACCTCCAAGAGTTGTGGAATCTCGTGGAGGGCAATTCTCCTCCGACGCAAAACCTCAACTCACAAGGTTTGTGAAAAGCTTTAAAAAAATCTGGGCTGTTTTCATTCTTATAGAAACTCATTTTGGAAGGGTTTTCTTTTGTTTTTAATCATCCATCTGCTTTCACAATCAATGGTATCTCGGGGTGATTCTGTTTGAGCATTCTTGATTTCAATCAACTCCCGGTCTGCTGAGCCCATCGAAGTTTCACCAGAGTCTCGTTAACCGTAAATTTTGGGAACACATTCTTTACTTTATCCACTGCCAGCCTCTTACGACTATGGACGAAGGGTGGGACTTTCTCTGTTTGAATTCAGAGTTGCTTCTTTCCCAGACTGGTTTGCCAATCAAGGTAAGGCGAGGGAGAGGAGATGGATTGATAGCAGTACTTTTTAATTCTAAAACTAGTAAAATGACTGGATAAAAATATGTTCTAACAATGAAGTGAGGATAAAAAAAACTTATGTATCTGTTTCAGATTGTGCCGAAGCGTTGTCCCTGATGAGGATGTATGACTATGATGTCAAGAACCAAGCAAACTTCGAAGGATCGACAACCTCTCAACTGGGAGACCAACCGTCTCTTGATCTACAAGATCTATGGAATTTGGTCGAAAACAGTTCTCCTCCCCGGGCTCAAATCGTCCACCCACAAGGTTCAGCTTTCTTTTTCTTAACAGATGCATCATCGCATCTCTGAAGATACTTTTGAGTTGGTCTGTGTGTAATATGTTAATTATTAAATTTTTCAGCCGTACCATGTTGGATTGATATGAAACTGGGCCCAGACTTTCGGGTTAACCATCCTAGTAATGCTGCTATTGCTCCTATTTCTTTTAAGATTCCACTTGAAATTAGAAATCATTTTTTATTGGGGAACTCAATCGTGCATAGCTCTTCACTTCTTCAATCCCTTCTCTTTGAAAGCCAGCCTCTTCTCCATTTAAATTTTCTCGCTGAGCGAGGAAAGAATCGCGACTTTTAAAACTGTCCCAAGTTAGATTGATCTGAAATTTAGATTAAACCATTGAATCGATCGGATGAACCATTCTTCTTCTCCTCCTCTTTGCCACGGAGAGTCGACGTATAAGGACGTTGGACTGAATTATTTCAGAACTCAATTCCCTCTCCGTAGTTGAGGAAAAGTGACAACCCCAATCATAAAAATCATTGACTACATGAGCATTCATGAACGTAAAGATGGTGGACTCAGCGTTGAACCTATGGTTCTTGTTTTTTGTCTGTCCCCAAATCAATTTGACAGGTTTCGATCTCCCGATTTTGTTATTTTTGTTACTGCGCACATTTTTCTGTTTGGGGCCATGGGGGTGAATGAGAATTGGTTGTGTGTTGGGTGAGGAATATGTTTCGATTGAAAAGATATTTCATACACCAAGAGGATAGTTCAAAATTGTGGAAAATCGAAACTTACCCAGTTAACTCTTCTGCATCAAACTATAATCCAACTTTTGTGTATGGCCGGATTCGTCGCCAGAAGGCTTGCTCCCACTGGAAATCACAAGGCCCCACCGATGACTGTGATGTGAATTAATTTTTATGCGTTAATCTTCACGACATGAAACATTTTTACCACTTGTTTTGACAGTGAAGACGTGCGTAAACATTTTTGGATTGTTTTTTATCGTTTGATACATTTTTGATGTGTTTCAAGTCATTTTGGGCTTTAAAAAAAAAGAAAAGATTTAGCACTTTTTTTAGCAACACCTAGCACTTCTACTCTCGCCTCCCCTAGGTTAATGGACCCCCCCTACTCGCTGTACCCTGGCGACGGGATCAGGTATGACGTTTTCAGAGATATACGCTCTTCAAGTGCTTTTTAGTTTTTAAAGATGTATTTCGAGTTGCTTTTGTATCTTCAAATCCCACGCATTTGTCATATTTAAATCATGAAAGTTTGTGAATGTTTCAGATCGTGAATCCTGCACATGGTCAGACGTGCCTTACAAAAACGTTGTTTCAGTTGGTGCTTCATCTGAAGTCTTGTCCTCGAGCATGATCCCGATGAATGATCCTATCGAATACACAATCGGCCCGACATCATGGTTGCCGGCTTTGGATGCCTCTCAGCGCCACATTATACGCAACAACGAACACCCAATGGAGGCTTTCCCAGAACATTCCGTACAATTCGTCGTCCCAGGGTCCCCAGAAACTATCAATGCTTCAGGTGAAAGAAAACTCAAGCAATTTTGTCATTCGAAATCTTAATAATTTGTCAATATCTCTAAAATTCAGAAACCGTTTGTAATTTTGGAGCTCTTCAATGAAGAGCATGAAAAATAGTGGAAACCTATTGTTAATTGAAAAGAATTTAAAAATTCACTAAATATTAACAAAAGGGAGATAATTTCAATCGGGAGTTGTTTCCCTTGAAAGTGACATCTTTTTTTGTATGAATTTAAGAGTTATTAATTTCTAGAACCCTCAGCCAGCCTCATCGCCTGAAATTCTGGCATGAGTAACTATCACTGACTCACGAGTTGTTCTAATATTCTTATATCATTGTATTATCACAACGTTTCGATCGGTACATTCTTCAGCCTTCCCCCGATGCATAATCCATTCAGGAACATCTGATTTCCAGATTTATCTTCAATTGAAACCCCCCATCATCACCGCTGTCGAATCATACACCAGAAAATTTCTGAAATTTGGAGATGAATCCTACAAGGATGATAATGTTAGTCCGAACGTCCCGTGGGTAGGTGATAGTGACTCAACTCAGAATCTCAGAAAATGAAGAAAACCAAACAATGCATAGTAATAAAACCAGCGAAGTTGAGGTTATTAGTCTGAACAACTCATGGACTATTATTATCAAATCTACGAAACAAAAATCTCTTGTAAGACAATTGTTTATCTACCTATGTGCGTACTTTTCAAAAAATTCCAGATGGAAATCTTCTTCAAAAAGCGAACAGCGAGTTTGTTTATGTCGACAGTGAAACTTATAACGGTGGCTGTAAGACATTTTGTCAAGCAGGGAATGTGGAAAAGTAAGTATATTCTTGGGTCATTGGTTTTCTACTTTTAGAAGATCTTTGAAGTTCGAAGTATCTCATTGCGAAAGATCCCACCCCTGGGTACAGGAAGAGAGAGGGGAAAGGAGGAGTCGTTAAAAATAGAGGATCTATTGAAAACAACCTCACGTGAAGCATTCAGGGCGCTTTACTGGGTACGATTTCCATCTTGCATGGAGGTGTCTTCGTAGCCTCTGTTAATCAGTCGGAGGTCCCTCTCCACTATCTGTCGGTAGCTAATCGTATGTCGTCCTCTCTTTCCCTGGCCTAATAGCATCAGTTTGACGACTTCATTCGCAGTTCCTGACCCTGACTAACACCGAATTAATCTTGTGGAGGGGGAGTCTGAAGACATGCCCCAACCAGCGGAGGCACCGTCTGCAAATGGTGGCAGATACGAGAGGCTGTTGTGATCTTTCTCTGACCTTCTCATTTCAGACACATTCCTACCATTTGATTCCCAGGATTTTACGTAGGCAATCAAAATACAGCTCTATATAAAATGATGTCGATTACGACGCCTGCCTGAACGATCAACAATCTCGTATCGTGGATAATTTGTTTGTGTAGAATCATCATATATGGATATTCCACTTCTGCAGCCTTGGCTCAGACTAAATTAACTACTTGAAATTACAGACGAGTATCAGAGAATGTCAGGCTAGACTATCACCAAAGCTGACAAAATAAGATGCTTCAGTTTTCAATCCATTCTATCAATGTTTTAGGAATGTCTACAGGCAGCTCTTACCAACCTATAAGGATAAAGATTAGTGATTTCTTCACTGGATCCCTTCTGAAAACGATTTTTCGATTTTTATGAAAGTGTTTTCTTAACAAAAAAAAAGCACATTTTTAGGGTTTGAAAAGTGTGGAAACTATACACAATGCACTTATTATGCTTCAGCATTGACAATTTGTATTAGCTTTGCTCTATCGACTTGAGCTTTTACGGCAGATAGAAGATCAAATTTTTAAATCTTGAACTCAACTTTATATTCCCCCTGATCGTTTGGCGCCATATTTGTTATTGTTAATGTACACTAGTTGATTATTTCTTTTCTTTGGTGAAGCATTGTCTACCATTATTGGTTAGTAAATATTTATTTCATCGTGAAACTTTATTTTTGAAAAGTTGTTTTTTTTTTGCAACTCACTGTCGTAGACTGACGGTCTGAGTTAAGTCATTTAAATGATAATAAGATTTTGACTTCACTTTCTTTTTCCCCCGCTAAAGGTGGTGGCCACCATCTCCATGTGAACCTGACTTTCATTGCTGAATGAGCGATGATTCATCTTCTCCCGAGGAACCGGACAAGTCTTTTCTTTTTTACAAACTACACGATTGTCTACAGAAATGTGAAAGAATTTCATTCCAAGTCAGCGTAAAAGACGCAGAAAATAAGGAAGCTTTCAACGGACCTTTGTCAATAAAACCTTTACTCATGCAGTATACGTGATTTTTAATGTTACGGATTGAGCATCTCTTGTCTATGTAGGTAATATCTTTGGTGGTCATCACTTCTAAGATATACGTGTGGTTCTTATGTGGTTATCATTAAGGAATAGGTTGCGCGATAATGTTGGAGACAAAGGATTTTACTTCCATGTGGTTTGGTGTTAGCGTCGACGTCACTGGAAAACGTGGAAAGAGGGAGAGAGATATACGAAGAGAAGACGCATCAAGTATGAACGCAGATGCGGAGATGAAATAAAGTAAAAAGGACGCATACAAGTATTTGGATGGACAAATGAGACGTACATTCAATATAGGAACATTAATGACAAATAACGAATGAAAATGAAGTACATGTAATGATAACATTAATACGATCGATCGCGTAAAGGGATAAGAAGAGATAGTAAAATGTGGGAGCTTTGTTGTCATTGATAGCACAGGTGTCGGAGTCGAAGCGGAGGTATCTAAACTGCCTTTGAATCCATATGGTTCGGAGCGTACCAGGGAATGACTATGGAGACCGGGTTCAGTGTGTGTACCAAATTACCAAGTTGTGCGTGTGACTTGGAGGCCATTCTCTGACGCTGGTAGACACTCGACGGACAGACCATGAAAGATAGAGAACACAGAGTTTTATCCATGCGTGTTTCTCGAAGTAAAGAGAATTAGGAGAAATCGTCGTGACTGTCGGATAGTAAAAAGCATTGCCATTTAATTCATGAAAGTGAGAGGTGTCTATGCGTTTGGAGCACGTGGTGAGGGCATGGTTGAGAAGCTGTACAGCTGTGCGTATGTGAGATGCCTCAACATCAGTGAACTGAAATAGGCAAAGTTAGCACAGAGCTTTAGCCATGGTTGGCAACCAGTCTAGGAATCGGATAGCTGATTTCAAACTAATTTGAAGAGGGATAGGCTCTGTCAGGCTCACCAATGATGAAATCACGTGGGTACAGAGTTATACAATAATAATTTTGAAAGAATCAGGGGGCTAAAACCTCGTCTGTTTAGAGCCAACTGTAGTTCTTGAAACACGTGCGATTCCCTGAGTGCAAAAAGAAGATAGAGTTTTCATCTCGTCTGTGATAAGAGGTATACATCACAGATCCACCCTTTTGTAATCATTATACGACTGTCTCGCTTAGTTTTAAGGGCCAAGGCAGGAAATGTCGAGATGAATTCAGTGGTTGGTAGGTTAAAACAAAAATGATTGTGCAGTATCTGCCGTTTCCTCTGACGCCTATATTATTCAGGCTGATCCTACCAGATCGATTTTCTACCTCTGCCAACGAGATGTAGACATATTCACTTGTGTCCGCACCTCTGTCTGCCCACACGATATTATCTAAAAGCGCACACTGAATTTCAATGAAATTTGTGGTAAGGGTGGACGATGGAGTGAGGAAGAGTTGTCCGAATTTGGGGGTGAATCTATGCAAAAGTACCCCCCCCGTGGCGTAGTTACATGTCCACATCGCGTAATATCACTGCAGGTTCACGTCTGCCCACGATATCTCCTAAAGTTCTCTATGAAATTTTGTGGAAAGATGGGCAATGGGCCATGGAAGAGATTCAATTTTGGGGCCAGTCAATGCACAATTACTTCTCTTGACAAGGACGTTGGCAGAGGTATGCACAGTCAGTGCTTTTTAGTTGCGTTTGTGTCCTTGTCTCTAGTCACAAAAGAGTAAAAAAATAACAGACACAAATAGTGAATGATAGTCTCATGGACAGGTTATTCAGTCAATATACATAATGCACATATTGAACAAAAAGTAAGGGTCCAGTTTTGCATTATAATTACATAATAAACAAGCAACCCCTCTAAAATGTTTAAAAATGCCTTTTTTTCTCAAAATTTTTCAATTCAGTGAAGAGTCTCATTCACTTTTGATCCCTTAAAGAATGATATGCAAATATATAAAATGAGAAGATGCATAAATAGTTGGAAAAAAGGTTCCACTTTGGCATTGTGAATAGAAAGCCCTCTATAAGAGAAAGAGGAAAAAAAAATTCCCCTCAAAACCTTTTGTTTTGAAATCTCTCCAGGTCCATCAAGTAAGCATGGGCTGTAACTATGTTCAGGTAGTTTTTATAGTGTAACAGATAAACATCTCTCACTCAAATATTTAAGATAAGAATAAAACTCTGTTCATTGTAAGCAGAAAGATTTATTAGCGAAGGAATATATTCAATGTACATAAATACAAATTAATGAATTGGCAGAGGAAATTTGGCAGTTTGATACAGACTGACCATTTCAAGGAGGATCATAAAGTGCAACCTTTTTTTTTTTTTTTTGTTCCTGGGTAATGAGTGTTATTTCCTGATTGCTTATGGGTGGAGAAAAGAAAAAAAAATTTCAATTATTCCTTTCAAGCACTGCATTTCTGACCAGGGTAGTGATGATTTATTTCTAATTGGACAATTTTGTACACTTAAAAAAAAAAAAAAAAAAAAATCACACAAGGTGTGAAAAACAATCATGTATAAATATCACTGTCCTGGCCACAAAAGCAAAGTTTGAAGAGAATAACTATTTTCTATACTAAAAAACAAAAAAACAAAAAAACAAAAAAACAAAACAGGCAATTAGAAAATAACACTCACTTCCCAAGAACAAAAATTGTATTGCACTGTGTTATGAAAGAGACATGTATAGACACACTGGGATTAATGAATATATGAGTTTTGATTATAATTGTGTGTGCATATACATATATAATGGAGACCAGTGGTCAATCAACCATTAGGGGGAGTAGACTTGAGCCAAGGGGCAAAAAGGGTGGGGGTTGAGTGGGAAATTGGTTCAAGTGTTCATAAGATTATTATGGATGACATTTTGGTACAGCAAGTACAAAAATTTATCTGATAGATTTCAAAAGTTTATTTTTACACCCTTTTACACTTTCAAAATTGATAGAATTTTGAGATTTCTGATTTTTTTTTACATATCTTTCCCATATTCAACTTTGTTTTCAATGTTTTCGATTTTTGGATCTTTTTGTCCAAATTCTGTCAATTTTGAAGTCTTTTTGTCCAAATTCTGTCAATTTTGAAGTCTTTTTGTCCAAATTCTGTCAATTTTGAAGTCTTTTTGTCCAAATTCTGTCAATTTTGAAGTCTTTTTGTCCAAATTCTGTACAAGAATGTTAAAATAAAATGTATTGGATACTTTTTGCACTCACTGTATATATGTAGTACGTTATACATTCTACCACGATACAAATTATATTACGTGACTTGATGTCATTTTATTTTATTCAAGGAAGGGCTGGGTAGGTAGAGCTTTACTAAACGTCAGCCTAGGGACCCCAGAGCCCCGGGGATGAGGATGTGTAGATAATCCACAACAGGTGGAGGCGTATCTTTTCTGTACATGCGTCAATGATAAAAACCTGTCAATCGAAATTCACAGCCTTCGTCAAGCTGAAGGTTTAGAAAAGCAAGTGATATATATATTTACAAGTACGGAATTAAAATCTTTCAAAGATGAATAATGTATTTTGATGTCAATAAAAAACCCCAAAACTGAAAACCTCAAATCATGCAAGGGACAGTAGCAATGGGCGGAATCCTTTTGATTTGGGAAGGGTGTTGGAAACCACACATTCAGACGATTAAAATTTGACAACGTTGAAGAGAAAGATTTGGGAACAAGTGGTAGATCTCAAAAATGTTATCATGAAGATAGACTAGATGCATTGTTACTTACCCTTTCTCTCCAGTTTAGTAACATATTCAGGCATGAGAAAAACTGCATTTTTGCTAGATTTTCTGTATTAAGTGCTTCTTTGAAGATGTTGACTAAAGTCTAGCAAAATGCATCAAGTTTATCTTTATGGTAATGAATTTTCAAACACATTTGCTTGCAAATCTTTTCACTTCCACATTATCTAATTATAATCACCATTTTATTGGATTACCTTACATCCACACAAAAATTTTTTTTTTCTGCCTTACCCCATGTTCTGGGCAGGAAATTCAAAATTCAACAGCATAAATTATTGGGGGGTCATGTAAAAAGAGTTGAAAAATGATTTTTCACGATCACAGTAGATATGTCGGCTAAGATTTGTTTTTTCTTTTGGTCAAGCATTTCTCTCAATCTATTAAACCTAAGAAACACCTGGAAATTTGTCAGTTTTTAGAAAAACAATTTAAAAAAAAAAAAAAAAAGGTTTTGAGGTGGGGGGTATTTCTATTCACAATTTAGCTATTATGATAATGCAGACACATACTTACACCATTTTGACAGATGCATGGCTTATCATAGTTATCTTTTCTTCCAGTAAATTTCTTCAAACCATAAGAAATTTAAAATCATTCAGAGAATTGAAATTTTAAAATCAACTGGTGCCTTTCATTGATATGTGGCAGAAAGAATGTGCCCATTTTATCATTATAGTTACATCATAAATTGTAAATAGAACATTGTAAAGTTTTTTTTTCTAAAACTAACAAATTTTGGAATGTTTCAAAGGTCTACTTGATTGAAAGCACCTAAAATTTGAGGGGGGGGGATCTAGAGAACTGTGTGCTGCTAAAGACCAAATCATGACCGTTATGTCAAATATATTTATACGTTATCAACATCCAAAATTATACAGTTACGAAATTGTTTGATTAAAAACTCTTGAGAGTAGGAGCATCAGAGATATGATCACTCTGCTGTGAACAAAGCAGTGATAGAGAAGTTGTTTGAATAATTTTCAGTGATTTTGGATTAAATAAAATAATACTGCTTATTTTTAAAATGATATTTTACAAATGTCAGTCTAGCACACACACACATATATATGTGTATATATATATATGTATATATATATATATATATATATATATATATATATATATATATATGAATAAAAGCCTCTTGGTTTTTCCTTGACAATTTTTAAAACGTGAACATTTGAACCAAAGTGCTAGCTAGATATTAACTTTTAGCACTTGACTGATCACTGAACGATGGTGAGTTTGATTTTCACGTGTTGAGTTATCATATCAATTTCAGTCATGTATAAACAGACAAGTTACAGACTTTCAAGTTACCAAGTGCACAAAATCTTGGCACCTTTGGAACATAATGCAGAGTACTAAATTATTAATACTGTGAAATCTGAAAAGAGGAATTAATATGAAATATTCCAACAATAACACAGATTTGTTCTTTTTCCAGCTTGAGACTTTTGCAAGGTTCAAAATCTTCTGTTTATGAAATAATGAGGGAAAATGAAAGCATTTCTGAAGCCATGATAAACAATTCAGAAATGTCACACTTTAACCACCAAAAATCTATAAGCAACTTCACAGACTAAACAAGAAGTTTGTACAGGAGACTCCAATCAACGAACAATAAAGTGTTTAGATATTTCACAGGTTATGTTTTCATGTCAATATCAGTCATACATGGATAGACATAAGTTTGAAAGTTACTATGTGCACAAAATCTTGGCACTCTTGAAAAAGAATTCAGTGTGCTAAGGGTTGAAGAGAGAAAAGAGTCTGATTTAATAAAGAGAAGGAAACAATTGAACAACGATATGTCAAGTGCTGTTCAGTCTGTCCGTCATTGCAGGATTTTAACTTGAATATTTTAAACTTAAAAAAAAAAACAAAACATTTGGGTACCTTAATCAGTAAAGCAAGGGTTTTATTAAAAAAAACAACAGAAAATTCTTTCTTTTTTTTTTTCTGTTTCAACTTTTGTATGGACAATTGATTTTCTTCTCCCATCAACAGAATATTTTGGTTGATCCATTCTTCAAGGGGAAAAAAACAAGCAAACAAAAATGCTTGTTTGCCCATTTTCTTTACCTGAAGAGAAAAAGGTTTGCCTCTTTCCTTGAATTATACACTTGATGTGGGCTGAAGAATGGACCAGCTGAAACGTTTTGCTGACTACAGGAAAAAAAAAACAAAAAAAAAAAACAAAAAAAAAAAACAATGGAAAGAGATTCGATAGTCCAAACAAAAGCTGGAACATTAATAATAATTATAAGCAATAAGATTTTGGCCACATTATTTATAATTTTTGAAATATTATGACAATTGCACTCAGTTATTCTCGTTTAGAGCCTTATCTTTTTTTGCTTTGCTTCCCTCCCTAAAATTGATAAATTGTAATCACGAGCAACTCAACAAATACTGGAATTTTATTCAATGACTGCAACCAAACACATAAATTCTCTTATTATTCGTGATTGTATTTTCACTGACAAGAGTTGAGAATCATTACTAATTTTTTTTGTTACTATTTACTTTCACTTTAATTGTTGTTGCTATTTATCACAACTCAGGCTGGGTTCCCTTCAGTAGTGAGTAAATAAATTAACAGCATGGATCAGATTAAAGAATGGTTGGATTCTTACCTGGAACTTTTTCTTTATTTTAATCAATGCAGTAATTTACTTACTTACCTACTGCTGGAGGGAACCCAGCCTGATTTGCAATAAAAAGCAACAACAATCAAGACAAAGGTGAATAATAGCACAACAAAAATATATATATATAAATAAACAATAATATATGTAATAATGATCATTTTATCTGATAAAATAAATAGAAAGAAAATGTTGAGAATATCATGGAGAGAGAGCAAGTATTGAATGAGGAAAGCGTGGAGAATCTCACACTCACAACATGGATGTCAGAATAAGTAACAGAATGAATAGAAGAGTAAGAATGGCTGAAAGTGATAGAAGTAGGGAAGCTGTGGAGAACCATGATTGCCTATGAAAGGACAAGAAGAAGAGGTTTGATTGTCTGATCAAAAGTTGGAATGTTAATGACTCTCCTCAAAGTTAGAGACTAGGGGTTCCCAATAAACAGGGAATTTACGTAGTCCACGGATGGTGTGTGTGTGTGTGTGTTAATAAGATTATTAGATAAAGACAAAAGTCGTGGTGACTGTATCTGGTTTTAGGGTAGTAGGGATTGAAGAACAAGTAGCAAAAAAAAAAAAAAAAAAAAAAGCATAGATTGCATGTGTTTATCAATTATGATAACAGAATTCTTTTTTGTAATAAATTGGAACACAAATACACATGAGCAGCTGCACAATTATAAAATTGAACTAATTCTCATTCTAAAGGGTAATTATATGCAAAATAAAATAATTATTGAAAATTATTCTTTGTTGTAATTTACTTGAATGGAGGTGGGAGAAACTAGTAATCTTATTGACAAAAGTGGGGGATGACCTTGAAAAGGTTGGGAACCTATTATAAATAATAAAAACTCATTGACAATAAAATCTTAAATCTTTAGAGAAACCAACATAACAAACAGGGTTTGAAAATTTCTTTCATAGCAGCAAAGCTATTTGAAAAAAAAATCTGGTGGCCAATGGCCAAAAGTTGCTTTTAAGGTTTATCACTCTGAAGGCAACTTTGTTCACCAAGCAAAAAGTTTGTCCTGCCACAGCAGGCAACTCTTATCATCAAGCAAGTGTTTGAATTTCTTGGTTGTGTTTTTTTTCATGTCAATTTCAGTCATACATGAGTGGACACACAAGTTATAGGCTTCCAGAGTTACTAAGTGCACAAAATCATGGCACCCTTGGAAAAGAATGCAGTGTGCTAAAGGTTAAGGAAAACTGATTTTTATGTTTTGAATTATTTGAACTTATGATTTGATAAAGAGTTGATGTTGAAAGAGAATGGCAGTCTTTTGATAAAAGCACATTTTGGTTGCAACTGAGAGAGAGAAATTCATATGAAAAGGGAGGATCTGAAAATAGAACTATTGAAGATTAAGAAAGCTGTAAAGATCAGCCATTTTGTCTGAATAGAAATCCAAAGACAGTAGCAGATTAATCATCAGGCTAAGTAGGCTAGGGTCTTGAGGGTAGGAGGTGCTAAGAGTGTACATATGAGTATTTTGGATGATTTCTCAGTATTTCATGCATATATATTTTTCAGGTAATCTTTACATGCACATAAACCTATGGGAGTGTTTAACCAGGTAATCAAACTCATTCAGATATTCTAAAGATATTTGTTCATGAAAAGATCTAATCAAACATATTCATCATAAATTAATGTGATAATGAAATTAAAAGCCTGTTTTTTTTTTTTTCTTCAGATTTTGCACCATGAATTCATCAGGGTATGTACAACAGAAAGAGTGCATCCAACGTACAAAAATCATGTTTCAATAAAGAAAAGACAGGCTTTTAATTTCATTATTGTCTTAATTTATGACCAATATATCGTTTGATTATTCTTTTTGGAGCTTTCGTCAGCCGTTTGAACACTGCCATAGGTTTATGTAAGTCAAAGCAAAGATTATCTCATTCATACTATTTTGTTTTCTAAAATGAAAACAAAACAAATAAAAGGGCTGTAATTGATTCATGTAATTTTATATTATACACATATATATCATATTGCAATAGGAATCATTCAATGTGGCCTAATGTCACACCATTCTTTTTAACAGAGGGTGGGGCAGGGAGGGTGTGCAAGGTTGGGGGGAGTTTTACTAAAGCACAGTGTAGTGGCCCAGGTTATGGATAATCTGTCACAGCCCTGATATACAATTTATTAAGTCCATTGTCAGAATGTTACTTTGCATAATTGGTACTCATACAAGAGTAGGGCCCAATGATTAAGACAAAAAGTTATTCCTCTTGAATGATTTAGGAGAGAAAAAAAAAAAAAAAAAAGAAAAAAAAAAAGAGGATGGACATACATAAAAATAATCCCTTACAAATGGATTATCCTTTTTATTCCCTTCTGCCCTTATCTACTTTTACTCCCCTTCACCCATTTAATGCTTTACAAAATCTAACCAAGGTAATGTTTTATGCACAGATTTTTATTTTTAATTTCAAAACAAACATAAAATGTCTATAACATCTTCCCTGCATAAAAACAATACCTCAAGTAGATTTTGAAAGTTTTAAATGGATGAAGGAAAGTGTAGAAGTAAATAGAGGAAGAGGGGAATAAAAAGGGTAATCTGCTTTTCTAAGGGATTAGTTCCGTGTATTTCCAGCTTCGGAAAATTAAGGGAAATAAATTTTGTCTATTAAAAAAAAAAAAATCTGTTGAGACAGGTTATGCCTGGCAAGAAATACACCTTGTTCGTGTTTGTGAAAGCTTAACAATATCTGGGAAGTCAACATTCATGAGAGGAGGTGACAAGTTAGCAGCACAGAAAATGACACACATTTGGGCATGATAGATTTTGGGGAATAAAAAGTGTTGAAAAGCGTAGGGTCAGCAGGGGCAGTATTGGACATTTTTGGAAAGGGTAACTTTTATATCTGGATTTATAAAGGGAAGGACCCCTGGAGAGGGGTGTGTGTGATAAAATTTGGGTAGAGGAAAAAAACAAAACAAAAGCTGAAAAGCGTAGGGTCAGCAAGATGAACAGCGTGGATAGTGCTGGACATTTTATACCTGATTTAGGAAATAGGGTGGGGGAACCCTATGTGAATGGGGATTTTAAAAAGAAAATATGGCAGCCACCCTCGATCTGTTGTATGGGGGTGAAGGTTTTTAATGAAGGTAGAGGAAATCCCTTGGACGATCATTTCATACAAGACTTCCTGCATCAGGAGTGATACAATCTGGAAATTGTCGACGTCTCAAATGAGGAATAGTCTGAAAAAGAGAAAGAAAAGAAAAGTATTAGGACAAGTAACAAATGCCATGCACTTACTGAATGAAAATCAATTCATATACAGCTCCATTACAGGAGAGTTAACTGCGTACATTTCAGAAAAAAAAAAAAAAAAAGAAATAGAAAAATTCTTGGACTGGTCCTTAAATTCGACCAATTCTTTTTTAGCCCATGGCCCACCCTTCAACAAAATGCCATGGATATCTATGGAGATATTGAACGGACAAACATAAGTGAGAACATCAGAGGAGAAAAAACAAAAACAAAACAGGATATTATATTGGCTAAAGAAATTATGAAAAGAGAAAAAGAATGAGTGTGAAATGGTGCTGTCTTTATTTGTTGTTGGTGGGGGTGCCAGAGCTTACCAACAATCCCTGATTCTTGAAAGAGAAGAATCAGCTTGAAGAAGAATCAAGATGAATCCAAGAACAGACAGGATCTTTTGAAACAGCTGTAAGAACGCAGTCGTCTTCGAGGGTTGTCCTGCCAAGGAGAGATAGCAACAGACAGCACATATAGTAAGAGAAATACAAATGCGACTGTGCGAGTATGAAAAGTGAGTGGTGCTGGATGGATAAGGAGTTCAGGGGGATTATCCAGTAAATGGTTGATTTTATGTCAGGGATGGTATTTACAGCTCTGAATTGAAACTGGTATATGTAATGATTACATCATGTTGAGTTCACCATTGTTATCCCTTGTATGAGAAGAAATTTATACATGGAGCTGGGGTATTTCTTTTCTCTGACGGACAAATATACGGAGGTTAAAGTGGCATAACAATCAACAAAGTGAACGATGGAATTGACAAGCTGGGTTCAAACTCCGACCAAGGCTGTTTACGGTCACCTTTCACTAATGTCATTGGTAAAGACATGAATACATCTCTTTTTTCACCCCAGCTATGAGTAAGGATAGTTGCTCTAGTCGTGAGAGGCAACCAGTCTTGGAGAAGAACAACTCTCAAAACCAAGTAGGAATGGATAGAGACTAACCACAGAGTTTTAACGCTCTAATCGTTAAGTGCAGCTATACACAATAAAGCCTAACAACTTTTTGCGACTTGAATGTCAAATGGTTGTAGAGCCAGTAATTTCACGAGATGACGGCAAACATATCAGAAGGGTAATCTATTTGTAATTGTCTTTTAAAAGATGAATTTGATTTCGGAACGCTGGTTCATTGAATACACTGCTTGACAACAAATCTTTCATCAGGTAGATGTTGTGGTATCCTTTATGTCGTTATGGATGCTGATTCTAAGAATTCAATCTGTTTTCTTGTATCACATCTAGTTTTCATGAGGAAATGAAAGCTGTTTCTTTTAGCATATAACCCCTATAGAGTACATTAGGTGGGGGATAGGGGTATCCAAAGTGCAATGATTTCAGCCTGTTCTTCTGCATAGAATCTCCTTTGTATATCTTTCGATCTTCTGCATTGATATAAATCTTGTTTTCATTTAACCTTTACATACATTACCTCGTATAAAATAGAACAGAAAACAGACTGTGTCTATAACAAAAAGAAGAAAAAGAAGACGTGCTAGAGTGAAACAGACTTGAAATTCTTAACCTGCATCAAAAATTGGTTTGAGAAAAGTTTGACAGCAACTTTGATAGAAAAGAAAAAAAAAAAATGAAGGCAATTTTGCTGATCAGATTCAAAAAGGTTTCAGTGCAATGATTTATAGAAAAAGGTTTCAGGGAAATCTTAGATTCAGTAAATCATTGCAAGTCTTTTTTTTTTCAGCTAAATTTTGAAGATTTTTATCAACAGGAATATCAACACTTGATCAACTCGTCATGAATAGATGAAGAATATAACATTTGTGTGAGAGAGAGAGAGAGTGTGTGTGTGTGTAGCGTAACAGTTAATGGCACAGACAATGGAATTAGCAAGAAGAGTCCAACACCTGGCTGAGATTGCTTACCATTACTTTAAACACCCTTGAGAAAAGCATGAATCTATCTTACCCCCCCCAGCTATGGATAAAATAACAAGGCAGATTGGGCTCTCTATCCTTGAGAGGCCATAAGTCTAGGAGAAGGGCAACTCTGAATTCATAAACCATAGAAGAAGCAATGGGAAACCATCCCATTATCCCATCCTTTACAATTTAAATCTGTGGAGAGACAAACCCTGATGGAATATAGCACATACCCCCCCCCCCCCAAACAACAGAAAGAAAACCAATTGGTAGAGATTGAGTTCAAAATTATAAAATTAACACTGACCCTATACTGTTTTTTACGGAATGATGTGACGGGTGTGAAGAAGGGAAGATCGTCTGGATGATTGACCGGTGTGGCAGGAATGACCCTTATCTTTTTGTTTATCAAATTAGGTACATAGTTGATTTCATTCTCAATTGAGGGAGGCGGATGAAAGACGGGGGTTTTTTCCTCAGTGTCATTGCTTGTTATGATGTCCTCGGCCATCTCTGAACTTCGTCGTTTTCTGGTCCTTCGCACTACTTTTGGGGAATGGTTAAGTTCAATCACATGAACCAGAGGACTGGAAAGTATTTCATCTATGGGAGGAGGTCGGGTTGTGTTGACGGGCATTTGAGTGTTGACTGGTGTTTTCTAGACAAATAGAAAAATAGGAATAAGATGAAAATTCTCATGAAGAATTCATTTGAAAATCTGAAAATTAGAAAAAAAAAATTAGAAAAAATAAAAATCATTATCTTACGTTTTTTCTATTTTTATTAGTTGAAGTATTGGAAACCATTTTCATTAATTTTTGTCAACCTCCCAGTCCACTTCATATAGACATTATTTTACAACTGTATAAGCAAGGATTACCTCATTTTTAGTTCATCCCAAGAACGTATAAAGATTTTCTATGTTTTCACTACATTCATTACGTAAGCAATTTTATCAAACTCCAGTCCAAGTCTTTGTTTTACTCCGTAACAAGAATAATAAGAACAATCCTCACCAACTTTACGGGAGTAAACTCTACACTGTCTATCACGTCACATTAAACCAAACCGATATATAAAATCATGACCAAATGATTGCTAGGTGGCTCTCTTACCAACTGAGTTAAACTGATAAGTCTTGGATAACTATGAATTCATTTATTATATATACAATATTAAAGTTGCAGTAATCATTTTCAGTTGAAATAGAAGTTGGAGTGGAATTTGACCCAGCACCAGTTAGGCTTGTTGATAACTATTTTCCTTCATCTTAATTCTTTTAGTTGTCTTTTTATCACTATATATATATATATATATATATATATATATATATATATATATATATATATATGACAGATCTGATTAGTTGGTCAAAAGAAACTGACAAGCAACCACTTTCTATTCACACCATGCTTAGTTGGGGGTGATTATTTAAAAACTTGGAAATAAAAGAGAGAGAGAAAAAAAAAGAAGGTGATTAATGAGTTATTTTTCTCACGTTTTATTAGGCAGATGCCTTCATTACTTTGATAATTAAGCCATTCCTCATTTCTTTAGTGTAAAAATCTATAAATAAGCAAAAAATAAAACTTACATCATTTTGGGGAGAGTCAACAAAATCCAGTTTTTTATGCAGTACTGATTTTGGTGTAACATCAGAATCGATGCTTTCATCAACCGTTTGCACAGACATTTCTACAGTTTTCTTCAAGGTGCTTGTCAGTCGCGTCTGAGGAAAAAACAGAAGTTCATCTTACAAATTGATAAAAAGAGTACAGCAAATGCTTGCTACAACAAAATGATGAGGGAGAGGGTGCGTTAAGCTGGATTGTTTGTTATACCCGATGGTTCACCCCTCATTTGGTAGAATGTAAGTTCAGTAGTTTACCTTCATTTTTCATTCAGCCTTAACTCCTCAAGCAAATGACTAATATTATGTATAGTTCTATAAATTGATTGGTTCTCACGTTTATCAAACTTCATTTGGTAAATAAGAAGTTTGTCATGGTTCAAGTGTTTGCCACACAATACTGAACTTTGTTCTATAAACATGTTATATCAAGGTTCGTTTAAGCAAAGGTCTACTGTATTTAATTACAAAGAAAAAAAAAAGTCAATTTTTTAAAAGTCAAAAATTCTCTTTCAGACCTCTCATTCTTCGGTGAATTTTTAATGAGCCTGTAATAAGAGGAAGTATGTCATATTGGAATTATCTACATTTTGCTCAGATTTTCTTGATCTAAATCCAGATGTTTTTGGTTGATTCAAGATGATTTTTAATGGAATAAAGAATCTAGCTTACATCCCTTTACCGTGATTTGAACTCACAACCAACTGAATGCTAGATATTAACAGATACGCTTGGGCTCATCTCATTCTTAAAAACATTTTTTCATTCATTATCCAGACTATACACAAGTTGCAGAAATTATCTTCAGCTAATCTTGTTAGATATAAACTTGAAGATAAATTATATTTTCTAGACTAAAACACTATTTAATTAATGTGATTACTTAGTTTATTGAAAATCATCTGAATAGCAATTTCTTACATCTCAACACAACCAAAGACCTCTTGATCAAGATGAAAAACATCTAAATTGGCAAAAAGGGGTGATACTGGCAAGTCGCAGCTCTTGTTTTAGGACTAAAAAATAAGAAATTACTCGTTTCTCTTGCAATAAAATGAAATTTAAAATGTTGTGTCCATACCTGTCTTGTTGCAGAGGGAAGACCATAAGAAAGTCGATCAACCTCTTCTTTGTGGTTTTGTCTAAATAGTGGGAAGTTCCTCTGGAAGAAAGAAAAGAAAATTTCAATGAGCCAACATTCAAAAGTGCTTGGGGAAATTGAAAGCAGAGGCAGAATCCAAATTTCTGTGTGTAAAATGGAGATAACTCCTGAAAGGATTACCTCCACTCGAAAGAAAAATAAATATTGACATTATGACTTGGAATGAATTAAATTGTTGAAATGTTAAAAGTTTGTATATAAACTAAGTTGACAGTTTCTGTTGCTGAAAAAGCACTCTGGGAAAATAATCCTGTAAACCTCAGTTCATTTCAAAACAAACAGGAATTATCTCAATTTCAAGCATTTAATTCACTGGATGCAGTAAGTCACAAATACGATTAGGAATTCCCTCTTTAAAAATGCCATCAAAAATATTCAAATAGAATGTCTTTTGAAGAAAGATTAGGGTTGGTTATCTCTTTTTCATGTGAGGGGGATTCTTTAAAAAGTTTTTTATAAGATGAAATATTATAAATGAATATTATTTAAAATTTACAAGTCAGTAAGAACTATTCAAGATGAGATTTCAAATGAAAGCTTTTGCTACTAAATATTTTTTTCAGAGAGATAATACGAAAATCTAAGTGGCTTGGTACTAATGAGAAAAAAGAATGGATATTTTCCACTGGACATAGCTGGTCAGAGACCATCTTGGATTTGGAAAGCCTACAGATCAATGCCAGGTGAATAATTGAGAAAATTGGAATAATAATCCAGATTGTCAACCGGGGCCTTGGAGCACTTAGGAAATTAGGAATAGATAAATCCCTATAGAAACTTCAGCTGGGGCCACCTGAAGGCAAAACCACTGATCACAGCCAGGTAAGTTTAGAAAAAAAAAAACGATAATCTGGGGAGATTCTGAAGATACACCAATAACACTTAAGAGAATCATAAACAGATAAATTTCTAGCATCTGGTCAATCTGTGTGAACACCTAAAGGGGATATATCAGTCAAGTCTAAGGGTCTTGGAGATCAGAAGATATTGAATTCTGTTTTTTGTTTGAAATATCAAATGGAAAAGTAGCCATGCCTAACAGGTTACAGAGTGGTCCATAATTATAATAATATGGAGCAGGATATGATAAGCTCCTTAGATTGGTCGGTCATGTACCATAGGAAAATGGAAACACTCTTTTGACAGTAGTGTGAGATCTTAAGCCGACCAGATCTTGAGGTGGGAGTAAAAGAGGCCAGTCTTGTTGGTTCTGCAGAATTACTTAGGTGTAGGATTGATTATTCAGACAGGAATTAATTGTCCCTTCAACATTTCACCCCCTGATCCATGATAAATAGACATGAAAAGTCAGCCCTTTAGTTCTGGGAAGCTTCTTGCTGATAAAGTGATCCAGTGCTACATGAACTCACTGCCTCCCCAACAATGACCCACCTTACTAAGTCCCAATGGTTCAGAGGTAAAAATTGTTGCACTTTAAGTGAGCCAAACTCTAGCAAAGATTCTAACCTAACTTATTCTATATCTCGACAATTGTTATTAACGGCAGGACAAACTTTTTGTTCAGCAAATCAGGGCACCTAAAGAGTGCTTAAAGTTAAAGCCATACAATAAATAATAGAAATTGGCGGAGAGGAAGGAAAATGTTTTACCTTGATTGTGTCACTGAAAAGGCCCAAGTTGCGACTACGTGTCTGTCGGCCAGTGAACTTGATGAACTGGCTGAAACGTTGGTAGAGATTGTTTTCCTTGCTGGATCGAGAGCTGGAATCAACACTCATATGATTTGTCTTGGCAAACTGAAGATGCAAAGAAAAACAGAGCCATGAACGATGAAACAAACTTAATTTTTGCAATAGAGCTGTCTTGATGCTGGATAGAAGATGGTGAAGTGGAGAGAACCAAAAGAAAATGTTATCAAAAGGCAAGCAGAAGAAGACAAAAGAGCAGAGGAGAAAAGGGTTCCTAAAAGTGAAAAAAAAAAAAAGAAGAAAGTCCACATTCCCTGAAGGAACTGCAATTGGGATAGCACCGCAGCATAGCACCCCCCAACCTTAATGAAAGCAGAAAAAAAAAAAAAAAAAAAAAGCAAAAGAATTTTTCAACCTTCAAGGGAAGTAACTAAATACTCTAATATGCAATGAATAGTGATAAGTAACATTATAGTAACAATGTTAAGAGAAATCCCTCCCCCAAAACCTTAGAATATCAACTTTTTCCAAAACTGTACATAAGTACAATATACAACTTTAAGATGCAGCAATTAATGTTGGAATGGGGCTGATACCTTGAAAACTGTAGGTGAAGCAGTGCCAAAAATGAATGGAATAAGAATAAATAAAAAGTGCATTGAAGAGCAATCGTGTGTTTGTAGCACATCTGCAATCACATTAATAGAGGAAAAAATCTTATGGCTTTGCTGAAAGAAAATGAAGCAATTTACTTGGCTGAGGCTGAAGAAAGGAACTTTCATTCTTAGAAGCTATGGCTTTGAACTGAAGAATATTCACCATCGATTTTTTTAGATACAACTAGACAACCGTAATCCCATGGTGTAGTGCAATCTAATGTTGACCTGAATAAACACCTAATTTAAAGGCCCAATTGCACCTGAATTTTAAATGCATTTGCAAATAAATAAGGGAAATTACTCTATAATTAGCATTTAATAATTATCTACCATGAGAAATTTTTTTGGGCGGTGAGCATGGAAGCTGACCTATCATCAAGTTGCAAATCACCTGTTTTTTTCATGCATACTTCAAGTTAAGGGTATCATGTATACATACATATACCTACAAAGCACTGTCTTGGCTAACTAGAAGTCACAGACAGCTTGAATGAATAAGAATTTTAGTGATATAGATATATAAAAAAAAAGGTTGCAAGTTGGAATGGAGAGAGAGTTTAGTCATCATTGAGAAAGAGGAAGAAGGAAAAAAAAATGCTTTCTGCTGTGACAAGATGAGGGGTGGAAGAAGAGGAATTAGCAACAGAAGATAATCAGGTGATGCTGATCATCGTGAGACAGTCTTCTACATGCCTAAGGGGTGGAAAGTTGTTACCCATCAGTACCTGCTTCAAGAGCTTCCTTTTCCGAGCCGTGTCCGGCATTGCTTGGATGTGTTCGTAGAGTTTGGCAATCTCTGTCTGAGTCAGGTCTTCAGCTCCTTGACTCCGATCAGCAAAATTCACGCAAGTGTTCACCGCTTCATCACTTTTTGATCTCTGAATCAAATAAGGCGATGACATGATACTAAAATATCATAAAGCAAACAAAATAGCCAGTGAAATATCAATGAGGTACTAGTTCAAAATCAGGGTCCCCTCAGAAATATTGCTGATGACATTGAAATGGACTTGTCAGACAATAAAACCAGCAATTTCTATTTGAAATTTTTTTTTAAAAAACAAACTGTGATGAACATTGCAAGATCTATGAAAGCTGAATTCACTAACTTTCAGACAAAATTGACAAGGTTGAAAGTACACATTATTTATTTATATATATATATATATATATATATATATATATATATATATAGACAGAGAGAGGGGGGGAAGAGAAGCAAGAGTGAGATTTACAATTTTTATGTTTCTGACCTATTTTTCATAACATTGTAATAGAACACTGTGAGGTTGAGAGAGAACTTATTCGCACAATGGTGCAGTTTTCAACAGAATATGCTTTTTATTTTGAATTAAGAGTTAAAAAAAAAAGACGCTAAAGCATACTTAATAAAAAGAGTAAAAGCTACAAAAAACCAACACTAACTCAGCAGGAGTAGAAAACTGATAATTTTAAAAGAGAAGCAGTATTTTAATTTGTTTTTAAGCAAAATGTGAGGGGGTTGACTTAGAAAAGGATCTGGTTTATAATAACCGATTTCACATTCCAAAACTTTTATTCTGAACATTGATTAACCGACTTTCCATTTTCCTGAGGATTTTAATAAATTTGATAAAACTTTTGTGACACATACGATTGTAGATAACTCCCCCTCCCCGCTAAATCTTATACACAATATACATTGTAAATATCTAAGCTTATTGGAAATAAATACAATCATAGACATACCCCTGAAAGTTAATCGTTTTTATAAATGATAAAGTATAAAAGAAAGGCCAATCTTCCTTTGATTTTTCAAGCAAATGAACAGTTGTGAAAATGAAAACTCAGCCAATAATTTTTTGGGATAATTGAATTTGGAAATGTGAAATCCAGGATTTTGATTGACCCATTTCTAAAGAGGTGACAGTGACATGCCAAAACAAAGAAACTGCAGGCTTTGTTATCTGACGACAGCACATTTTAGTTACAATCGATGACATTCCTTCGCAGACCTTCATTTTGAACAAATACTTGAGACAAGAAAATATTAGAATAGGGAGAGTTAGGAAAAGGGAGACAAAAAATGATGATTTAATGTTAAATGGAAGAAAAATGGAAAAAAAAACAACAAAAAAACAAAAAAAACCCAAAACAAAACCAGGTTGATTTCCAAAAATGAAGCCTATTTTCTGGATTTAAGTGAGAACTATGTCTAAGTTTGTTAGGCGAATTCATCATTATTTTCTGTAAAATTGAAAGAGAAGCGGAGAGAAGCAGATTAATTGAAGCCGTTTTATTCTGAGGAGCTCAAATACCTTTCCAAAGCTTTGCAGGATTAGTTATGCAGGCTGAAGCAATAAAAGAGAAAAAACAAAACACAACGTATAAATATGATAAATAAGAATAATGTATTTACTCGTGTAAAATGAGAGAAATCTAATACAAAAATCTGTATCGAAATGGGGGTGTAGTTTTATATTAGAGAGTAAGAAAAAAGAACTCAACATATATCACTGATTTTTAGGGACAAAGTCTGGGATCGCATTGTGCTCAAGTAAATACAGTAATTGCACTTACCTTACTGTTAAATTGAAACAACTGTGAATAAAGACATTCAACAAAACAATCGTCATCCCAAACATACAAGTGGTGCTACCAAAAAATTTGGAAATTTGACCATGACAAAAATCATCATACTTAGTTCCCACAGCCTCCTTTAAAGTAATCCCCTTGTTCATGTATGTAATTGTTAAATTGTAACAGTGGATAAGGACATTTTATACGACCCACCATCCAAACAAGGGCAGCTAACCAAATTTGGGGAATTGGACCATAGAAAAAAAATGTTATTAATTAAAAAAATTAAACTTAGTTTCTTGCAACAAATCTCCAGGAGACTCTCAAAAGAAGAATCACCCTACGATGGCAAGCCTTTGGGAGAACAAGCTCATTTTTGGAACTAAAACATGGAACCTGACCAAGGGACAGATCTGCAAATTGAGATCCATACAACATGCACACGAAAGAATTATGCTCAATTTCACACGGAGAGACCATAAGACAGCACAATACATCTGAGAGAAGACAGGAGTCAGTGATATCATAGAATTCATTAAAAAATCTCCAATGGCAATGGGCTGACCATGTCCCAAGAATGGCAGACAACCGATGGACATCACGACTAGCAACATGGACACCCAGAGATCACATGCGCAACCGATGGAGATACAAGCTAGACAAAGTACTGGTTCTGTGACGCCCATGATAGAAAGGTGTGGCGAATCCGGGAAAAGGTCTCTGTCCAACAATGGCCGTTAAAAGACTGATAGTAATGACACAGTTTCCACCATCACCTTCAAAGTAATCCCTTCTGGCATGTATACTGTGTAACCCAACAGTTTTTCTAAGATTACCTACTGAGGTCTGTACTACACATTTGGTTTGCATGCACTGTCCAAATTCTAAAAACTTTTGGCAAGCACCCCGTATATATATATATATATATATATATATATATATATATATATATTTTCAAATAATGTCTTTTTTATCAAGAATTCTCTTGGAAACGTTTAGTGTAAACTTGTGAAAACTGATGATCAAGTGAAAGGTGACAAGTTACAATCTGATCAGGAAACAGATTGAAAGATCATTAAAAAGTAAAGTGTCTGTAGAGAAAGCCTGGTGACCAAATTCTGGTTTCTATTGCATGCATTGGCTTAGTGATCCTTTCATATCTGGGTCTCTTTATTGATCACCCTCTTGGCAGGATGCAAGTCAAACAAAGGGATACTCTGTAGGCTGCAGAGTGAACAGAGAACTTTGCCCAAATGAAAAGTTTCCCATACTTTACACTCATGTAGAGGGTAAAATAACAGACTTACCCCACCAAAAGAGATCTGAGTGTATGCGTGCATCCACTTGCAAGGTTGAAGGCACACATTCACCAGAGTTTGCAAAATATGGCAGGTTGTCAACATATATGGAAAAAATTAATGTGACAGACCCATTCGTTGGAAGCAAAGGACAAGCCTGGATATAGTGAGAGCGCAGCTATAAAGAACACGTAACTACAACGAGTCAGTGTTCACTTACCCTAGTTTGTCAAAGGCAACAGTTGGCAGTGTGTGTATCAAGAGAAAGAAAGAAATGAGAGAAGGAAGGAGACAGAGGGAGAGACAGCCTGAGTGGAATTCGAGCTTCAGTTTGCTGCTGTCTATCCCTGTTGCTTATTTCATTTGTATCTTTACTTTCCATCACATAAACAACAAAGATAAGGAAATTAGTTTGAATAAACAATAATGTTTAAAATCTATTACCTTTGCACTTTAAATAAAAATTTTTCCCTCCTTATTAACCCAAAAAAAGAATGCTCTGAATAGTTTCAAAATGCGATGAATTTGGAAAGAAAAAAAAATTTTTTTTGAAATGAGGCAGTATACCTGAAAATTCAAACTGCTGTAAGAGCCATCCCCATCCTCAAAGACAATGTCCTTCCATGATTTTATCAAACTGTTTATTGGTTAATAATATTCAAAAAGAAATCTCTCATACAAACCTTTGAACTTAATCCATTTTTTGTTACAGAAACATCAAAGAAATTACATGGCGTTTTGTTTGGATTTTCCATATCTTTCCAAAATTGATCAATATCCCGAACCAATTCCTTTGGAATCTGAAGGGAGAAGAGAATGAGAGAGACAAGAGAGTTTACAAACCATTTCATGATATAAACCATACAATGCATGCATGAACAGACACTCTCACACAGGGGTCCCTCAGTCAGCAGTGAGACTCCATTGAATGAGCTAGTATACGGCGTGACTAATGTATTCATGAATGAATAAGTCATTCTCTAATTTGTAGTAAAAAATAAATAATAATAGATCAAGAAATATTTTAATGAAATAAATGTCACATTCGATCTATCAATATGTAATATATTTCATTGATTTTTATTTATGTGTGTGTGTGTGTGTGTACATATATATATATATATATATATATATATATATATATATATATATATATACATACACACATATACATATATATATATATATATATATATATATAGGTACATCAAGTCAAATTAATGTTTAACGTATCAAGCATTTTATGAAATAAACCCAGCACACATCAGATATTGCATTAATATACTGTATTCCTGATTTGTGTGTGTGTATATAGTGTGTGTGAGAGAGAGACGGGGGGGGAGACAGAATGTAGGCATTTTAGATGTAAACTTGACAATAGAGTTGATGTCACTGCCCTTGATGTTCATACAAGAAAAGAACTAGCACATCTATGGTCTGTCATTACCTATAAATCAAATAGAAACTTGATAACAAAAAAACAAAGTACCTGGAAAACTTGGTCTGCATTGTCTATAATGAAGGCAGCCAATTCTGCAAAGTTTTCAGAAGCTGTATGGAATTCGGCTGCCGACAGCTGAAAACAGAAAATTTCGATCAAATCTGAGGATTTAAAAATATTTAACAGGGTAGATTTCTGGTTTGTGCGTGTAAAGTGGAGATAACTCCGATCAATACTATTATGAATTAAGGCTCACAGGATTATGTCCCTTATGGAAGAAAAACAAGTTAATACATAAATTATATCTGTACCTAGCATAAATGAGTCACCAGAACTAATTTTTTTTGGGGGGGGGGGGAATCTTTTATCTGAAATTATCTAAAGAATAGCTGCACAAGATTCGGATAGCCTTGGTCCTAAAATGACCATAGATACCCCTCAACAAAAAAAAAGAAAAAAAAAAAAAAAAAGAAAAAGAAAAGAAGTAGAAACTAAAGCCCTCAGGAGTTATCACTATCTTACGCACAGAGAATACAAATAAAATGGATGACAGTTTTGTCTTGGAAAATAAGAAAATTTAAAAACTTCGGGAAAGTTGAATATCCATGAAAGTCTTTTTTTTTCAAATAATGTAGACCAGTGATCATCAACCTTGGCGTGACCGCCCACTAGTGGGAGATATGAGCTTTCAGTGGGTGATAGACCCATCACTGGGTTGCAAATTATATCCATATTTGTCGCAATAGTATTTTGATTTTAGAATGTGCTATTCTTAGGGGAAAAAAAAAAAAAAAATCGTGGCTAACAGTGCACTATTACAAAACAGTCGCTTTCATTTTCATTACAGTCTTGAGATATAATAAACATGTTAGTTCATACAGTTGCCCAGTTATCAGGAAAAGAATTCTATGTTATTTTAGCCATTTTGGATAAATGCAGCCACTTGTAGCCATCCAAAATTGCTACTAAGTGGCTAAGTAGATTTAGAATATCAGTGGGTGATATGGAAATTTTATGCCCACAGAAATTGCAAAAGTGTATGCTAGGTATAAAAAGGTTTGTGACATCTGACATAGACAAATTTACAAGAAGAATGATCTTTCTTACTTTCTTTGGACACAGGAGGTGAGGGGCAAATATGGTCCCTAACGACTTGGACGTCATCCGATTCTTCTTAACAGAGACTACTTTTGAGAGCAGTTCCAGCAAACATTCCAAGAGCAACGTATTCTCTTCGGGAAGCAAAAGCATCAAAAGCTGAATCGCTTTTAACACTTTTGCCTTCTGTTTCTCATTTGTTTCTAGGCTGGCCTGTTTTGACATTTCTAAAAAAACAAAAAACAAACCAAAATGAAAGCTAAAAACAAGTATTATCAGCTTTATCAGAAACTGACAGAGGTTTCTTCAGTATTTAACAAATACCCCAAATTCCTCCCCTTTGACCATTAAGTAAATTTTTAAATGTGTCCACACATCTCTATTAATGTTTTTCAGGGTGGTCAGTCCCACTTATGTTGAATAATTGAAATAGGAAGGAGGAGAGAAATGTGATGTTATTAAAAGAAATCTATTCCAATTATTTTCTTTTCACTAGCTGCCAATGATGTCATAAAATGTCCATTGTACACATTTTTGTATTTGGAAAAAAAAAAAAAAAAAAAAAAAAAAAAAAGGCAAAAATGGTCAATTATGATTTTTATTGAAAATAATGTTCACACAATTCTTCTACATAGCAATATTTTACAAGTATATTTATAAGAATCAATTGACTAAAAAAAAGGCTACTTGTTCATGTTCTTCCTCCTCCTACTACAAACACGGATGGTGAACGTATTGTTGAACTTATGGTTCTTGTTTTTTCTATTCAATTCACGGAAGATTTCCATTATTTTCAATTCATTGGAGAGTTCAATTGTTAGTACAAGCAGTCTATGAATTTAAGGATCAAGTAAGTCTGGTTATGTATGTATGTCACACATACAGGCTGCACCAATGGAGCTAGATGGCTGAAAATTTCAACAATTACACCTTATTATGTCTATAAAAAAACTTCCATGTTTTACTGAGGGGTCTGATTTATAATGTACGCTTATGCTAAACTGGTCCCTTTGTATCTGACAGCATTCATGTTTTTTTTATTTATTCCTTTTTTTTTCCCCCAATTCAGACTTTTCAGTGATCACCCTTTTTTCCAATTATTCAATTGATCATTCCAACACCACATGCTGCCAAAAGGTTGTAACAGATTTTTTTCAGCAACTTTGAATGAATAAAGGTGTTTCAATTTCATTATTGTGTATCTGATTAGTATAATGATACCTATCAATTAAAAATCCCTGATTAACTTCACAACAAACACAAAGCGAATAAAAATATGAATAGTTTTTTTTTTTTGCCCAACAATTTTTAATGTTGTGAGGACATTCTGAACAAGATGAAGAATTACAATTATTATTAAAATGTGTTACAGATAATATGAAGTGAATAAAAACTCTTACGAATTCACACAATGTAGAATTAGCACTAGGTCACGTGGAAAAGATAGAAATCTCATTTATTGTTGTCACATAAGATCTGAAGACTAAGGGGAGGTAATACAGAGACTCTGGAGAGTCTGGAATGGAAATGTTTTTCTGGTGTCCCTTTTTGAGGACCTTGATTAGCAATACTATTCAGTCCAAGCTTTCTTGGGAGTTGGGTGGAGTCATCAGTAAGTCAAATCTTTTGGAGGAAGGGTGGTGGGGATAAGTCTGATTAATCTTTCAATACAAACCGTCATGTTGGGAGTGATCAAATAAAACATTAGAAGAAGGGGTGATCAATGGAAAAGTTACTTCTCTTGCCTTTTGTTTGAAATGTATTACTAAAAAGTAAGAATTTTCAAAAAACAAGTGGGCACATACTATGAACGAATTCAGCATAAACTCATATTGCAAAGCAAACTCCCCACTGAAAACCAAATTAAAGGGGAATTAAGAAAAAAAAAACTTTTTTGTTGACATAATAAAGAGAAAAATGTTGACATATTCAGCTATCTACCTCCATTGATGCAGCCTGTCCACATGACATAACCAGATTAACTTTAAAACAACAGAAAACCTATGTGGACAAATTCTAACGAAAAGAAATATAAGTGAAAAAAAAAGATACCAGCACAAGATTTGGGCAATTTTTGAAAGGACAATAAAACATCTTTAGATAATGCCGAGTGGTGTACTCATGTGAACTTTCTAGGTTGTAGTGCCAAAAATATGACCAGGGGTGCCTGGGGACACACAAAAGAGCAGAGAGACAAGAATCTGTAGCCCACTTGGCTGGTTGTTTGACTACAGTGATACGATCAATAGAGAATTTCAAGATCTTAGTCTTACCACAGAGTTGGCAATGAGCCTTGGCAAATTTGTCGACCATTAAACATTCAGGGAGTTCCTTGAGGAAACTCTTCAAAACTGACGCGCAATCATGTGGAGAAAACTGGCCTTCATCAAGGTTCAATTCACTCGATTTATTGAGCATCTCCTTGAGTAAGGTTTGACGTGCGTTACTACCAGTCTTACGAAATAAACCCTCCACTTCAATATCTGAAATGAACAGAAAAACAATGGTTTTAATTTTGCCAAACATTAACAAGATTAATCTTCATTTACTTCTTATTACCGTAAACATTTGAATATAAGTTGAGTGGGAGTGTAAGACGAAATCAAATTAAAGTGGAAAAACCAAGTAAATCAGATAACTTGAAAATAAAACCAACCTAAAACCATAATCAAGACATCTGATGATTTTACCTCAGTGAGAAAAAACAAAATAAAAAAAACAAACAAAAAAAACAAACTCACAAGTTGACAACATTTTTTTTTTTTTTTTTTTAAATTTAACACCAACGACAAAGTTTCTCCCATTGTTTATAGGCAGTTGTAATGCAATATTAACTCATATCAATCATTATATTGCAAAAGGGATTTTCTTTTCCTACTTTATATACAATAAACACACCTCAAAATTCAAGTATAATGTTGTCCAACGTATGAGCAAGGGTGTAGCAGTGTAGAGGGGTTTAAAAAATTGCTTTAATCACCCCCTGCTGCCACACCCCTGTTTGTATATCGTACAACATGATACTTGATCAGATACCAACATGAGATAATTCTATTACTTAACAAATATTTAAAATCCCTGATAGGCTGGACTTACTTTCGGGCCGTTTCAAATATTCAATTAAACGGAAAATTGAAGCGATGCTCTCGGCCGTCAATTGGCTCCCAAAGTAAACACTTTTGCTGTCTGGAAAATAAATAAACAAATAAAGACAAAATGCAAACATTAGTATATAAGAGAAAAATAAAAAGTGTCAGGTATTTGCTGAAGGGCATAAGCAAATCTAGATGGCAATGGGCAGATCATGTTATAAGGATGTCAAACAACGTTGGACACCACATCTCACAATATAGATCCCTAGAGACCCTGGGCAAAATTTGTGGCTGATAAAAAGTAAGCACATCATCATCACTTTATTTAATTTACTTCAGCAAATAAAATAAATGAAAATAAAATGGAAATTGGATTGAACTACCAGTCAATAAACATGGCACAAAAGAGATTACGATAGGGAGTGAGTTTAAGGGTTTGATAGGGACTGGCGCTTGCAACTGACTTCCAATAGTTCAGTAGTAAGAATAGTCCATGTTAAACAAGTCACTCTCTGACACAAGTCCACCAAAGGAATATCTCGACCCTAATCACACAGTTTAGAGTGTACTCAATTCGCTGTGCAATCAATGAGGTTTTGAGGTGGACACATATGTACCCTCGGGTGATGATGACAACCACCCCAACTTAGAAAAACAACAAAACGTCATTAAAATACCAAACAAGCCTAACAAGGGAGGTAATCGAATACTTTGAAACCTGACTTCTGTACAACATACGGAAAATAATGGTGATATTGTGTGTAAAATAGCCCTTGGAAAACCTAAGAAATCTTAAAACAAACAAATTCCATAAAGATTGTTAGGGTCTTGTGGATTTAAAGTGCAAAATTTGTTTCTTCTTTTTTGACTTAATGTGAATCCTGACCTTTTTTAATTTTTCAATTTCAGGTCTTACACAAGTGTATAAAGCAGCTATAATGTTCTGCTTGTTCCTACCATCCAGTGTTTGCAAGCTGAGCTTACAGTTATAAGAGGGTGGGAAGAGAAAAAAGAAAGTTAGGTAGTTAACTGAATAGGGCAGGAAGATTTTTGGGATTAGTTTCATACGCAAAAATGGCACAAAGATTGGACAGTGTATGGGAGATAATGGGAGAATATAGGCACAAGGTGAGAGATCAGCATGAGGCATGAGATAATGGATATCCGTATCTTGCATAAACGAATCACCATAGCGTAAGTACCAGAAGTAATTATCTAAAAAAAAAAACAACAAAAACTCATCCAAAATTACCTTTAAAAATATCCTGACTTCGGGCATTGTTGGTGGGTCAAAAATGACCATAGCCAATATCAACAATGAAAAAGAAAGGGGGAGGGTGTATAACAGTTACTCATGAAAATGTTTGAGGCTGGAGCCTCCAAAATTTGACCAGTGGTGCCTGGGGAGACACAGATACACGGTCAGACAAGCAAAGAGAGAAGAATCTGTAGCTTCCTAGGTTGGTTGATCAGGCAGATCATTTGTGGGGCTATGGTGATTCAATAATCTTCAACATGGATTTAGCTTGCATGAAATGATTGCTAGGCTTCCAACTCTTTTGTGAAAATAACTTCACAGGTCAGTTGTTTTCAAACTGTATGTTGTGGCTCAATAGTGTACTCCAATTTTCTCTACGGTGTACCATTTAGCATTTTCCTAATACGCAAGCATGATATTTCAAGTGTTGAACGTATCCTAAACAGGTATTATGTCTGTCCTGCTTCTGTCCCAGAATTGCTAATCTAGGGATTTTTTCACAAGATTTCATAAGGTTTTTGTCTTATTGATTCATTTTTTACAATTGGTGTATTGCACTAGTCAAATCTAATGGCACCTCACTTAACAAGTACATTTTGTTCCACAAAACATCTTGCTAGATGAAAATTTGTTACTGAATAATTAAATCTATGGCATTTCAGTAATTCATTCCACATAAGAATTTAGGAAACCCTAAAACCTTGTAAATAATGTATAATGTTCTCATTACTTTCTAAATAATGTATAGATACAAATAATCATGTAAATAACGTAATAAATAAATAATCTTATCCCATTCACCAGATGTCTGTCAGCATCCAGATACTAGTCTAGATAATTATAAATGATATCTAGATGATTCTAGATAATTTCATGAAATTCTGTAGTTCATTTTCCACCTAAACTGAAAATACTTCAATGAGAGATTTTTCGGAAGTGGCAAAATGCTGATTTCATAACGACTTATATCTGGCTCCATTGTCTTTTAAAAGAAAAAAATCATGTATTGATTTTTCATTTGTTTTCTTTTTTCCTTCAGAGCCTTCGTTGTTGAGCAGATGCTAACAGACTTTTGACAACTAAGCAAGCAACATTTCATTGATAAAATGCCCCAAACTAGCAAACCATGTTAATTTCATTGTAATAATCCTTATATTATTAATAGGATGAAAGAAAATTTCCATCAAAAGATTATTTGCCTTCTTGGACCTATATTTAAATACTTGTTTAGATTGAAGAAAAGAAAAAAGACAAAGCAAGAATGACTCACCTTTCTTTCTCCACAAAGGGGTCATTGCTTTGCGTGGTTTGGCATCAGTGAGTATCTCCTCCAGACTATTACCATTTAAATCTAAAATGATCGACAAATGGAACAAACAGAAAGAGAAGAACTTTTCCGGAATACAGTTACGCAGTCTGATGACACTTTTGGCGTCATCTCTCTGTTGCGACAAGGGCGTGTAGGATGACATCTTGAACGCCTATTAAGAAGAAAAGAAAAGAAATGAGACCTGACATATGCAACTTTAAAAAAAATGCAATGTATATGTACGTATACATATTTTGTTAGTAACTCAATGTTATAATGTCTGATATCACTATGCAATGAATATGAAGTGAATTGTTTCCTGACAACAACAATTTAAGAATGTGAACAACCATAGTTTTTGTGTATAACACTTTTCAATGAATGCACAGATACTACATCTTGATCCTAGGTAGAGGGCCGAGGATCAACATCTTGATCCTACACTGAGCACACAGATACTCTAATCTTGGGTAGAGGTGCCAATCATTATGTAAATAATCAGGTCGTTCTTGACAGGTACTTTACTAAAATAAAAATAAAGAGCTAAGCAAGAAGAGAGATCAAAATGAACTCTTGAATTCATGTAGAAAATTCAAATCAAGGTGAATAACTGCTGATCATAGTTATTCCACTTGCACATAAAGGTTATTTTTGATAATTTGGAAAAATTCAATTCACATTCAAGAGTACCATTCTTCAAAATTCAATTTATTGAAGATTTACAAGTGTTAAGGAGCAGTTTCAAGTGGTTCATGAATTTTAGATTCAAGTGGATATAACCATCACTATATATTAGCTTTAATATGAGTAATACAAGTTACATCAAAGTTTGGTGGATATCAGCGTGTCTGGTCTATTTACAATGATGGACACAAAATAAAGGACTGATTTAGCATAAACTTATATTGCAAATTCACCCCTCACCACCACTAAAAACTCATCTCGGTGGCAAATTTCCATACGGTATCATTGCTCTTATTCCCTATTTCAGGCTCAGACTTTTGTACTCCTGTTTGAAGATGGCATTGAAAAAATGTATTTCCATCAGACATTAACTTGGAATTTCTTTGATGTTTTTTTTTTTAGATGTAAGGAGTGAATGTTCAGATTTACAGCCCTCTAGCTCTGCTTGGTGCAGACTGCATGGGTGTTAGTAGAAAAAATAGCCAGTCAGTGGTGCAAACTCAAAAATATTTTTATACCAGTGTGATGCTAAATAAAAAACAAAATGAAAACACAAACACACACATAAAAAAGATGCTGAAAATAGTCAGAAAATTCTGAAAAAAGCTAAACACATCACACATGTGCATAAGTACATAGCTAGACATGTTTAGGTTGGGTGCCAAGATAACCACCAAAAATTAATTTTTATCTTCTATTTTGACACAGGGTTTACGCACTATCCTTTCTTGAAATTTAAGAAAAACCTTATTTATACTCCATAGAACATTGGCACATCTTCCTTGTCCCATTTAGTCTTGGGTACAACCACTGGCAGAGTCAAGAAGGGGAATGGTGGGGCCAGACCACCCTAACTTCTTCAGGACCTAGTGTCGCCAATTTAGCACTTTTCATGCTAAATTCAGCATGTTTCTTGTTTTGGCAGCAGAAAAATCCCACGAGTAGTACCATCTTTAATGTATTTTAGTGCCTTTTCTTTAGCAATTTAAATGGTCATAAAATGGCTAATAATGTTTTTAGTATATTTTGGCATTTTTGAGGTTGATTTAGTGTGAAAATATTTTTAAGTTGGCAACATTGCCTGGACTCACCCACCCAAAAGAAAAACTTTGACCTGGCTCCACTGCTGTGCTCTAAGCTAAGATTAGTAAATATCAGCTTGCTAACCGATATAGATGTATTGTTATCTGCATTCCAATCTAACCGTTAAAATGTGCTGAGCAAATAGGAAGGATAACTCACTGGATGATTTACTTGATAAATCAAACACAAGCCATCTCGTGGAGAGTGCCTCCGTAAACTGAAGCTACCAATTCTTAGCTGTAGAAGAGTAAGAGGAGACATGATAGAAATATATAAGATTATGAAGGGAAAGTACGACAAGAGGGTTGGTAGCTCCATCAAGAAGTGGGAAGAAAATACACAAAGAACAGGAAACAGGGAAAGACCAACCACAAGATGTACCAACAAAGAGCCAGGCTGAATATATACGAGAATATGGTTTTAATGTCCACAGTCCAGGTATGGAATAAACTACCTAATGAAATGGTGTGTTCCAAAAATGTGAATTCTTTCAAGAACAGGCTTGATAAATATTGGGATAAACAGGAGATTCTATACAACTACAAATCTACAATAAACATTTGGAAGTCACGTGAAAATCTAAAATGATTACAGGAAACTGGAGAAGAGAATTTATCATAAAACCAGAAAATATCACTAAGCCAACTGATGATCCCATTGAAATAACAAAATAGTCATTACTTTGATAAGCCAAACTTCTCGAATATCCCAAGGATTTCATCCCAGTTCATAATTAGATAAACTTTATACATAGATTTTAGACTCTTGTCCCATCTTGGTTTCTCCTTTTGAACTCAACAGCCTTCTTCAGGTAGGTCTCGTAGAAAGTATTGGTGTAGGCAGAAAAAAAGGCCAATGCTGAAACTTGGTGTTGCCAACTTGAAAAATATTTTTGTGCTAGTTTGACTGCCAGAAAGAGCTCAATGAAAAATTTAAAAGCAAAAAAAAAAAAAAATATATATATAAATAAAACAAAAACCCCCACCTCAAATGGTGACCTAAATGTTTTAGCACTTCCATGCTAATTTAGCTATTTTTGCCCTGCCAAATTTTAAAAATTTGTCAAAGATGGGGATCTAACTTCAATGTAAAAAGGGAATGTTATGATGAGGGGCTTCCTCTGAAGGGTGGGGGGTAGAATGTCTTTATCCCACTGAATAAGAAAAACTAGTTTTATATCAGGGATAATTGGCAGATGTTTATTAATGAAAACAGCACTCATCCAATTTTTTTTAACCCCCCCTCCTTACCATAAAAAAACAAAACAAAACAAAATATACCTAACTAGAAAATTTGATTACATTATTCAATATGCATTTCAAAGAAACAGTTTTTTATCTATTTATACATCTCAAGTGAAGAATTTCAACTGTTAATCTCTCATCATTTGTCATCACATTCCAAGGGATGTTATAATAGTAGATGTCTGGAAACAGAATCATATCTGAATACATTTACATTATATAACAATAGTATAATCACCAAGTGGCATCATTTCTGATTCAACTCTTAGATTCATAAACTGCTTGCAATCATTATGGAACTCTTTAATAAATAGTCAAGAACTCTTTTGTGAATTGAATAAATAAAAACAACAAAAACAAAAAAGTGCAATAGAAGTAACTAATCAGAAGTTAGCTCCTTGAATACTATATGAATTGTAGTATGAATTTAAGAGTCAAAGATGAAAGAAATGTTGTTACAAAAGTGTATGGAAGTTCTTATTCAATAAAAGCAAAAAATAATTCTCAACAACTGAAAAAACAACGAACAAAACATGAAGGCACAAACATTGTAATTTATAAAAGCTAGGATGTCTTAAGCATCAGGCGTTGAACCTGCCCTTACTCCTTCAAGTGCAGCCCAGGATTACAGCCCCTTGGAAGTAAACAGGATAATCATACCACCCCAGCCACCAATGGCATCAGTCTACAGTGTCATCCTGTGCAGAGCTAGAAATTTATAAAAGTCAGTTATTTTGAAAAGTGCCTGTTAGGCTTAATTTTAAAACAATAGCAGCCCCCTCTCCTGTCACATGACCCTAAGAGTAGAAGTTGGGGTAGGTAGGAAATATTTCTGGTTTACACAGGTTCTTTGACAACAAATGAGGTAAAGTCAGACTGCATCAACAATTTGGGTTTACACTGTCAAGGACGAAAACACAATTGAAAAACTTTTTTTGCAATTCAGGGCTAAACTAACTTATTTTTAGTAACCATTGAATAACCAAGTACCAATTTTTACTTATGCAAGTCTACCCCATTATAATAGTTTGCTATATAATGCGTGTGGATTGTAGACCCCCAAAATATTATTCTAGCTCCAATATGGCTAAATTGGCAACTAATTATTGCAGCCTAATTGTAATGTAGTTTCTGTGGTGATGCTAAAGTGTATTCAGATGATGGTTAGTCGACTAATATTGATTTAATAAACCCTGTTTTTCAAGTGGATAAATTTGTATGTCATAAACAATTTTGTTTTTTTACTTTTCATTGTCTGTTATATATTTATTTTGAAGTGGATTAATAAAGATCAAACAGACTGTGCTTTAGAAGTGTATTAATTTGTATCTGTTAAATGCCATTTTGTTCTTACTTTTCATCGTTTTATATTTATATCAATCCCTAGTCTAGAAATCCAGGTCACCTTCAGTCTCAAGTTTGCCAGATAAATAGTTTGGCACTGTATAACTATGCCGTTAGGATAAGCTTAGATATTTCCAGAGAAACAACCCTTGTATCAGGAATTAAAGACAGATTGAATACAAGATCAATTCCATAATAGCATTGAAAACAAAGTGATTCCTCACTCTACTATGGAAACACCAAACATTGGAATTTTATACATGAGTCATTGAACCAATTCTGATAAAGTGAGTGAATCTCTGGAAAAAAAGGTATTTGCTTCCGGGTAAGGGATCTGCTGATGTGTCCTTTTTCCTAAAGCAGGTCCCTGATTGGCTGAATGCATAGAAAAATCATTTGGTTGTCATCGCACAAAACAAAGCAGTCCTTGTTTTTGGAACCATAACGACTGAATGATTGAAGATATTGAGCTAAAATTAAGACTTCATTTCAGACCCAAATCGAAGATGGCCGAGTAGAGGACCATTGGTCCACTCAACATGGAAAAACTTTTATACAAGCAAATTATCAGGACCCTCATCAGCAGATCCCTAAACTGGAAGCAAGCACCTTTTGATTTTACCCAAGATCTAAATAGGCAGTCACATTTGTACAAAATTAACATATGGTTTCCCCTCTGGCAAAAAGAGGGGAAAAATAAACTAACCTGAAAAGTGAGTCAATGTTCACTCTCATTCTGATTATGATTTAATTTCCATCACTACAAGTCTGATTAGCCCAACCAAGTTTGGTATGCATACTCAATGGACCTAGGGGAAGGTTTTTAAATAATATATATATATATATATATATATATATATATATATATATATATATATATATATATATATACGGCACCACAAGGCCAACTAGTGTTAATAAGGTTGAGAAGATAGGAAACATTTGTGGTTTGCTTGTTTCTATTCATAGTTGATTGGGGCATTTAACATCTCTCGAGTTGCAAAAATTCCAACAACATATTCCTAGTAGAAGGATGGGCGACATTTTCGTAATCATGAGAGCTCATTTCAAGGACAGTCAGAGAAAATGAAAAGACTCAATTTGGGAAGCCAGAGAGAGAGAGAGAGAAAGAGAGAGGAGATGCAAATAAACTACAGAGCACTTTGAGAGCGCATAACCTCCACCAACTCAACTAACTAAAAACTGAATGAAAATCAATTCATACATAGTTATGATGCAGGGTAGGTAACTCGATAAGTTTCGATTTTCATATTTTGGACCATTTTAATATCTGAAAAAATATCTTAATAAAGAAGATTCCTGGATCTGTCTCAAAATTAAATCAAATCTCTAGTCCATGGCTCACCCTTTCATATAATGTCACTGGAATTCATCGAGAACTTTCAGAGATAGTGTGTGGACAGACAGATGAATATGAGAATACATATAACTCTTCCAATTTCATTGCCCGAGCTAAATGAAAAGCATAAGCGTATAATGACTTGAAAAATGTCTGAAGCTTAATGTAAATTATCCTCATCTTCTAACCCTAAAAAACGTTAAGGATTGGCAAAAGAATTTCAAGGAGTGGAGGGAAGCGGGTGTGAAGTCCCTGAATAACAGTTGTGTGTCTATATTGAAATCCCTGGACCAAAAGTCAGAAAAATATGGGTAACAAATTTAAAAATCCAAAGAATGAAAAAAAAAAAAAAAATGAGTGAAGATAACAAAGAACAAATAGAAAATAGAAAACGTGTTTCAAGAGGACAGGTCATGTGACCATGTCATAATTGCGTCTGTCTTTCTTAATCCACATTCCAGGCATTTTCAAACAGTTTTTGGCACAACTTAACAATGATGGTCCAGTCTGGAAAAATTGGAAACTATTGTATAATTCTAAAAGAATTTTGCCAGTTTTTAAATAAAAAGAAAGTAAAGAAAGGATAGGATTCAAAATGAAGGATTCAGTTTATCATCATATTTACATAGTAAATTGAATATCGAGTGTCAAGAAGATGGACACAAAAATAGGAACAAGGTTTTACATTATGCAGACATTGTTAATTGAACCCCCAACACTACATTGAAACTTATCTCAAAAATGAAAAAAACACCCGGAAAAAGGGTCAGATTCACTCAAAGCAGATCAAACTATAAAAGGAAACAATTTACGATGGTTTGCGAAACTGAATCTCAACCTTAGAAATCCACCCAAGGGAGAAAAAAAAAACCCTTAAAGAAATAATTCTCAAAATTGACAAATTCCCCGGAAAAAACCCCCAAAGGTATTATTGATTGAAAGCACAGGACATTACGTATAAAAATTATGCAGTTTGGGTTATTCGAATCTCAACTCTTCATTTGTTAGACTGAATAGATATAAAGATTTTGTTAATCACTGGACTAGAGCTGTCCTCTCCGCTAAAAATACTCCAAAATATTACATTCATAATTTGAATTTGACTTGATTACAATATGCTCTCAAAAAAGTCACTTAAAAATAAGCCTCGCTTTTCCCCAGTATTTGCTAGGATTGTCTATTTAAATAATGTGAAGTCCATTCATCAGAAAAGTTGATGAACTTTTAGTCTGAATAACCTTGATTTGGAAACTTTTTCGCTTTAAAATCTCAAATCTTTCCCCGAAAAGCAAAGAAAAAAAAATGACTTATTTAAAATTATACAAAAACCGACATTTCCTTGACTTTTTGTAAATTAAGTATATAAAGAGGTAGAAATAGTAATTTTATATCAAATAGTAAATTCATCTCAATGTGTAGATTAACCTAACAAACTTTATTTCCTGAAAGAAAAAAAATGAACTTATTTGTTGAAAGAGAAAAAAGATTTTAGGTTATCTATTGTAAATGTAAAACCCATTATTCATCACAAAAGTTTAACTTCTACAATCTGAACAATAATCTCTACAATCCTAAACAATTTTCGTCTAGAAAATAAAAAGACATTTTATTAATTATTTTATGACAATCAAGGCATACAAAAAAAAACCCAACATGATTTTTTCAAAGTACATATTTAACAGCTAAAAATAATGTCATAACTATGAAAAAAAAGGTTCATTTACCCCTAAATTAAAGAAAATCTGAACTTTATTTGAAGGAAAGATAATAAGGGTTGTTGTTAAACTTGTTTTGTCCGGATTATCTATTGTTGTCGTTAATGTTGTTGTTGTGAATAATGAAGAAGAAGATAAAGATGATGATGATAATAATAATATAGACCCCATATTTATTGGTTAAGCCGATAAACTTCAGCTATCTCAAGAATGATCTTGACAATTCTAGAATTCTTTTCTATCTAAAAAATTAAAATTAATTAAACTAAAATTCATTTCCAAGAAAAAAAGAAAGATGACTTTTTGATATTTTTTAAGAAAACCATGAAAAACCAACCAGACTTTTCCTCTTTTTTGTAAATAATGTAAAGTATATATCGAGCTGGAACTAATTTTAATTCTATTTCAAAATGAAGATTAAGAGTAAGGCTTCTGAGCAAAAAAAATCAGAACTTTTTTTTTTGCTGATGGGAAAAAACGATTTGCAGAAAGTGGTATTAGAGATAAAATTTAAAGATCTCTTCCATACTAAAACATATCTAATAGTAAACAATTTCAATTAACATGTTTTAAGAAACAATCTTTCAAAAGAAATCAACTAGGTTTACTACGCGAGTATGAGAAGTCCCAGAACACACACACCCTTAAATGCCAACCAGGGAACCCATATTACATCTGTTAGATTTATCTTCAGTTGTACTTTTTATGAAGAATTTATCAATAATGTCATCGTTCTGATTATTCATTGCAAATAATGTGAAACCCAACATTCATAACAGTTGATAAATTTCAACAATCTCAAGAATGATCTTGACAATTCTAAAATCATTTTCCATCAAGGAAATTAAAATTAATTAAATTAAAATCAATTTCCCACAAAGTAAAAAGAAATATGACTTTTTATTATTCTTTAACAAAAGCATAAAAAACCCAATAAGACTTTTCCACCTTTTTGTAAATAATGTAAAGTATAAATGGGGTAAAAACAATAATTTAATGTCTGATTTTGAATCTATTTCAAAATGAAGAATAATAAGAGAAAGGTTTATGAGCAAAATAAATCAGAACTTTATTTGTTGAAAGGAAAAAAAAAAAGATTTTTTAGAAACAAGTATTAAAAGACAGAACTTCAAGATCTCTTTTACACTTCCCTGACAGTAAACTATTTCAATTGAGAGGTTTTAAAAACAAAATAAAAAGCCACGAACTAATGAGCACAACCACACAATTATGATAAGTCCAAAAATACACACATCTTGAATGTATCTTCAGTTGTATTCTTCATGAAGATTTTATCAATGTTATTGTTCAGATTATTTATTGTAAATAATGTAAAACCCATTATTTATAAAAGTTGATAAACTTCAACAATCTGAATAATCTTGACAACGCTGAAACTTTTCCGTCTTGAAAATGACAACAAATTCCCCAAAAGTAATAATGTAGATGTATATGTATAAAACGATGAATAATGAATACAATAAACATAACTTCCAAGTTTTATTTTTCCTTAGTTTTATTTTGTAAATTATGTAAAGTATACAAACAGATGAATATAATGATTTTATGCTTACCAATAAATTGTTTATGATCACCTCAGTATTGTCCTTTATTTAATGTTTTGTTATTTTAATTAACTCCAAACTTTTCCTTTTTTTCCTGGGAATCATGTGGAGAAAGTAAAAATCATTGGACCGCCATAAGACTATCTTTAAAATGGCCGCCTTTCATGTTGAAATTACTAGCGACGATTTGATTCGTCGATCCGTTCTGTTCGTCGATGACAATTGGTCGAATGTTCAGCCTCGTTCTCGTGTTTTATTTACCGGAAGCAGCGTGCTCTCTCTAATCGCCATATCAGGGATGCCAAATCAGCAATTTTCCGGTCAAATCTAGCACATTTCCCCCTATTTGGCTGATTAAAATTTGTAATAACAGTCTGCCGAAAATCTAGTCAATATGAAGGAAATGATTAGCCGATTTAATTTTATTTTATAGCTAATTCAAAACATATGCTGGATATTTTTAGCCTTAAAGCTAGCAGATAATGTGGGAAGTTTAGCTGATTTTAGCCATTCGAAGTCAGTCAAAGCAAAAACAAAGGGGGAAATATTTCTCCATAATTAAATGACTTTAGATCGGTAAACCAAATTTTTATCGAAACTTTTGCCTTTAGAACATTTTTGGAGTGAGATACTGCTGATAATAAAAGTAAGTGTGTAATTTTTATTTCCTATTTGTTCTGGAATCTTAGTATATAGTCATCACATTTGGTAATCGGTCTTTAAAATCTTCTTAGTCGTCAAGTTAGCCGAAAGTGCAAAAGATCTAGTGAATTTTAGCCAATTCTTGGAGCAGAAAAATCAAATTTGAGTTGGCAGCAGTGGCTTCCATCCTAGCGTCTTTAGAGACAGGGAACCGTTTGTTTATGAAAATGTCAGGCGGGACTTGAAGAAGTCGTTTTTGTTTATTGTTTTTGGAGGATAAAATATCAGAACATAAGGTGAGTATTTTGATACAGGGATCTTTATTTTTATTATGAAAGACATTACGAATGATTCTGAAGGATTCGGTTCATTTTTCCATTGTATATTAATCCTAAAATACGCAATGACGAGTTCGTGACTGAAATATTGAGGCTCTTTGATTTTTTTCGGCAGAATTTGTCACGTTGTTTCAACTTGAGAAGAAAATTATTGTTTTAAGTCAATTAAACTTGCAATTTGATAATTTTAATTATTCATGAATTCTAATCAACTTGGAAATATATCTGTATCAAAGTTTTATTCAAGATTAGCATAGTACCCGTAAAATGGAGAATTTAATTTAATTTACATATAACTCGGCACTTCTTTGGATCAGTGTTTGTAAACTTTAGAATAAACTCTTCTGACTTGGATAAGAGTATAAGTATGTCTTAGTGCACCGTCTAGGATAAAAGTGTATCATCTGTGTACCCTATCTAGTAAGAGTGTATTATCTGTGCATTCAGCCTTACAAGGAGGATAAAGAGAGTGTTGGTCCCCGGCTCCCTGACAAGGATCAGGATGTAGTATCTGTGTCTAATTGAAATGTGTTCTACACACAATATACGCGTTGCATTTTATGTGGATTCTTGAATCGAGTGATTGAGACTGTAAATGAAACACCTAATCAGAATGGTATGATGTCGAAATGAAGTTTCGAAAAATTATTTATTGATTACAATTAATCAATAGGAATTTGATCGATCTTTCAGTTAATGTCCGTAAAATCAAGTTAGGACGAGTTATTCTTGAATTTACCGACATTAAACAAGAAATCGCCCAAAAATAAAATACGGATGGACGATAGGGACACTTTAGGTTATAGAATCATGCTGTAGTGAATCAAAATATTAACTTCGTTGCTTTAAATGATGTTCGTATGCACCTTGGTATAATTTGACCTACGAAGCTGATATGATTTACTACATTCAGTTTTTAAGGGGTTCTGTTTTCATTTAGTGACGAGTGATTCTTATTTTAACACAAACGTTTCGGCCATCGTACTCGCTTGTTTCCCTCAAGTCGGTGAATCCGATAAATAAGGGGAAGCTACTCGTACTTAGTGAATTGTATCAGATCGCTAGCATAAGTTCACCAATATATTAATTCCCAAATATCAGGTAATGATATACGTTCTGAAAATAAAAACAAGAGTGAGAAATAGCTATGAATGAACAATAAAAAAAATCCGGATACTATCCAATTTTGATAAAGTTTTCGATACTTATCTAATAAAGGACGAATCCAGAAAATAAAATAATTTTTCATTCCAAATACCAGAGAATAATTCTTTCCTATGTTCCCTATCACACCTTCATAATTTTGATGACTTATTTTCTTTATACATTACTGTTTTCATTGATTTTTATACATCTAATAGATAAATCCATCAAGATATTAATTATGTTTACCTTTTTTTGAAAAGTGTTCAGGAATGGATCAAACTGAGTGTAATCAATAAAAATGATGAAAAGATATTGAGTGAAAAATTTCTTCCAGATCTGAAGCTTAAATATAATTTATCAAATAAAGCTGAAAGAATTGTTGAGAAGAAAAATATCTTACTTAATTTACCTGTTTTTAAATTCCCCAAGTACAACTTCTAGTCAGAGCAATTCCAGAGTGCTTTTCTAAAAAAGGTGAACATAATTAATATCTTGTGGGATTTATTTGTTGAATATGTAAAAATCAATGAAGACACCTATGTATAGATGAATGATATCATCAAAATGGTGAGATTCATGTGAAAAAAAAATTTCCGATATTTGGAGTGAAAAAGTTTTTTTTTTTGAAAATACGCTGATAAGTATTGGAAATTTCATTGAAATCAAATAGTACACTGATTTTTGTCAGATCTTGAAATTTCTCAGGTGTCTCTTTTCTGGTAATGTTGCCTCCATATTGTTCATTCCAAGTGAGAAATAACAAAAATTCATTTATTGATAATAATAATAAATGGTTTACAGCAAATGATAATGTCTAATCCAATAAGTCACATTAGTAAACAAATTGTCAGCAAAAACTTCATGTCAACAGTCACTCGATACATATCTTGCTGAAAATAATTATGGTGAGTCTGTAGTGCTGCCCTGAAATGATCATGGAAATGAAGCAAAAAATGTATGTGAAAGTGAGAATTCTCAAACACCATCGGGGTATATCACTCTTTAATTCTTAATTCATTCTTTTTTAAATTTCTGGAGAACTGCTGATCCAAATAATTTCATACTTTACACTGTTCTGCTTTGTGTGCTGACTTATATATCTGACGATTGTCAACTTCGTACAGTGGCCACTTGTTGGGTAATCGTGGTACATGTGCACGGAGATTTATTTTCAGTTGTATTTAGATTGCTGCTCATAATATATCTGATCTATAATTAGCAAAATGTGTGTGTACAAGTCAAGAAGTGTGGTTCCTAAAAATGAATGCAAGGTGCTTTTCAGAAAAGTTCTATCTAAAAAAATCACGCATCATATAATGGGGAATATGGTAATTTATAAATGTCCTGTTCTTAGTTTTCTGAAATAAAGTACCTCTTTCCATTTTTCCAGTACAGTAGTGATGGAACAGTCAACGTTTCGTCCGACAGAAGATCGCCATGTATCTGTGGAAGTCAGTTTTATGGTTTGGTCTCCAAAAATGGACCTCATGGCATTGGCTAATGTACAAGGGGAGGTAAGTCAGTCAATTTTGATCGGGGTAATCCTCTTTGTTAAAAATCAATTTGTGGTTATTTCTGCTCATAATACATCTTCTGACCCATAATAATAAATGTGTGTGTGGGTACAAGTTGAGAAATATGGTCCCTAAAAAGAAGTGTGGCACCTTTTACACAACTTGTTGTAGTATTGCTATATTTTTGCATCTCATACCCCAGTGAATATTATCCCGAATTATGAGCAATAATTATTTAATTAATACAATTCAAGAGGTTATAATTGAAATGAATTACAGTTATTTGAAACCTTCAGCCAAAAGTGTCTATGTACGTTTCATCGTTTTTTTAAGTTGGTCTGGCTGGCTGGCTACATATGTACAGGCTGCATCAATGGAGCTAAAGGGCTGAAAATATGTTCAGTACCGAAACTTGCTCAAACCTATTTTAGGTAAAAAAAATGCTGGTAAATTCCTGTTTTATGTACATAAAATAAAAGGAACTATGATACAACTTACAGGAATTATCTCCTTTTTACTCCAGAAGTTGTTTACTTTTTTTGACTTTAAATTCAGATGTTTTTAGTTGTGTCTAGGTGTGATTTTTTAATGAGTAATATTTTTGTTCAATTCATTCGCACACACTCACTCACTCAAGTGCAACTACAATAGAACTCTGAGATACATTGGGTATAAACAATATTGAGTCTCTTATTTGAAGTGGTAGAAATGAAATATTCAATATACAAGATGTTGTTCGAAAGGAAGAAAGACACGTTATATTCTGTTTTATGATGATTGCAGTTTTTATTCTATTTCATTTTTTTCTCAGGTTGTGCTGCATCGGCTTTCTTGGCAAAAGGTTTGGACAATTCCTGCTCCAGCAGATAACGTAACTGTTGGAACCTTAGCTTGGCGTCCAGATGGTCGAGGTTCGTACCACCCCATCTAATCTATTAATATAAGCTGCAAGTCTGCCTGTCACACTGTCTAGGGTAGACAACTTTAGTAAATGGGCAGCAACAGTTTTTTTTTCTGTTCAAATCCTCAAAATTTTCTCCATTTGGGGTTATGACCCTTACCCACTTCATGCAATCTAATGGCAATTGAGCCCCAGGCTGACCAGAGTATGTCTGAGCCTTTTAGCTGTTTCAAGTTCAGTACAAAATGAATATATATATACCATTAGCAAAGCAAATTATTTGGTAAAATTTATATTTTGGTATTTATCTTCATTAGTGAAAAAAATATTTTATTTTGGCCTTGTTCAGACTTACAGATGTTCTACAAATATCAGATTTGAAACCAGCAAGGATATTGGAACCTATTCCTGCCTGCATATTATGTAAAAGCCGAAAATGTGCTAGAATTAATTTTAAATTTGGTAATAGCTTTGGAAAACTGAAAGAAGGCTACTCTGGGTCTTATTTCAAGAACTAGCATATGCAGATTGGAATACCATATATATCGGCGTTGAAGACGACACTTGAAGTGCCCTCCATGAAATAAATGAACAAGAATGGAGGAAGAGGAACCTTCTTGTTTTGTTGATAGAATGTATTCAAGCATTCTTGAGGCTCACATGTCATCATGGAACTCCTACTAAGGAAGAGAGTGAGGACATCCTTGGGAAGCTAAACTGTTTCCTCTGGAAAATGATAATTAACAAAACGACTGATCTGCCGCTATTTAGTTGATTTTTTTTTTTTGGTAAATGAGTCCACTCATTGAGAGATTGCAGATTTACTTTCAGAGACAGTTAAGACAGACAATGTTAGATAAATGTTCATTTAAGTTCTGCAAATTTGTGTCTCATTTGCTATTTTCAGATTGTATTTTATCAGATGGCAAAAAAAAATGATAAATATCAGCATTTATATATTGGCTATCAGCCACCTTGCTTTCTTCAATATTTGCATCAGCAGCAGCCATTGATAAACCAATATAAGTTAACCACTATGTATGAGTTTTCAAAGTGTATGCAGTTACCTGGAAATGAACTCTACTCAAATTGAACCATTTTTGACAAATTTAGCCATGTTTAGCCATTCAAAATAGCTGATTTGAATCAGCCATTCTCAAAAGTATATTATTGTAAAGATTGCCATATATATATATACATATGTGTGTGTGTGTGTAAATATATATTTCTTTTCTAAAAAAAAATCATCTCATAGAAATTCAAATATGTGTTCATTTTTTCCTCAGAGAATAACTAATACATAAATAATTCAATGGGGAAATCTACCAATTGTTGTTTTATTCTCAAGTTGGAAATAAATTTGTTTTTCAGTGTTGGCTGTAGGTTACAGCAATGGAACGGTTTGTCTTCGGCATATTGAGAATGCTGATGTTCTGCATGAAGTTGACATTCAAGAAAAAGTGACCAGCATGCATTGGGTGTCCCAAGAATTCCCTGAGGGAGAGACCTGGTCTCCAGGGGTTTACCCTGAAGATAACTCTTCTCATTATCTTCCCAAGTTGGAACCACTTAATAAAAGGTAAGTTTTATTATTTTATGTTGATCCTAATTTGATACATGGGCAACTGTTGGCTTGTGAGTCAGATTTGACCAATATTTTTTGTCGCCAGGAATACATTTGAAATCTTGTATAATTTTTCTCAGAAAGTCAATTTTATAATTTATAGTGGAAAATTGTTTTGGCCTCACAAATCAATAATATAAAAATTGTAATTCATATATTTGACTAAATTAGAAATTAAGTACTATTTCTGTTATATGATCAACATTTTTGAGAGAATGTGTGGCCTGAACAAAGATTATGTGGCCTGTTAAATTAAAAAGGTTGCCAATGCCTGTTCTAGCCTATCAAATCTTGGTGGAGAAAATAACTATCTTTCAACCAAGGAGTTTTCACTGCACCGAGCTTGTTCTGGGATCCTCTATGATTATAAAAATATGTGGAATAGGACAGCAGTCAGTTTGAGAAAATAATTCCACTAGGTCTATTTTAACTAATATTGAATGTTTCAGTGGAAGGGCGCTTTTATCTCTGGATGTCTATATCTCTCACTAGAATCAGAAATCTCTGCTAGCTCTCTGCTGTGATTACTTTCATCCAGGTTTCATCAATCCACAACTCTTACACCATCTGGACCAGACCTAGGTGTGAACCCTTTCATGAACTTTCATTTCTGATTTGTTATCATAATTAAGGTAGTGCCTGTTCCAAGGATACTTCTTTGGAAGAGCCTGGATGTAATGGTGTTTGGAGCAGTCAGTCACAATTGTCTGTCATACGAAACTACGGCTCCAAAATATTTCGGTCACTTTTTTAGAGTTACCCTTTTAGATATATTATACCTAAATTTAGATCTATTGCAAATTTAGATATTTTATATCTGAATTTAGAGCTATGATACAAATTTAGATATTTTATATCTGAATTTAGAGCTATGATACAAATTTAGATATTTTATATCTGAATTTAGAGCTATGATTTTAGATAAAAGATCTATTATCTGTAGTTCTTTATTCATTTTTATTAGATTTCTCGAGAACTGCTGATCTATACAACTTCAAACTCGACACTACACTGCCTTGTGTACTGAATGATATATTTGTTGTTAACTTCCTACAATGGCAAGCTGTTGAGTAACATACAAAGAGATTTCTTTAATTATTGTTAGATGACCTTATCAAAGCCATGGTTCATACAATTATCAATTTATTTATAAATATCAATGATAAACCAGTATTGTTGATATTTTAATTTTGTCTCTCTTCTTTTCTTGTCACTGCACTCAATTCTCAATTTCAATATTAGAAACTTTAAAGCAAAGTTGCATCCTGTTTTGCACGACATATGAAGCAATGCTTTTTGTCTCCATTTCTCCATAGCAATTCATTTTTTGTTGCAATTGTGAATTTTAATGGGACTGGGGTGCTAGCCCGAGGTCTGAGATGGATTGCCTCACTGAGCTAAAGAGCTCCTGCACTGCCATGCTATTTATAAATAGCTGGTGAGAGATGTGAATTCATGCTTTTCCAAAAGGCATTAGTGGAAAGTGAACACAAACTGTCTCAGCTGGAGTTTGAACCTGGTTTTCTATTTCCATTTTCCATACCATGAGGCCAACTGCACCAGTTTTTAATACTGCCACAAATTCAATCGAAGTAAAGTTGGTTTTCATTTTTTGGAAAACAGACTGATCTGAAATACATTGTTTCTTAAAAGAGTTGCTGTTATGTTACATGATTTTTCTCACGCTGATTCTGAGAAAGAGGAATTGTATGCCTTTTCCACTATATGTCTATGTAAAATCATGGGCATCAAATGGAAGAAGTACGTGTCAAATGAAGAGGTCAAGAGAAGATCACCACCATTTGCAGACGGTAACTTGGTTGGTTTGCAAATGTCTTGAGGCTTCCTGCAACAAAACCTGCAAATCAACATACCAAATGGATGCCAACAGATCAAAGAAAGAGAGGGTAGCCCGTAGCGAGCTGTCGACAGTAGAGAGTGGAATGACACCACCAGAGTGGCAGAAGGTCATACATTGTGGAGTGCCTTGATTGCCTCAAGTGTTGCTGACTCTGAATTCTGAAAGCATTTTTAAAAAATTTGATGTTTTACTATAATTTTTGTTGCTTTATTTTCCTTCAGGTGCGAATATTTTAGCTACTCCTCGGAAAATCTGCAGAATTTCTATTTCTTTTTTTTTGTTTGTTGTTGATATAGCAACCAGAATAGGCTATAAGCCATCGAAGAGTAATCTCCCTTAGATCGGTTAACTTTTTCTGTGATAATCTGGCTGAACTCATGGTATTTAAGGTTATTTCTTTATGGGCACCTCATCGTGGTGTAATGGTTTTTAAATTGGTCCTGCAGATTCATTACCACTGACTAGTGAGTTCAATCCTTGTGGCAAATCCAAGTAACGCTCAGTAAATAACTATAGATAAGAGGTTCAGGAATTAATTCCACCATAGAAATAATAAGCACAAAGGGAAGTAACTATATGAATTGTATGATGTAGTGCTGAGTATTTTTTGTAGGGGTTAATCTTGATTTCTAAATTATTTGAAATTTTCCGATAGACAACAAGGAATTTTATGAACATCTTAATTACGAACTAAATCTACTGATTACTCCAAGGTTTTTTCCTTTTATTTTCTTGGCGGATTTTTGTATTTTATCTTTTTGAAAAAAAAAAAAGATGGCAAGTCAGAGGTTGGTTTTTATTGTGTTGTTTTTGCAATGGTTCATTTTCTGTTTTCTCATATGAAACCTTGAGAAAAAGTGGTCAATTTAAATAAACGAAAGCAGTTTAGGTTGAGCTAATTCTTTTTCTTCAAGTTCTGAATTTTTATTACTGAGAATATTGTTTTCATTTCTTTCAGTTACAACTCTCTTCCAAAGGGACATCAGTAAGTTTCTTTAGTGCAATTTTTCCTTGCCATAATATCCTGAATTTTTTATCAAATGACTTTCAACAGTATGAGCGAGATTCAAATGATTTTGAAAAAAAATGATTAAAATCACTGTATGTTCATGAAATTGTTCATATTTTGAAATGTGTTCTTCATTTTTCTGAAGTTCCTGGAAAGAACTAAGCATTGTTTTTTGTTTTTTTTCAGAGAAGAAAATGTTGAAGATGCCAAAAAAGTGAAAAATCAGAAAGAGTAAGAATTTTCATTTATTGGTTCCAAACCTTTAGACATCTTTTAAGGTCCATTTCTGATCAAGTAAGAGCTGTTTAGCAAGCACACAGTGGACCAATACCTTATTAGGCGGGTTGTCATAATGTTTGGATTATTAGTAAAAAATATATAAAAAGCCCATGTCATTTTTTTTTGTTTGTGCAAACATTTGTTTTCTGTCATGCTTAGCAATATATATAAGTGATATCATCTTACCATGATTTTCAACATGTGACCGAAAGATCAGCTAGCGAGTAACTAATCCGCTGGACCAAACTTTCACTGCATGAAAGCTGTTGAAATTTGAATTATAAATAGGCAACTGACTAATCAGAATTGTTGCTGTCATTCTAAATTTTAAAATGTAATAACTCAAAATCAGTTTTCATTGTTTTGAATGAGGTTAATGCATCAATATGATTTGAATAAAACAAACAAAAAGAAGTAACTATTTCCAAGAGACACAGAATTACACAGAGAGAGAAGATTCTGTAGCCCTCTTTGCTGGTTGGTTGGGTGGACATTTGAGATATATATATATATATATATGAAAATAGGTAGATGAATTCTGCAATAAAGGTTGAATAAATTCGAGAAAAAAAAGAAAGCCAAACTTTTTAGTTACAGTTTAAGGTATTATAATTTTTAATAAGCCTTAACCAGTTGCTTACATGTCTTCAGAAGACAAATGTAATTTAGTGTGTATATATATATATATATATATATATATATATATAAACTCCAGTCCAAGTCTGAAGTTCACTTAGTTTTTCTACCTTGAGAACAAGAATAGGAACAATCCTCACCTAATCTAGGGGAGGAAACTCCTCAGTCTTTGTCAGTTCTCAGTGTTAAACCAAATCAATGAATGAAATTATCCTTTCCTCCCTGCAATTTGAAATCACACCCAAGTGATCGGTTGGCAACTCTTTTACTATATCATATACATTTTTTGTTAGCAATATGTAAGAGCATATATCATTCTAATAAATAAATCCATTTATACCAAAAATTATGCTTTTATAATATTTCATTCATTATATATGCAATACAAAAGTTGCAGTAATCTTCTCCGTTCAAAATAGAAGTAGGAACTTGTGTGTATATATATATATATATATATATATATATTCAAAACTGAATGAATTGATCTGGTTGTATATGGCATCATTGATTACTTGATAAGCTCTTCCTATTGTATTCTTTACATTTTTCTATTTGTGGAATTACATGATTTTTTTCCTGTTTTTCTTCTTCAGATTGAATCTGTTAGTAGTTGGTTCTGGCTGTGGAAATGTCTATCTCTTTGCTTATGGAATCTTCCCCTCTGGCTCTGTGATTCTAATGCACCCAGACATTGAAAATAAGGTCAGTGCTGTGATGATTCCTTCCAGAAATTTTGAGATCATTGGAGATAGATATTCTCAATTTTTTGAAAAATCAAAACAAAAATGTTATTAGATGATGCCTGGTGGTGTGTTGCAACTTTTCCAAGGTTGTAGCCCCCAAAATGTGACCAGGAGCACCCTAGGAGAAAGAGAGAGAGAGAGAGAGAGACATGGATACTCAAAGAGAGAAGAATCTGTAGGCCACATGGCCAGGCTATTCGTGGTGATTTGATTGAGAAATGAATATCATCCATGCTCAAAAGTGCTTGATCTGAAATGTTAAGACAATATTCCCATTCATTCAATTCAGATGTATATTCTCTTGTATGCAAGCTAGAAAAGTTAATTAAAAAATCATACAACGTACCTTGTCTATCATCTTTAATAAAACTTGAATCAAATGTAAAAAAAAAAATTATTATAGGAGTTTTTTTGATCCCTTAACAGTGATGGTATCTACTCAAGAAGTTTGACAAATTTTCAAGTACAAATTCAAATTAAGACATAATTCTGCTCAAGCTGCTGATAATATCAACAAAACACTTTTTGCAGACTCTTCAAGACCCCAACAGGGATCATATCAGGTCAACTGAAGGCAATAGGGAAGGTTAAAAATTGAAAAAATGTGCACTACATGAACTAAATGAAATGTTTCATTGCAGTGCCTCCCACTGTCAGCTGACTGAGTCAAAGGTTAGATAATTGGGATATGAAGTCTTGCAGTATCCGTTATATTCATCATCTGAATGATCATCTTTTCAAGCATTTTAAACTTCATATCTGTAATAAGATTCAATAAAAGGGAAGCCATAATTTGTGCTTTTATTGAATTTGTAACCACTCAAACTAAAGAAATTTACAGAGAAGGCATATTAGAGGATTTTTGGGAAAGGGTTATTGCTTCAAATGAGTTATATTTTGATTAAATATCCAGTTTTCTCTTGTTTATATCATATTTCATCTGATTATTCAAAAAATGCCATTTCATATGTAACAACCTAATACTTTTAATAACCATCAGTTCTGAGACAAGTTTCAATGTGTTGTTGGCTTAGAGGATTCTTACATTCACTGGACAATATGTATCATCCCTTGACACAGACCACTGTTCATTCAGAGACTTAAAATTTTGCACTCACTCCTCTCAGAGACCAGAGAAAATTTGTTTTTCCAAATTCTCCCTGTGAATAGTTTTTTTCTAGAGGTGGCTTCAATCTGCAATGAAAGTTTATTCTAAATTGATCCCTTTGTTTGTGTCCAGCAGCATTCATGATTGTTTTTTGAAAATTCTTTTTAGTGATCACTGTCCTTCTATGTATCTGGGGGTAAGTTGCTATTATACAAATGATTAGTAGAGCAATAGGTACTATTAGTTTTGTCTAAGCCTTGATTTTCACAATCATCTATTTATCTGGAATTAGCATGGGTGGGGTGAGGGGCACTGAACATGCCATTCATTGTAGAGACTTGAAATTTTACACACATACTCCCCTGGGGGGGGGGGGTAAGAAAAATATTTTTAAAAAATTGAAACCAAAAAATTTTCATCCTGAAAAGGTTTTTTGAGGGGGTTCAATCTGCAATGTAAGTTTATCCTAAATTGATCCCTTAGTTTGTGCCTACCAAAATTCAGTTTTGTTCATTGATCTTCTATGTATCTTGGACTTGGCACAAGAGTTGGGGGCTAGGGTGGCCAAACCTAGACTTACAAAAAGGAGGACATTCTAGCTATTCCAGGGTTCAAAACCTGGAGTCTATGAACCCTGGGAGTCAACAAAACGGTGTGTGTGTGTGTGGGGGGGGGGTCCAATTCTCCAAGTAGGAGGATATTGCTAGTTGCCAATTTAGCTCTTGAGGCTTTATGTGCAATCACCCCTTAAAACAGCTTGAGCTGAGTTGAGACTTTGAAAAAAAACTTTATGAAAAATGAATTACCTAATAAAATAGCTTTAGGCTCCTTAGTGCCAATCCATATATAAATAACTCCACCATGCTAGTATATATATATATATATATATATATATATATATATATATATATATATATATATATAAACCTAATACTGGTATGTGCTTGGAGTTATTGTTATAAGTCTCTGTTGATTGTATTTCAGAAACGTCAAGTGAAATCAGCCATGATTTCCCAAGACCTTTACACACTCTGGCTTGTCTTGGAGGTTAGTGAAGAGGACTCTGAAACATTCCATTATTATCTGGTATCGGTAAGTAAAACATTTATTTGTGACATTTGTATCTCTAGCAACCAAGTTGCTTGCTTGTCCACACAATAACAATATCTCCGAAGGTTCTCAATGAATTTCACTGACATTTTGCAGAAGTTTGGGCCATGGGCAAATGAAGAATTGATTAAATTCCATGTTCGATCAAGAAATTTTTCCACTGTTACATGGCATTCATTGTAGCTATATGTTCATTCAATATTTCCATAAGTTCTCAATGAATTGAATTTTCTGGAAGGTGAAGCTATGGGATAAGAAAGAATTGGTTAAATTTGGGGGCGGATCCAGGAATATATTTTTGGTTGAAAATGATTTTTTTCATTTTTTTTCTTCCATACCTGTATTCATTCATGTTTGTCCTCACAATATCTCCAAAAGTTCTTGTTGAATTTCAAAGACATTTTGTAGAAGAGTGAGCCATGGGCTGAGGATGAATTGATTGAATTCTTAGGCTGATTGAGAAATCTTTTACAGTCACCTCTCCTGCATCGTTGGTATATATAAAATGATTTTCATCAAGTTTCAAATGACAATGATGTTGGCAGAGGTATGCGCTCTCTGAGTGCTATCTGGTACTCATTTGGTTTGCATCTCTTTTTTTTCCTTAATGTATCAACAAAAAAGCTAGCTGGCCTACTTGGTGGCTGAAATAGTTGTTTCTGTAACCAGAACCAGTGGTCAGTGTTCGTGACCAGACAAAATGTTTCAGTTTTTATGGGATTCTGGCTGGCAATATATGTGTTTATATGATGCAGTAGTGAAGTTTGAGGGCTGAAAAATTGAATATTTGCTTGTTATTATATTAAGATAAATTAGTTTCTTCTTTTTTTTTTGTATTTTGAAAATTACCCCTCCAATTATGGGGGGGAACATTTGGAGGGGTAAATTTCAATATGCAAAAACTCCCCCAAATATGTCCAGATATATTAACATTCAGATGTTTAAATTTACAATGTAACTTTATACTAAATCTGTCCCTGCCAGGTAGCATTCAAGTTTTAAAAAAAAAAATTCAAACTTTTTTTGGTGATCATGGCCCAAAAGTACCGCAACTTCCAACAAGACATGCTGATTTGTCCTATGAAAGTTTTTATTGAGTGACCAAGCAGGCCTATTTTGTGACTATAGTGATCAAATCTATGTATTTTTTCCTCAGATCGACACAACTCTGTTGGCTTCGAGACACAAAGAACTTCGACTTCTAGCCCTCAAATACGCTGAACTTTCTTCTCTCTTGGAAGTGAGTAAACAAAAAAATATTTTTCATTTGCCCTCCAGTTTTGTAACATCATCACTAAACATAACATTTGTATCATCATTATTAAATGGTTTACCCCTGCTATCAAAGAATGCAGGCAATATTTGTAATAATGTTATATTTATGAAATTTCAAAAATATTATATGCATGAAAAAGACTGTAAAATGTGAAGAAGTGATTAGATTGTCCGAGCAAAAGTTGGTGTATCAAAAACATTACATGCACAGCATTTTTTTAAATGTTATTTCCTGAATATCAAACTAAACTTTAGATAGAATCAAGACAATAAGGAAATCAGAAGAGTCCAATACAAAGAGATGGGCGAATTTGTGTAACCAAGTATAATTCTAGTTTAACTGCATCATCAGAACATAAAATAATTCTATTTTTACTATGTCATCATATGGTGACATCAAATGTGGGGAAGATGGCCAATTCACTCACATGATAATTAGCAATGCTTGTTTGTACTTTGTCACACTAAGGAATGCAACTGATGTTGTTAAATAGAATTTTTTGTTCTGATGATTTAATGAAAATGCTGAATTTAAAGAGCAATTAAATAGAAATCAAAAGTAATAAAAACCTAAACAAAAAACAATAAAAATTTACTTGTTGTCAATAGATCGCTATTCTCCAATCTCACTGCAATGCAAATCTCTAATATCCACATCTATAAAATGCAATGTGTATAGAAGGCTTTTCTCTAAATTCACTGCAATGCAAATCTCTATTATCCAAGTATATAAAATGCAATGTATATATCCTTGTATCCTAAATATTCAAGTGAGAGGTGTTTGTGTGTTACACCATAAAAAGTACTTAAACGTGGGTACAGCCCACCAAAATTTGACATGCCTACCCAATGGATCTGGGAGGAAGTTTTTAAACAAAAAGGTTTTGAGAAAAATGTTTTTAAAGTGTTCAGAGGGGGAGGGGTGTTCTTTTTACAATGTAACTATGATGTGAAAGCAGAACCTACTTTTTGCCTGTGTACATATCTTTTTATTTCATATGTTTATACATAATTCTTTAAAGGGGTGTAAAGTGAAGGGAAACGCACACTTTAAGGGATCAAAAGTGAAGGAGACTTGAATTGAAAGGTTTTGAGGAAAAAGCATTTTTAAATGTTCGAGAAGGAAAGCTCTTTTCATAATGTTACGATGGCCTTTACTTTCTGTTCAATATATATGTATATATATATACATAGACACTAGTTGTGAGACAGGTATTCAGCTAGTGTTTCATACACTCTGACATTTTTTTTATATCAGTTATGTTCATGTGACTGGTAGATTAGAAGCCTGTAAAAATTGAGGTTAGATCATGCTGGTGAGCATCGTTACTATTTTTTTACCTTTATATTTCAGTATCTGAACTCAACCATCCAGCAAATGACAGAAGCATGGGAAGACATCCTTATGGAAATGGATGACAAGCTTTTAAAATTTGCTGAGGAGAAGAAAAAGGTTTGTGACTATTGGACAGTTGATGATTACGAACCCTGTCTTCCTGATTTGCTATGCATTTCTGTAGTAAAATCATTGAATGCATGTAATGTATTTCTGTAGTAAAATCATGAGATACATATGATAGCCCAATTCTGTCTGGAACACTTGCATTATTTCGTGACAGCTGACGATACCTTCCTGATTTCCAGTGCATTTGGTACTTCGCCAATACGTTGGTCCAGGCAATCACTAAGTTTAGGAAATATCGAGTTATCTCCCTTACATCTACGCGAAAAGCTGTAAACTTTCACAGTAAACTACAGTAGCTTACATTTTTTTATTTTGATTTTTCTAAGAAGATATGAAATTCAATGGAACAGTTTCAGTACAGCCCAAATGTGTTGGTTTATTTTCTTAGTTTGGTAATCGAATCATAGTAGCTCCACAAATGAACCGACCCACCAACCAACCAAGAGATTATTTTCTCTTTGATTGTCTCTGTGTCTCCAGGCACTCACATCTTGGGGCTACAATCTCAAAAATTTGCATGAGTACACCACTGTGCACAATCTAAAAATGCTTTTTGGGCTTTGTTTCATTTTTCCCCCAAAATTGTTTTTTTTGGAAATCTATTGTCTTTTTTGTCCAACAATCCTTTGTTCTGGTATTTCTTTCTGATAATTTTAAATAAAAAATCTTTTTTTTAAAGATTTGTTTAGATGATTAATTCTGGTATACTTGTTGGCTACGGTGATTCATTTATGCAAGGTATGGATATCAAGAATTAATGTTACAATAAAGATTAGATATAAAAAGCATTAAATGTTTCATGCTTAAATGAAACATTATCACAGGAGTCCAAATTTTTTGGAAAAGTATATATATATATATAATAATTATGGCTGATTATTTATTAAATGTAATTAAAATATTATGCTGTAGTGTTGTACTTGAAATGTTTAACTGAATTTTATATTTACTTATTTAAATCTATTAGAGTGAATGTAAGATGGGTAACTGAATCTTTCCTGTTTAAATAAGAGAACAGTGTTTTTGCCAACATCTTATATACCATCATGTATCATATTTTTTTCCCCCTACGGCCGAATCATGTTGGACACACTGGTTCCTGTGAAATCACTGAAGTTAGGCAATGTCAAGTTTGGTCATTACCCAGATGGGTGACTGTCTGGGAATACCAGGTGCCGTATACAGCAATAAGATTGTTCTTTGGCAATTTCAGCCAATGCTCTGTTACTGATTAACAGGGCATAGGCTGTGCGACCAGTCCTTTCTTAAACAAACAATGCTCCATTGAGGATTCATGAGAATATGCTCTTCTTGGAGATGCCATACTTGTATCTGGTGGTAGCAGTCATCATTGTCATCAGTTTTTGTTTTTAATGGTGTCGTCCATTAAATTTTATTTTTGTTTTTTTTCTCCTTAGCAGTGTGGAAATGCTGCTCGACCAGCCGTCTCAGTTTCAACGGATTTCCTTGAAATGTTGCTGATGGGAAAAGCTAGGTAAAGACTTTTCATTTTTGAATTTTCCATTTCCTCACAACTTTCTCTCCAGATGTCTTTACAAGTTACAAGAAGGATGATCTTATCTGCTATCAGTTCTCAAATGACTTGGTTCAGTGGTCAGCAGACTACGGCTTGTGGGCCAAACAAGGCCAGCGACTCCATTTTATCATGCCCACTGACTTCATTAAATCTGTGACGTTGTGTATGAAAATTTTTTGTTTTCCTTATCTATCTTTTTTTAGCAAACAATAATATTCATCATCATCAGCCTTTTAGCATCCATCGTTGGATATAGACCTTCCCCAGGGGTGTCATAGAGCTAATACTTTCTAAACTTGTCTAATTTATCACAAAGTTGTCTGCCATTCTCACTACATGACTAGCCCATTGCCATGTGAGTTTTCTAATGGATTTTATGATATTTTGGACTCTTATTTTTCCTCCAATGTATTGTGCTGTCTTGTGATCTTTCTATGTTATGTTGTGCATGATTCTCTCTTCTGCAAGTCGTATGGTTCTCAGTTTGAGGGTCAGTTTCTTGGTTAGATTCCATTTTTCAGTTCCATAGGTGACCCTTGAGAGGATACATTAGTTGTAGACCCTTATTTTTTAGGACTCGTAGGATTCTTTTAGTTCTTGAAGGTTGAAAGTGTACCATCCTAGAGTGATTCTTCACTTGATTTCTACTTTTTGGGGAGATTTCATGGAGATTTGTTGACCTAGGTAGTTATAGTAGTCTACTTTCTCCTGTTCTGTATTTTCGATTTTGATTGTTGTACCTTGATTTTTAACATGTTCATTGTACATGATATTTGTTTTTTTTGATGTTCATCGAAAAAGAGGTAAAACCAGTTGATACTAGCTCACCAAACTCTTCACTGTCTGCCTTAAAATCATCTTAGAAAACCTAGACTGGGAAAATAAAGGAATTGAAATAGACGGCAAATACCTAAGTAACCCTAGATTTGCTGATGACATTGTCCTTTTTGCTGAGAACCTCCAAATAATGCTAGAAAAATTAAATGAAAAAAGCAATAAACAACAAATATTCAGTATTGAAAATAGAGCAAAAGACTCGCTGTTGCAGTGATGTCAAATGAAAAATGTTTCAATTGTACACATTCCTGCTGTTTTATTAATATATATATATAAATTGAACCACAATTGAAGAATATTTTGTTTACAAATGCATTCCACTGTAAAATGTAGTACTGCAAAGTAAAAAATAATTTTAGTATTTTAATGAATAGTTTTAAAGTTTGTGTACAAACTCATCCAACTATACTGCGAACTTGAAACGATTTCAATTTTTGTATCAAATTGTTTCAACTCCATCGTACGTTCCTGTGAATTATGAATTATCCTATTGAACCACCAAAGTAAATTAATTCACTAAGATTCTTCATTTTTGTATTTCAATAAATTGTTTCAATTCTATAGTTTGTTTTTGTGTTGAGAAGTTTAGTCACAATCCACTACGATTATTTCTTTGCTCAAAAGTAGATGATGTTTTGTGTAGATAAACTTGTACAGAAGTTGAGGCCACCAAAACTATCATGATTATCAGGGCTTTTATCTCTGGTCTTCTGCTAGCATCTTTTTCTGATTTTATTCCATGCTTAATTCAAATTTAAAGGTTGAATGTTGTTGCATAATAATCCTTTGTCATTTTTTTTTTTATATTGAAAATAACAATTGAAACTTTGATTGATTTTTCAGTACTGAACTTCGTCTGTTCCTTCTTCATGAACTGACAGAAAAGGTAAGTTTACAAATGTCCTTATACATTAGTTGAACATTCATCTGGCAAGCTTGGAACTGGAGGTGACTTGGATTTCAGGATTTTCTGGATTTCTGAACCCAATCTTAATATATACTTGAAACATTAAATGAACAATGGAAGGTAAAGAACAAAATTATATCCAACAAATACAAATTAATCCACTTCTGAAGCAGAATTTATTTCATCTTTATCCATCCACTTGAAATTCTTGAAATATAAAATATATGATTAAAAGTAAACAAAAAAAAAGAAAACTGTTTATAATATCTACAAATTAATCCACTTAAAAAGTCTGTTTAATTAACGTTAATTCACTAATATTTATCTGAATGCAATTCAACCACACCACGAAAATTAAATCAAAGAGTGGCTAAGCGCCAAGAAAGCCAACCAAGTTGTAATGACCAGTTGCCAAGTAGACGAGGAAAAATAAAGAATAAAACTGTTTGTAAGATATTGTGAAAAACAGGATCTGTTTACTCCTCATTAATCCACTAATCTTCATCTGAAGAAAATTCAACCTCGACATGAAAATTAAGAGTGGTAAACCACCAGTTTCAAAACTAACCTATCTTCTGGGAATCCGTTTTTTTTTGTTTGTGTATTTATTATTTCTAGATGCCCTTGTTCAGGAATGTCAAACTTCTCTGAGAGCATGTGTCCACGTTGGCAATAATCTTCTAAAAAAAATCCCTCACATGCCCATGGGAATTTTTGAGTAGCAAATCACTATTTTTATTATATTTGTAATTTATAGAATATCTTCTGGAGAAAGAGAAAGAAAATGCTTGAAAGCATTCTTGAAGAAATCTGATTAGACAGTCAATTAGTGAAATGACAGTTAATAAATTAAAAGTTGCCATTTTTAACAATTTTTTTATACAAACACTAAGAAAAAATTATATCTTCTGTGTGCCCCCACTATGTTTTTGTGTGCCACAGGTTGACCAGCTCTGCCCTAAGTATTACTGAGCTTAGCTTAGTTTGTCACAGGTCTGCATCAGTATATCAGTTTCACTATACTAGTGAATCGTCTGTGAAAGTAGCTTGCTTACTATCACTCTATGCCAAACACCTTTATCTTGAATGATCACAAAGTCTGGTACAAGGCTGCAATATTGGGGCTCCCAGTAAGAACCAAACTCACTTGCAATTACCGTACCATCCATTGCTCTATGGAAAGTAGAAAATGTATTCAAAACGTTCAGGGTTTTTTCCAGATGGTTTCATTGATATTGTTATGGCTGTTGGAATTAGAAACCATCAACCAAAACTGTCACCATAAGTTTTTTTTCAGTTTTCAAGTTGGTCTGGCTGGTGTGATAATGGTGTTTAATGCAACAGATTATATCATTAGAAGTGAATCCATTATGACTATCAATAGAAAGCCCATTTCAAATCTAAGCAAATTCACATACCTGGGACATAAAATCACCAATAAGCAAAAAAAACAAACTTGTAGTCATTTTTACCCCACAGCATTTCCTCTGTATTCCAAAGGTGGGTAGAACTAAAAGATATTCCAACAGATTATTGCATCAAAATGAGAAGGAGAGTCAACTTTTTAGAGGCTTGTATTTGCAGTAGTTTGTTATACTCTATCCAAGCAGGTCTGTTGTCAACAAAGGAACTGATTAAAATCAAATCAATATGGCATGGATTTCTAAGAAAACATGGTCAAAAAATGCTACAAATACAAGAAAATTCTGAGGAAAACTGAAGATTCTATCCTCACAGGATCTGAAGACTGGAGTTTCCTGTACTCCAATGGAAAATTATGGCAAATTACCAACTACCTCCATCTTCAATTTCTGCAAATCTCAATGTTTAAAATACATGGTGCACATAAATCGACAGGAAAATTCCTCATTGCAAAAACAACTGCTGTTTACGTAAAAAAATATTATCAAGACTTATGGAAGAAATACAGAAAAAAAGATCACAATCAATTATACAACTCTAACGTGAGATGCAAAATAAAACCAGCTACAAGTCTCTGATGACCAAATAATATGGAGGCTAAAAGACACTCCAAATTGTAAGAATTAGAAAAAAGTAATGATGATGGTTAGCTATGTATGTATCATGCGTATGGGCTATACTAATGAAGCTAGAGGGCTGAAAATTTAAACATTTACTCCTTGTTATGTCTAGAGAATAAGTTTTTTTTTTCTTCTGAACCCCCCCCCCAGTCTTGAGTGGGAGTTCAACTTACAATGTAATTTTATATTAAATTGGTACCTTAGTTTGTGTTCAGCAATATTCATACTAGTTTTTGAAAATTCAAACTTATTTAGCGATCACCACCCAACAAAAGGCAAGAGAAGTAATTTATTTATTGATCATCCCTTTTTCTAATTATTTGTTTGTTCACCCCCTACTTGGCATGCTTGATGTTTTGTCATTATGCAGGATGTTTCTCTTGATAGCATTTTGATAATCTTTCATTTTGATTTCAGGGATTGAAAAAACTTGGTCTGTCTATAGAGTCATCCTATCTTAGTATACAGAAATTGGTTGCTCGTCTTCAGAAGTACGTACCAGTATTCATCAAATTTTATTTATTTTATAATGTTCATTATTCATTTCATAAATTCTTAAATTTAAAGGAATTTGATATTTTGAGAGCATTTGTATGTTTTCTTCATTGTTTTTTATTTCCTTAAATACACAATACCAGTGATTTCATTTTTTAAAATTCTTATAATTTCATATTGTTAGAAATTCACAATCTTATTTATGTCAGTCATTTTGATGTTCATAATTTACACTTCTCATGCTGTTAATTTTCTAGTAAATCTGCAGTTTTTTTTTATAGATTCTCTAACGGAAAGGTTATATCAGTTTTTGAAAAAATCTTTTTTCTTCATAATGAAGTAAAGATTTTGATAATAAAACAATTGTTTGTTCAAGTTCAATACTTTATTATCTTGGATGTCAAGTTCCTAATGAAAATTTTTGGCCATATTTATATATAAATGAAACAATTAAAGTATTTTTTTTTTTTTTAACTCAATAATATGAACTCAGTTTATTATGCAATTTCCAATGTGTTTACTCAAAATCATTGATAAATTCTGATTTAGTACTTATCGTTATACTAGCTTGGACAAACTGCATAGCGTTCTTGTAATCTATCAATTTAGTTGCAATAAACTTTGTGTTAAAATAAGAATAAAAGTTTGTAGAAAATGCTCATTAAAAATTATTAATTTTTTCAATTAGAATATTACGTACACTTTTTGTTTTTACAAGAAAGAATATGCTAGAGATTTTTGTTTTTCCATGTTCTTAAAACATTTTCCATTAATAATTAATAAAATATCATCCCTGGATACTAGAAAAAATAATAATATTTCTTCAATTTCTAATAGTTTTACACAAAATCATTGACAAATTCTGATTGAGTATTTATAATAATTTAGACAAACTCGATTTAGGCATAAATTTTTGAGGTTAAATTAGGCAACAATGTCAAGTGAATTTTTATTCCCACTTGTATAAAATTTGTAAAAAAAGCCCCAAACAATGTATAATAGAATCTGTGAATTTTGTGAAACCCCCAGTTGAGAAAAGCTGGTAGACAGCAACATGGAGTGATAAATGTGTTTTATCTGTCATAAACATGTTCTTATGTGGTATATCATATTTCATCTATTGTACTTCCAGTGTTGGGGTGTCAATTGTGAGCCATTTGAGTGACTTGCATGGAATGTCCATGTGGTACGATCGATTTGGTGTGGTTGGGCTGACCAGTAATAGTTTACATGAAGCTGTAATGGCTGCTGGAACCTTTATGCTGAAAGCCAGTGAATTGCATCAGTAAGTCTCTTTCTTTCTCTTCTTTTTCTTTTTCTTCCTTTTGAACAAATATATATGTGGGGTTTCCTGTTGGGGTGTGGTCCCACAAACTATACCAAACCCAGCCGTGGTTCTGGGTTAGTAAAAGAAGGCAACAAAACGGAATTTCGTTTATATGTTTTATATAGAATATTGATTATCAATATCTGTGGAGACAGGAAATGCCTATTCGCAGTTGAAAAGAGAGGAGGCAGATTATCATCCAAGTCAAAATGACAACTGGTCTCTCATATCACGAATGGTAGTCTACTGAATGGTAGCAATGGTTGACGGTCACTAAGGGCGGACGGCTGACACGAGAGTGAGCTGGCAACGACTGTCTTCTCCAAACCCAAATTTAACTCTGCTTGTTTGTTACGAAAATTCCCTTATTTAAGCACTTGGTATCGACACTGTATCTCTTGTAACCGACTTCCCTTATCTCTCCCTCTCCTGCCATCTCGACCTTTCTGGAAAAACCCAAAACATTGACCCACATTCATCTCGCGACGCAGGTCTGTTCAATATCATAAATTAGTCTCCCCCTCTCCCAAAGACTCTGCAAATAACTTTTCTTTCATAAGCTTTTACTCTCTCTCTCTAGACCCCAAACACTGACCCTTATATCTGGCTTTGTTTTCAAACCCAGTATTTGACAGATGACACTAGATTGAAAAAGTACAGATAACTCAACTTCCCATGACATGGTCATCGAATCGGGAACAAAACCTTTTTCCCGAAAGCATTTGTTTTTGCAACCCAGGCCTTGACAGATGACACCAGATTGAAAAAGCACAGGTGACCCAACTTCCTATGACATCTCGAAAAACACATTATCCCCTTTAACATAGATAACTCCTTTGTAATAACAATAGTAATTACTGGTAATAACCATAGTAATTTTTAGTAACAGCCATAGTAATTTTCGTAATTTTCAGGACACGGGGGACTCCTGGCCCCCTAGTGTCACATATATATATATATTTATAATGTTGGTATTGTGGATGTGAAGTGATCCAACAGAATGTTAATGAAAATGACAATTTGGAAGTTGAAGGGAAAAACTCAAGAGATTGATGTTACATCTCGAAATTTTTTATTATTCTATTATTATTTTCCATCATTCCATGAGTATGTTTCGATGCATTTTGAGAGGAGCCAGCCAACTTTTGTAGAGAAAATATTTGCTGTGGCTCACAGAAAATTTTGTTGTTTACACGTTTTGATGCTGAAGAGAGAAATGGGGATATTTCTGTGTTGTGTGGTTGTCTGGTAGGAGCAGGGGTGAAGGTGTTTGTATCTATGTAGATGAGAGGAATGATTGGTTTGAAATGAGGTGGGTCTGTGAGAGGTAGGGTCAAAGGGTGTTTGTTTCCTAGCTCTATGGGTGTCTGGCTTGTCTTAGATAAGAAGGGCAGTGAGAGGAGAAGAGAGGGGCTAAAATAGACGTTTCAGTTTTGAAAAGTCTTTGTCCAGCAGTGGACCGGATATAGCAACTGCTGCTAATGAAATCAATATATTCTACAAGTGGCTGGAGATGAATATGTATTGTCAAAATTTAAATATATTGTTGGAGCATTGTGCAGTAATTGACCCAAATATGTATGTTTTTAGCTTCTATAACATAATGTTCTGCTCCAAATGTGTTCAACCCAAGTAAAATGTCATGGTAAGTAAATGCTGAAGAAGATTGCCATGAAATTAAACATTTGACTGTTTAATTCATTCTAACAAATTCGAGGCTTTAGTCAAGGGAGGTAACTTCTGACTGAAGTTATCTCCCTTGCACTCTTTGGTAATTTTTTCTTTTTCTTTAATTTGATTCACAAAAGTTCCCTTTTTTCAAATCCTATTCATTGAAGAGCTCCACAGCAGTTACAAGTAATGTATGAATCTAACAGTCAACTATTTTGATATTTACATGTTGAATCTAGTGTTTGATCTTTCTCTCTCTAAATGTTTCGAGAGGTCATGATTTTTCATGAGATTAAAAAAGGTTGAGAACCTTTAGAAATAATTCAAGAGATGAAATAAGTAAATATATTTTCTTTTGGATTTTATTTGAGCACTTTCCAAGTTCAATATAGTACTTACACTGGTTGACAACATATTTTCATTAGACATGTGTTGAAGTATACTTTATCTGATTTTGGGTGCTGATTCTGAAATTGCTATCCATTTTATTTCATCATTTCTAGTTTTCATTATGAGATAGAAGCTGTATTTTAGCATTGAGTCAATCTATCAATCATTCTGTACAATTGAATGGAATTGACAAAGATATGCATCATTTTGTGTTTTTCTTTTTAGGGTTATTGACAGAAGCATAAAGAGTTTAAAAGCGTTTTTCAGATGGCTTTATGTTGGTGAGTTCCTTTTTTGTATTGTTCTTCTAGAAAGGGAATATTCAATAAGAACCAGATTACTGTACGTTTGCTTGTATAGTGTAATGGTTAGCACCTCAGAAGGTGCTAGGTTCAATTTTCAGTATGAGTGAAAAGTGTGGAAAAATCTTTATTAGAAAAAATTTCCCTGTGCATTCAGCAATTAATCGAGTATACTCTCTGCTGTGTGATTAGGGTTGAGGTATCCCTTTGGTGGACTTGCATCCTGCGAGGGGGTGGTCATAAAAACTTGTAAGGATAAAGTCCTGGTCTCAACCAGACTTGAGACTTGCAAGGATCACTGAGCTGATGCATGCAACAGAAACCAGGGCTTAATCAATGGCTGTTCATACTCTATTAGCAGTTGTCTCTTGAGAGATGAGGCCTTATCTACCCATCTACTCACGTTGGTAACCATTATCATTATTAATTTTCAACCAGTATTTCCTTTCATCTTAATTTTAGTAACTTTTTATTGCAACCATTCACACCGTTAGTTGACAGCTTGGAGTAAACTGCACAGATAGGCAATAAAGAACATGCTCCAGGCAAGATTCAAAACTCAAATCCCTTTAACTCAGTTAAACCTGCCTATGTATGGCAACTGCTCAACTGATTAAAGTGTCAGAGTTTTCATGGTTAGGAGAAGATGAAATCTAACCCATGACCTATCTTTTACTTTTTCCTAATCGCTTGGAGCCATGTTTGTTATCATTTCTATGCACACTAGTTGTATTAGTGGTTGTTGTAATATCTTGATTTATAAAGAAAAGAAAATCATAGATGTATATCTTTCTTATGTAAGCCCTTTGGCACCTCACTGCTGAACAATGGTTTGCAATCTAGTTTCACAGACTTTAACTGTTGTGGTGAGTTCAATCCACAGTAAATGCCCAACACTTTTGATTTTGTGCCATGAGCTTGGTAAATTCCTATTTGCTTAGTGAAAAAAGATTTCAAACCAAATACGCTCATATCTGAAGTTGATTTCATCAAGATAATCAAAAAAAGTTACCTTCCTTGGATTGTTCCATTCCTTATTTCGGGCACTTAATCCCATGATTTGCCGGATTATCCGTTTTTCTGGATCAACAGAGGTCAGGGAATAATGATTCTATAATGCACCTCTGACCCACTAATTATGCATATCTCATGTCTGTAAAGCATTTGGACAGTTAGAAACTCAAATGAAACAAATATTGAATCTGAATTAAATGGATGAATGGAATACATCAATGTAAATGATACAGTTTATTGATATAAAAGAAACAGGAAAGTTCTTTATTGATGAGACTAATTGGTATAACCATGGTAACTAAACCACCTAAATTGCCATTTAGAATCAGGTATTCCTTTTGAAATTTGATATTCACAAATTGATCTTTTTATAAATTTAGTGTATCACCAAAGTCAAAAGATCAAATGGACTAAAAATAGTCAAGATCAACTTTTTTCTTTTGACCTCTGAGGTAAAAATGCACGTAATAAAAGTTTTAGATCTAAATTGAATAGAAGTGAGCTTTTTAGGTGTGAAAACGACTGAGATATTGATTTTCAAACTTCATCATATTATTATCTTAAAAGATTCACATTTTTGGTAAGGTTCAAAGGTTTTTATTTCCAGCAGAAACCTTTGAGCTAGAAATGTGAGACAGGTACCATTCAGTTCGTCTCATAAAGATCTATAATTGTGTCAAATTTGAACAAAATCCATGATGGTCATGGTGTGACCTCTTGTTTGATTGATATGGAAATTATCCAAGAGCTGTACTTAAAAACTTTGATCAAGTTTTTTCAACACTTCTATCTTTTATTGTATTGATATGGACCTGTGTAACTACAACAACTGTTATCAAGTGATGGCTCTGTACACAATGCCACATGTGATCACTCAGTGAATTAGTGCGAGAACTGCCAGAAATTCAAATGTCTGCTTGTGATTTTTTTTTGGATTAAAGGAGGTACCTGGGCATTGATTGCGAGAAAATCAGTGGTGTGCTTGTATTTATTTTCTATGAATGAAGTGAACTGTAACTTTTTATTCCTTTTTGTTGAAATTTCATATCCCTATCGATTTCAGTAAGAACCTTTGCCTAGAATCAGGGGTCAGCAAATCTTTTTGGAGATAGGTCTGCTGCAGGCCAAACATATACAAAAATGAAATGATGATCATACAAGGCTATTGAAACAGCTTGATTTTTTAAAATGTTTCTTTCATTCTAGGAGTATATATACCTACATAAACTTCTATGTACTGTCAGTCAATCAATGGGAACTGTTAAATTTGGGGGAGAGGAGGAAAAATTTTGTCTAACTATGGTTCAAATTTTGTGTATATTAATAGAGCAGAAGGAATGTTTAGTGTTAAAACATGTTTACCTATGAAACATTGATTTGTTTGAGGCCATTGCAAAATTTTTTCCCTGGTAAGGTAAAGTGTTCTGTCTTTGAGGAGACAACCCCCAATGGAGTATGGAGGCCAAGCGATAAGCTTTATTTTTCAATACTAAATTTTATTGTTCAGATGCGAAATATAGATTAGGAAGACAAAGAAATTTTGTATCAGTGTTAAATATTTAGTGGAGTTGGATGGCTGGATAAGATCAAAGAGCTATAGTTTGCCAACCTCTGCTCTAAATCATGAAAATTTGATAATGGTAACACTCTTTTCTAATTTGTTTGTATTGCGTGAAATATTGGATAATGTTTATTGATTTGATTGATTTTTAGAGAGAATAATAGCTCAGCTGCTGGATTTGTGCATTTTTTATACTATTCCCAAGTGGAAATAATTTCGCTATAAAGAAACATTTTATGACATTAATCATCATGTGAAGGTGGCCTAACAGTTAACCAATTAGGTATGAGTGGCCTGATGTATGTCAGCACAGAAAATAGAATCGGTGAACAGTTGAAAATCCTGGCCATAGCAGTTTGCAATCACTCCACATTAATGCCCTCGGGAAAGGCGTATATCCATCTCTTCTCCGCGTAACTATAGGTAAATATCTGTGTAGACTGGGCTCTCTAGTGATGGTTATTGATCAGTCTTAGAAACGGATAACTCTGAATTGAAACTTGGGAAGTCCAACTTTTCACATAGAGTGGTGAATGTGTTCCCAAAATGCACAGTCAACCAGGCTCTGGTGAAGCTTTGATAGGTCTAGCAAGATGGAAGTGGATTGTATTAAAATTGGAAATAAAAATGGTTGCACAAATGATGTTAATGCAACCGCCACCCCCCCCAATTGCCCCACAACACTTTAAGTACAAATAAAAGATGAAGAAAAAAAAGAAAAACTCTTGGAAATAATCAAGTATCAATCTTGATTAATGAATAAAATGATAATACCATCTAGAATTAAAAATCACCAGAGCTTGGTCTATAATTTTCTATTTTTTTCATTATTTTATCAGATGTCTCAAGAACAATTGGCTAAAAAAACTTCAATCTTAAGACTGTATTGCTTTGTGTTCTGACTAATATATCTTGTAAATGTCAGCTTCTTACAGTGGTCAGTTGTACAGTAATTGCAGTGCACACACACACATACACACACACACACACACGCGCACCCAGATTTCTTCAATTCCAGTAGATTAAATAAATTAACAATGAAGTTGATAACTCTTAACTTTTCTTGCATTGAATGTTTTTGAATGTAAATGATTGATCAATTTTCTTTTGTTTTTTCCCCAACACAGTTATTTTGCGACTTGGAGGTGACCAACCACCCCCGCAAGAGACAAGTAAGGTAATATTGGAGTTTTCATATGAAATGATCCCACCAAAACAGAAAAGGACTTGTTAATGAAATATCATATATAGAAAGTGGTCCAAAAGTCATATATATTTATATATGTGTATATTCATGTATAATATACTTTTTCCAGATTTTTCAATCTAAATATTTTATACAAATGTATATTTTACAGTAATTATAAGAAAACAAAGCATAAAACTACTTAATTAATGATATTGCCTATAATGTTTCAATTCAATTAAAAAAAATTTAAGTCAAAATAAATCAGAAAGTGACTTATGTATGTATGTGTGTGTATACATATTTATATAAATATATATATATATATATATATATATATATATACTGTAAATTATTTTAATAAAAGTTTTGAAAATTACCCCAAGTTCAAAAGGAGGTAATTTTGTGAGAAAGGATCACATACACAGTCCTTGCTTGGCAAGATGTTCTGTTGGTTGCAAAGCACAGGCTGAGACATCTGCAGAACAATCTTGTTGCCACATACGGCATCTCACCTGGTATTCCCAGATGGTACCCATCCGTGTAATGACCTGGCCCATATCTGCTTACTTTCGGTGATCATATGAGAACCGGTATATCCAACCTGATTTGGCCGTATACATAACGGTATCTTTTTTGAGCGGCTATTTCTATTCATTTTCTTTATATGAAATTGAGAGTTAAACCTTGTGGCATCCTCACTATTTATTGAATCTCTTTTTACCCTACAATTTGATTTGCTACTTCCTCTAACTAATGGCTTTTGGGTTTTCATTTTTTATTCCAGATGACACAGCATGATTTCAATTTTGTAGCTGAGTTCATCCGAGATAATTTTGATCAGTTAACACTTGTAAGTTTCTTTTTTTATTTATTCGGTTTATACTACATAGAGTGTCCAGCAACAGTATTTTTTTTTTCTATTGCTGTCGCTCACTGCCGTGTGTTAATTAAATATTTTGACGTAAAAACTGTCCCTGCCACATATTAGTAAACTTTTTCAGTGCAAAAACTATCTCTGACACACACTATTGAAATATTTTAAACTATCCTTAACACTTCTTAATACCACTAATTTTTTAATGTTAATGATACTTGTGGCTGGGAATGGCAGGAAGTTTATGTCTGAGAACTAGCAGCATTATGAAATGGCCGGGTATTGCTTGTGTCCAGAAAGTTTTGCTAAATTTTGTTAAAAATTAGGAGATGATTTGATCATCTCCCCTACCCCTAGAAAGGTTTAGCCGTGAGGATATTAATGTAATCCCTTTTAAGTTGGATGGATGTTTAAGTGATCTCTTGTAACATTCAAAGCATTATCATTCAATTCAAAGCTGTTAATCATTTGATTAATTTTGAGAGCCCATTGAATGGAGAGCAAACACTGACTATTGAGTCTTAATTTTGTCAATAAAATTAAATATTTAAAAATTGATGTATTTATATGAGGGAACAATATCTTCAACTTTGGCAATAGAATAGAGCATTTAGAAATTTACTCATTCATGTGAGTGAAAAATATCTTCAAATTCATTGATAAAATAGATTAATTCCTATCTTTGAAAGTTTCCTTAATTTTTCCTGATTACGATGGTTTACTATTACCCCCATCCCCCAGCATTAGATTGCTTTAAGGAGGAAGGATGTTTTATAAAAAAACGTAGAGGGGAGGATGTATAAATGGCCCTTCTAAAGGGGAGAATGTTAAAGTGGTGTCAAATTTGTATTAATCATTAGGTATAATGATATTGTCATTGTTCATTTTACATTCCAGGTGTGTTAATAAGAATATTACATTGTCATTAATATTCCCACTTTTTATAAACAATCCAATCTCTTCTACCCATCTTTTATATCGTCAACACAGCATTTTGGCTGACTCATTCCATGACCTTCTTCAAGTGTGATATGTAATATTCCTTAGGAAAGAGTCTCTTTTATTAGTCTCTTTCTCTGGTAATGAGAAGCAAATAAATGGTATCAAACAGAAAATCTAAACACTCACTGTAATGTTTGCAAATAAATCATTCTATTTTATAGTAACATGCAATACAGTTTGTTCCATATTTTTTTAACATAGGAGATTCTATGTTTCTTTCTGTGTTGAAGAATTCCATCTTGTGTCCTTGTTTATCAGAGAAGAATAAATTATGGTCGTTAATATGGCAACCAGAACAATCCAATTTTTTTTTTTTTTGAATAGTGCAAGATAGAGAGACCACTCCCTCGTGTATGGTTTCTAGACTCACCTGAGTGCTTGATAAGTGGCAAAACTGCCTGATCAGGCATAAGGGGAGATAATTGACGCTTCATTCTAAAAACTTGACCAAAACATGTATTGGAATAGTGTTGAATTTTGAAATTAATTGTGTATTGAGGCAGGTCCCAACTGAAGATGTTGGTATCGAAAGCCTTCTAAATTCAACACTATTCCAATGCCTGTTTTCGTCAAGTGTCTGAAATGAAGCTCTGATTATCTCCATTTCTGCCATAATTTAGCAACCCTTGTTAGCCGCCGTATGATTAACTTCTCTGTATATCCTAATTGTATTGGTTTGAATATTATAATTTAACTTTTAATCTACTGAATGGTTGGTAATTTTAACCCAAATCGAGCAAATATTTCAGATCACCCCCTATTATCTACCCACCTCCCTTGAAAAATAGATAATGTGGGGTGATCAGAAAGTTTTGTTTGATTTGGGTTAAAATTACTCAACTTTTCTCAAGGGTAATAACTACTGAATGTTGAATATAAAGTAGGCTTTCTTATTAATTTATCTGCATAATACGTGAAAAAAATCCAGGTACAATTGGGCCTTAAAATTTAATGTTCATTCATCAAATTGCACTACTTTTCTTCCAAAAGGTAACCCAACAAATTAATTCTTTCTTCCAAAGGATTTTCTAGTACAGGAATATTTTACCATCTCACGTAAAAAATTGTACAAGTATGAATAATTTCAAGAATAACTTTGATAAATTTTGATCTTCTGGGATAGAAAATTAATTGATAAGGCAATTTTGGGAGTATCAGCTGAAATATATAGAGGAATTTAGGAAAAATAAAAGTAAAAAATGCCTGATAAATGTTCTTCTGTATTGGTAAGCTTGTAAATTCTTTATCAAGTTTTGTTCATTTTTATCACTTGAATGAATATGTATTTTCAATGTAAATTGTATTGTGGATATTCCCGTGGAGGCATTTTTCTCTAAGAGATAATCTAATACAGAATCGCCTTGTTTATATTTAATAAAAACGTTTTTAATTCATTGTTTGAAAAAGAAATTACTATTGACTTTTGCTCCTATTCTTACCCAATCTTACAGTCACTTTAATGTGGTGAATGCCATCTTGTAACTATTTGATTAGTATCCATAATGAGGTTAAAAATATCACCCAATTATATCAATTGTAAAAATGCTTTTTGGTTTTTATTGCATTTTTCTCTGTTTTTTTCCAGCATGAAGATGAAGACAAAAAACCTGGTTTCAAACTTGAAAAAGTTGGCCAAGTAAGTTAATCAATCATAAAATTTCAACTGTACTATAATTTCAATATATATATATATATATATATATATATACACATATATGCATGCATTTGTGTGTAAGGGCATACAAAACTACGAATATACTATTATCAAACTTTAGTCTGTTTATATCTAAGTTAACTCTTGAATTCATACAAAAAAAAACACTTGTGGAATGTCTATTTTGAGAGATATAATTTTTGGTTGAAATGATCTCCTTTAGACCATTTGTGAATTTTGAAAAAAACATTTTCGAATTCAATTCACAGATGAGTTTTTACTATTTTCTATGCTGTTCATTGAGGAGTTTCCTTCTCAATTACAGGTGGTGTATGAAAAAAAGAATTAATTTGAGTTATCTTTCAGAGTAAGGGTTTCAGTCATGGGTGCTCTGCTAGGGGTTGAGAAAAACGGGGCAATAACATCCCCCCCCCCACCAGTTAGGCTTTTTCATAAAGGGTGGGGTTTTTTGAAGTTGGAATCTTGTAATCAATAATGGATAAAAGTGAAGCACTATAGTTTTTTGTAATGCCAACTTAATTTTCTCCAAAACAAAGACTATTCATTATTCACAGATAGCAGTGTTGTCACTGAGGTGTATTCCATAGTTACAGTATTATTCATCAGGTTTTTGAAGGATTTGGAAACTTTGAGATTTATGTGAAAATTGATTTATAATTTACCAAAATAAGAATCTTCTCATATATATATCTGAATTTTTTGTTGTTGATATGAATGATTTGTTTGATAATTTTAATTTAATTTCTTGCATTGTTGCAACTGTCATTTTCATTTTAGTACTTGAGGAAAGAAGACCTGCAGTTTCCAGCTGATAATTCAAAGAATCCGTGGATCAAATTTTGTGATCGGGAACCTGTCATGGCTGGTAATTTGAAACTGTTTTTTTAAGAAATGACAAAGGAACAGTCTTTTTCAGAATTATATATTTTTGTCTTTTCAAATCTCACTAAGATGGCTGCAAGTTTGTGTACACATTTTCTAAAAGGGTTTTGGTTCTTCAAAACTGTTATTCCTTGCCAAACTGCAAAAATAAATATTTGAACACCTATTTGAATAAAAATCTGTGCAACATAAATGGCCTAGTGGTTAGAAGCTCAGAAAATGGAATCAGCAAACTCATTCCGTATTTCATTTTTAGATATTTAGAATCAGGAGTCTTATTTTTGAAAAATGCTGGAAAAAACCCATTTAATGCTGTACCAATTAATGAATTTTCATTTGATTTGCTGACAATTTTTTCTACCCATAAATTTGTTAAGTGTGTTGAAAGCTAATTCAAAATAATCAAGTCTGTGATGAAATAAATTTCATATTGGACTCCATTTTTTACCTAAACATTTTTGACTTTAAGGTCCTCTGGTGCTTATGTGCAAACTTTTGATGACTATGGCAGGTCAAGTGCACCAAGACTTTAAAAATCTGACAAAAAACAACTAATTATTGAATTATGAATGAAAAATTTCTGGTACTTGCAAATTTATTTATGATAGGGGATATATCATGAGAAAAAGTTGTGGAAATATTTTTCTATGTCAATTAAACCCAGACACCCAAACCCACCCACATCTCACCTAATTTTATGAAATCTCTATAAAATATCATTTGCTTTACTGTGTTGTTATATTTGAAGTTTTTTTTTCTTTGGGCAATGCCAGATATCCTAGCCAGCAAGTGTGTGGGATACATTTTTTTTTAATTATTAGGAATTTTTTTTTCCTAGATGTTTGATTGGTTCATTTTATTTGGATTCCATTCTGTCCTGATTCCAAAATGTTCTGGTCAAACCAAAACTGATGTTTCCAGTTCATTTTTTTCAGTTTCAATTGATTAATATTCTGTTTGTTTGTTTGTTTTCAGCCAGCAGTTTGTTGTATCCTGTGAAACCCAATAAATCACTTGTTCAAGTGCAACAAATTTTAGAAGATAAAGTAGAAGTTGCTCTCACCAAACCTACAGTAAGTGCTATACAATTGCATTTTTACCTTTCTTAAAATAAAAAAAACTCATGAAATGTCAAATGTTTCATATCTTCAAAGTTAGAATAAATAAGCAAAAATGTGCCAATTTAGAAGATGAAATATTTCAAAAAATTCTTGCTAATATGACAGTTGTTACAATAGAATCTAAAGTGATCTTTTTGAATGAAGTTACTTAAAACCAAATACTCCTAATCAACAAAAACAAAATGAACTTTTTAGGCTACCCAATACTATTTAATAATATCCATACTGTGCATAAATAAAACACTGTAGTCCACACATGTACCAGAAGTAATTATCTAAAAGATCTTTTATCTAAAATTATCTAAAAAAAATACCAGCGCAATTGTTGTGGCTATTATATCCTCTAGCTTTTTTGTTATTAATCTTCTGGGAGTTTCAAAATGAACCCATTATTCAATCTACAGCAGAAGATTGTTCTCATTCCACTGTCCATGGCTGAAGATATCTCAGTTGATTTTTCTTCTTAATTCATTCTTGTGATGTCACTTGTCTGTTTCTTCCTCTGAACCAGAGTATATGATTTTTTTGTACTACCCGACTCGGATTAAACTCATGACTGTTAGGTAGGTTACAGGTAAGATAATTGTTTTTTGTTCGAAATAAAACAACTCCACCTCCAATACGTACAACCTCATCTTCTCTAACACACATTGCCTGCTTTAAACATGTGTTTGTTGTTGCTACCAAATTTGTTTGCTCTAAATTGCATAAAAAACTGCCAAATTATGCTATAAAACTCCATTAGCCCTTTTGTGGCTACTTTTGATAGCTAAAAATGACTAGATTTATCTGAAATGGCTGGAAAATGACTATAAATTGCTGAATGATAGCTTCAAATGTCAGTAAAAGTTGGCTGCTAATACAAAGGAAAGGTTAAATTTAGTATGAAACGCACTAAATTGGACAATCCGTGTGCACCTTCATGTACATAAAAACAGAAATGTCTGACTATATAGTGCCTTCTCTGTGCAAGAGTTTGCCTTTGTCTCCAAATAAGGTCGGCCCTCCCAGATCTCCCTATGTTTGTATCATAAACTGAATAAAATCTAAGAAGCCGCCCATATCAACATGTCATTTGAGTGTATGAGGGCAGAATTCAACCTGATGTAGCTTCAATGGATCAATTTAGCATGAACTTGGATTTTAAATTGAATGGGGCAAAAAGAGAAGAAGTTTTTGCTAGACATAATAAGGAGTAAATATTTGAATTTTCAGCACCAGAGCTCCATTGGTTTGGCTTTGTACCCATGATAGACCAACTTAAAAAATGAAGAAACCTATGTTGACATTTTTGGTTTCTGATAGTTCTGCAAGACATAGTTATTAAATTTAACTGATTGAACCTTGAGACCTGACCACTGAACTTTTAAAACCTTTTCACCATCAGATTTATGCGCTTTGAATAACCCTTCTTTAATGTTTGTGAAGTTTAGCTGCCTCTTTTTCACTTTTGAATGGTTAGTCAGATCAGTGTTTTCATCCATCTTTATACCAAAGTAACAAAAGTGTTTTGAATTGAAACGATGCAGCAATTATATTTATCCCATCATCTTTGCGAAGACACCTCATGTAGCTAATTTGATATGGTACATATTTATGGCTAAAAGTAGCTGAATTTAATAAAAGGCCAGTGGGTAAATTTAATATCCAGGTAACTGAAGCTTTCATTTCCTCTGTATTAACATTAATTTTAATTTAAAAAGCGACCAATTAAATTATATAATGGTTGCATTTATAATGTGCATGAGTGAATTTTTATTTTTTTAATTTTTTATTTGATTTTAGAAATCTAGCCATTTTTAGCCATTTAAAATTGCTCCTATGAAAATTTATCATTTCAAAATGGCTACATGATGTGACTTTGCAAAGATATCCTATGTATCCTATTCCTAAGGATACAAAGCAGTATTACACTGGATACTATACTATTTAATGGTCTCTACAATTGAAGTATACGGTCTCACTGGTTCACTATTACTATAGTGATTAGACGCCAAAGTGTTGTACCAGTAAACTGTACTGGAGGTTCAATGGGTTAATTGTTATTCTTTGCTATAGTTCTGTTTAGGCTGTGTGTGTTTGTCCATGCTCACATTTTGTAACCAGCACACAAACAAAATAAATGTGTGCACAAAAGATCCCAAATTCTGTCGATAGCTTATTGAGTTTTATTGAAAAAAAATATTGATTTCTTTTGTTGAATTCAAGAGTGCACACATAGTTTTATCATCAGAAACAAATTTGCTTTACATAAGATTTTTGGGAAGATTGCTTAGTGCTCCATTAATGTGTCCTTTTGCCTGACTAGGCTAAACTTAATAAATGTATATAATTGTGTCTGTTCCGGTTGAAACATTTGTTTGTTTTGCTCTACAGTTAGAAGCTGTTAACCAAAATTGTCAACGTAAATTTCTTCTGTTTTTATGTTGGTCTTACTGGATGGTCATGTATGTATCACACATACTGGCCAAATCAATGAAGCTAGAGGGCTGAAAATTTAAACATCTACCTCTTATTAAGACTGAAAAAACGTTTTTCTTTTAAATCCCCCCTCCAATAGGATTTCAGTAGGGGGTTCAATTCACAATATAAGTTTATGCTAAATTGGTTTCTTAATTTGTGTTTGGCAGCATTCACATTTTCTTTAAAAAAATTCAGACTTTTTTAGTGATCAACACTCAACTCCAATTGAGAGAAGAAACTTATTCATTGATATCTTAATACAGAACACTGCTAAAAGATGTTGGTCAGTTTCTTTTGACCAACAAAACATGTTTTTTCTTTCTATTTTCCAAACATTACATTCTGTTGATTAGCTGAACTTGTCCTCTTGATCGCAGTTGTGTCTCTTAGTAACAATCATAGAATCCTGGGAAAAAATGTGTGTAAACACAACCTGATAGATTTTGTTTGTTGATGCTGATAAGATATGAATCTGCTTATTTCAAGTAGCTCAGGATGGAATCATAAGTGCTCTGGAGTCAAGAAGGAGTTTCTGCTGATTGCAAGCAAGCCTTTTAGATGATAATATAGTACTGTCCACAATCTCTTTTTCTAGTCCAATGGCTTTAACTGAAGCTGTCCAAGTACTGTTCCTAGACATTCAATGGGTTGGACACTGGTTGCTGAGAATTGTTCAGACCAAGTGTTCAGGTGCAATGAATACTGACACTCTCCATTGCTAAGCACATTGAGGACCTATGGACTCGTCCTAGGTCCTCATGTTATTATGCGGTTTGCCTCAGAGCAGTGCTATCTCATTGCACTAAGAGAGATGGGTCGGGCTTGTCCTGATGCTTTCGCAACTCCAGCTGTGGGTACTGGAGCTATTTTTTTGGTTTCTCCGCTCCATCCCACATTATTAATGACCTTGTGCCATGTCCTTTTCTCGTGGGGTTTAAGGTAAATAGGAGCATAGTGCCACCTGTCAGAAATTATGGCATCATCTACATATGGATGAATTATACAAATCTATATTTATTTAGTCTGCTTGGATAATGTAAAGGCTAATCTGTCTGTCTCGCATGCAAAAGGTCTTGGGTTTGATTCCTGGTATGAGCCAAGAATATGGAAAACTCCTCATTAGCACAAATATCCCTGTGCAATCAGCAGCCAATTGAGTACACTCTAAGCTGTGTTATTAGCGTGGAGGTATCCCTTCTTGGGGAATTGCATCCTGTTAAGGGGGTAGTCATAAAAACTTTAGGTATAAAGTCCTTGTCTCAATGCTTGCAACAGAAACCAGGACTTTGTCACTGGCTGTCATACTCCATTGGGGTTGTCTCTTAAAAGATGTGACGCTTTGCCTCTTTTCACTAATATATATTTATTTTTAAAAAAACTGTCTCTGTCCATTTGTTCCTCATTCCCATGGTGCAGCTCAACCAAATATGGTATGCATACTTAGTGGACCCAGGGGAAGAACTTGGACTGTTCAGTTTATCAGAAACATTTTTAGAGGGTGGTTCTATTTACAATGTAACTATAAATTTATTGACCTGTAAAACGGAACAATACAGACCAAATCGGTAAAATTTGCAAAAAACTTAGAAGTAATCGTCCAGCTTCAGTTCTGAACTGCCGAAAATGTTCATAGTGAGAGAATTTTTCAATTTTTTTCAATTTCTGTGCCCCATTCAAGTTTGCATACTTTCATTTAACTTCTATATCAGTCGATGTCATTTTGAGTTATTGTAAGGATTGTAAAATTATTTAATGAGTAAAAAGTAAACATTCAGAAATCGCAGATGATAACAGGATGATTAAGTCAAAACTAAGGCCAATGAAATCCAAAAATATCTGGTTGTTTCAGAAGATTCAATGGAATTGAGTGTCCCCCACTTGAACATTGGTGCATCTCAACCAAATCGGCCAGTATATGTGAAGGAATGTTTCAAAGTAAAATGTTTTGAGAGAAATTTCTTTCAAAGCATCTTTAAGAGAGGATGTAATCCATTTACAATACAACAATAATACCAAACTGAACCTTTACTTACTCTTCAATGTATATATATATATATATATATATATACATATACATTCTAGCTGGAAATTGCCCAATCGGATGGATTTCAGCTTTTTTTAATATGAATGTATATATAGCAAACAAAAAATCCATATCTTGAATGAAATTTATTTTCTGCCAATTTTCTACAATTCTTCATATTTTCTGTTTTTGATAATTTTAAAACAATAAGATGACAGGATAGGGTGGAAAGTGAATTTCTTTTTCAATATGAGAAAAACATGAGTTTTATTCATGAAAAAATCAGAGATGCCTACACATGTTTTCTGTACTACCACTGTGACATAGCAGCAGTATAGTAATGTAGACGTGAACTCACAGATACATAGTTGTGTGGGTGTTCGCTGTTGGTGATGTCCCCACAAACTATACTAAACCAGCCGTGGTTCTGGGTTAGTAAAAGAAGGCAACAAGACGGAATTTCGTTTAAATGTTTTGTATAGAATATTTATTAGCAATATCTCTGGAGACGGGAAATGCCTATTCGCAGTTGAAAAGAGAGGAGGCCGATTATCATCCAAGTCAAAATGACGACTGGTCTCTCATGTCACGAACGGTAGTCTACTGAATGGTAGTAGCGGTTGACGGTTACTAAGGGCGGCGTCTAACACAAGAGAGGCTGGCAACGATTCTCTTCTCCAAACCCAAATTTTACTCTGACTACAGCGGTTGACGGTTACTAAGGGCGGACGGCTGACACGAGAGAGAGCCTGGCAACGAGTCTCTTCTCCAAACCCAAATTTTACTCTGACTGCTTGTTATGAAAATCCTTCCTATTTAAGCCCTTGGTATCGACACTGTATCTCTTGTAATTGACTTCCCTTCTCTCCCTCTCCTGCCATCTCGACCTTTCCGGAAAAAGCCCAAACCTTGACCCTCATTCATCTTGCGACGCAGGTCTGTCCAAGATCATAAATTAGTCTCCCCCCTCTCTCAAGGGCTCCGCAAACAACCTTTCTTTCATAAGCTTTACTCTCTCTCTCTCTAGACCCCAGACACTGGCCCTTATATCTGGCTTTGTTTTTGAAACCCAGGATTTGACAGATGACACTAGATTGAAAAAGTACAGGTAACTCAACCTCCCATGATATCTCGAAAAACACATTAGGCCCTTATCTGGTCATCGAATCGGGAACAAAACCTTTTCCAAAAGCATTTGTTTTTGCAACCCAGGATTTGACAGATGACACTAGATTGAGAAATTGCAGGTGCCCGCACTTGGAAGCACACAATTCTCATATTATCTCGAAAAACACATTATCCCTTTTAACACAGATAACTCCTTTTGTAATAACAATAGTAATTACTGGTAATAACCATAGTAATTTTTGGTAACAGCCATAGTAATTTTCAGGACACGGGGGACTCCTGGCCCCCTAGTGTCACAGTTGCTTACTTCACCCCCTTCCTCCCTTTCTGCTTGCTTTAGCTTGACAGGAGTGAACAAACAAACAAAAATAGTAACATATTGTGCGCAGCCAAGGTTTTACTTGTCATGACTTGAAATAGTGCTTGTCCTAAAATTTCTCTTGTCAGAATCTCATCCAGCTGAAATTTATTTTGTGTTGTTGGTATCAAGTTGAGTGAAGACTGCCACTGAAAACAAATGACGAAAATTCATTTATTGAAAATAATGAATTACTTAAAGTGGATAATTGTATCTAATCCAATAAATGAAATTCATAAATAAAATGTCCAAAAAAACTAGATGCAAACAAACTCTTATTGATATGAGATCCATAAGCCATCTGACATGTATATTTTGGTACTTAGTTTCAAAGTTTAATTGCTGTCATGTAAAAAAAGGCTGTGTGAATATCATCCAAGAGAGCTGATTTCATAATTTTGGCTTGGGGTAATAGTCTTCTCTCATTTTATTAACATAAAACAAAAGATCACCCTATATCATTAAAATAATAAGAGGTATGGAATTTCTTCGATTATTTTTCACAATCAAGTTTGGAACAAATGTTCCATCTTCTCTCCTGGATTAATTTTCTCTTTTTTAAAAATTTCAGACTGTGATTGGAAGGGAATGCCGTTGCACAAGTTTACTCAAGTTGTTCTCTTCACAGCATCAACCCAAGTAAGTTTGCTCTTCCAAGACTTCAACCTTTTCTAACAAAACCCTATAAAATGGGCTCTTTTGCTCCTTCATTCAATTCAGATGTCCAGTGTATGGAAAAAAACAAAAATTCTAGAACTGGCCTGTGTGTGAAAAAACAAAAACAAAACAAAACAAATATTAATCAGTAAAAAATGAAATAAGAGAATGATGTGCAAATTATGTTTTGATGGGTAGTTTTCCTCTCTTGATAAATTCGTGATGGGCACTTTTCCGGATTCCAATCTCTTGTTGGGCAGATTTCCTAATTGGTTACTGTAATCAGTAATAGCATCAACATGTGTAACAGATGGGATATATGTGAAAAAAATTTATTTTTCAATCACCCAGTGACCAATGTCTTTTGGCAGCATGTGTTGGGGTGATCTATTGAAAATTTGTAAAAAGGGGTGATGAATGAAAAAGTTACTTCTCTTGTCTCTTGTTGGGCTCTAAAATGTCAAAATTTTCAAAAAATGATGGTAGACTCATACTAAGGGACCAATTTAGCATAAACTTACACGGAAAATTGAACCCCACCCCCACTAATTCCTCATTTTGGAGCAGAATTTAAAAAAAACAAAAAAATCGTTTTGCCCACTCATTGAGAGGAGTGTGTGTGCAGAATATCAAGTTTTTACTATGAGTGGTTAGGGCTGGGCAAAGTCCAGATTCATTGATAAATATGATTGTCAGATCATATGAATAACCTACACCTAAATATCTATACATAGATATACGTAAATGTTAGAACGCATGAATAACCTAGACCCTACAACAGTATTTAAACCTCTGTTGTGGATAGTAGTAATTTATAAATTCGTTGATATCAAAGATATTGTCAGTTTGGCGTGGTCATTAAAAGAGCTGGCTACCAATCAATAGGTCGTAATTTCAAATCACAATAGGGAAATGTTGATCTCATGTATTGGTTTGATCGATTGAACAATGGAGAGTTTACTCCCCTGAATCCAAGTTTGACAAAAAAAATTCCGATTTAAAATTTCTGTCTGGGAAACTTAGACTGAAGAGTTTACATTTATCCATTGAATTTTGAAATTTTATTCATGACTTTATCTTATTTTTATTTTCTAGGAAAGATTCAGAGTTCCTTCCGCGGATTGCACAGTGAGTAATTTCCAGGATTTCTGCTAATTTGGGATCTCATTTATCCTGCTGTGATGAGAATTGTTTTTTCATGGAATTGGAATGTTCTACTCCAACTTCACTCTTTAACTAATATCCTTGGGGAAGGACAGAATCCATTTCTCTCTGTGTTCTGTTCCATCCCCTGATACCTTGACAAAATGTCTTGTTACTGGTATGGCGTCTCCACACATAATTTCAAATTTGAATTACAAAAATGCACATCTATTTGATACTAAATAGACAGTTGAATCTTCTTTTTAATATAAAGATCAGCAAACACTCAGTTGTTGGACATCCAGGGCAATGAATTCAACAAATGAAAGTATTTTGCTTCATTCATTTGGTTTAATGATTCACTTAATGCAGTAATTCCTTCTTATCTCTAAGAAATATTACATGTTTATTTATTTAACGCCATATTCAACTAAGATAACTAATCTATTAGCGAAACAGATTAATTAATAATAATAATAATAACAGTACTGGAATGAATACATAATTTTCTCAATCCTTTCCCCACATTTTACTAAATATGGCTCAAGATTATTTTTTTTGTGTAACGATCACAGTAAAATGACACGATCTTAACTTGATATTTCTTACGGCAACACATTTTCTGTGAATATTTTGTATAATAATACAATATTTTTGTGAACTTTATTAGTTAATTTGTGTAATACATATTTATGTGTTTAATAGATAATGTTATTTTCATCCTTAATGAAATTGGCAACCTTATACTTTGTAAATATTAGTTAAAGGGAGAGGACTCTCTTTAACCTCCAGCCGAATGGTCACACTGGTGTCCTGGTTGAGCATCTCAAACTAGGGACTGAGAGTAATGAGTTACGGAAATTCCAGAATTTTGGTTGTAGCATAGACTAAGATTAATCTCAGTACTGCAGGATTAGGTCATTAATTCAACAAAGTTGAGTGAATAGTCTATCTTCTATCACTTGTCATAATCCAACAACAATAGAAGAAATCTATGTATGTGTGTGATTGCTCGACAACTGGCCATTGTATGAAGTTGGCATTTGCCCAATATATTAGTCAGCACATAAGACTGTGTAGTGTAGAGTTTGAAGTTGTTTGGATCTTTAGTTGTTTGATTCTTTATTTATCTAATCAAAATAAATGAAATATGAATGATTATAGATCTTTATTTAAATTTAGGCTGAAAAGAAGTGAGCAAAATACTCTGTTTAATGGATGGACAATTATTTTGCTTGACAATTATAGCAAGCTGTTCCCTACACCATAAAGTCCGACACATTTCAAACATTCACCTTTGGAATGGACACTGTCCTAGTGCTAAGAAATATTAAAATATATTTGTGTATAATTATGTATATTTTTCTGTACCTGAAATGAATGATCAGACTCTTCTTGTGTAATTCTTTTACAGATTTTCTGTCAGTTCTGGTACCCAACTGTACACTGTGTTCACCTCTACAACATTGCCCTGCGACAACCTCTACATTATCCGAACTCCAGATAACTCAGACAGGTAAATAGTTACCATGACTATGTTCTTCTTTTCTACTTCTTAAAAGAGGTGTATGTATTCACTTATATCTGTCTATCTATCCTCACAGTATCTCCAAAAGTTCTCAATGAATTTCAATGACATTTGGTGGATGGTTAGGCTATGGGGTAAGACAGAATTGGTTAAATTTTGGGGCTGTTCTAGGAATTTGTCTCTGACTGAGAGATATTTTTTCATATATTAGGACAATAGTCCAGAATGGAGAAAAATCAAAACTCATTCTGACATCTTCCCTGTATGGTTGTTATATATGAACTGATTTTCATTCTATGTTCAGATAGTGTCTGTTGTGGCAGAAGTATGCACTCTCTGAGTGCTTTCTAGTTTTAAAATTGGAAAGACCTTTCCATTTTGTGGATGTTGTGGTTACAATGTTCCATTCAACATTTCTAAAATCATTCCAGTTGGTATTGTTTTTTTTTTGCTCTGTAAAATTTTATTCACACTGAAATAAATCAATATATCTCTTCCTTTTTGAAATTTTTCATCTCATGGCACAGTGAGCTAGGCCCTAAAATTGTTTGAGACACACCTTTGTATTTAAGAATAGATTTGATCATTTTAAAGGAAATGAATGATAATTATGTGTTAATAAATTAGACCAACTATTGATTTATTAATTTTTTCGCCAAAAGTGTATTGCTGATCATGATTTTCAAAAGATCTTTATTAATAATTGTAGAAGTAGTAGTAGTGATAATAAGGATGATAATAATAATAGTAGTAGTAGTGATAATAATAATAGTAGTAATAGTGATAATAATAATAGTAGTAATAGTAATAATAATAATAGTAGTAGTAATAATAATGATAGTAGTAGTAGTGATAATAATAATAGTAGTAGTAATAAGAATGATAGTAATAATATTAGTAGTAATAATAATAGTAGTAGTAGTAATAATAAGAATGATAATAATAGTAGTAGTAGTAATAATAAGAATGATAATGATAGTAGTAGTTATAATAAGAATGATAATAATGATAGTAGTAATAATAAGAATGATAATAGTAGTAGTAGTAATAAGAATGATAATAGTAGTAGTAGTAATAAGAATGATAATAGTAATAGTAGTAGTAGTAATAAGAATGATAGTAGTAATAGTAGTAGTAGTAGTAATAAGAATGATAATAGTAATAGTAGTAGTAATAAGAATGATAATAGTAATAGTAGTAGTAGTAGTAATAAGAATGATAATAGTAATAGTAGTAGTAGTAGTAATAAGGATGATAATAGTAATAGTAATAAGAATGATAGTAGTAATAGTAGTAGTAGTAGTAGTAGTAATAAGAATGGTAATAGTAGTAGTAGTAGTAATAAGAATGGTAGTAGTAGTAGTAATAAGAATGGTAATAGTAGTAGTAGTAGTAATAAGAATGGTAGTAGTAGTAGTAATAAGAATGGTAATGGTAATAGTAGTAGTAGTAGTAATAAGAATGGTAATAGTAGTAGTAGTAGTAATAAGAATGGTAATAGTAGTAGTAGTAATAAGAATGATAATAGTAATAGTAGTAGTAATAAGAATGATAATAGTAATAGTAGTAGTAATAAGAATGATAATAGTAATAGTAGTAGTAGTAATAAGAATGATAATAGTAATAGTAGTAGTAGTAATAAGAATGATAATAGTAATAGTAGTAGTAGTAATAAGAATGATAATAGTAATAGTAGTAGTAGTAATAAGAATGATAATAGTAATAGTAGTAGTAGTAGTAATAAGAATAATAGTAATAGTAGTAGTAATAAGAATGATAATAGTAATAGTAGTAATAAGAATGATAGTAGTAGTAGTAGTAATAAGAATGATAGTAGTAGTAGTAGTAATAAGAATGATAATAATAGTAGTAGCAGTAATATTTGTAGTAATAACAATAATAAGAAAAAGACAAGGTAGCCGTGTGATAATTCCCATGCATCTTGTGGCTGGTAGTGGTTCTACACTACGGAATTCAGGAGAGAACTCAATTCTCCTTTCTCTTTTCTCCCCCCTAGGCCAAAAGATTCTTTTCAAGTTGCATCTATTTGTATCAAATCCCTCGGTCCTCCAGAAGAGGAGGATGAAGATGAGGAAAATTCTAATACACACAAGGACAATTCTCTGAATATATCCATGTAAGTATATCTTCCAATATTTCTCTTTATTTTTCTGTTTCAGATTCTCAATTCTCAATGTATAAAATCAATTTTCTGATTGTTTCAAAAAACTCAGAAATTGTTTCTGCTGTCCGCTATATTATGTGATTGTATGTATGTAATTGATTTTTGAACTTGAAATCAATTTGTTTTGACAGCAGTTAGAATTTCACTTTGAAAATATACAACTGAATAATAACATGGATATTGGACTAGAAACAGAAGGTTATAACGTACAGAATAAATTCCAACATTGAATATGAGTCCCGAAGAAAATTATCTCTTTCACACATTTTGAACGTAACATTGAGATGAAGTTATTTAACAGTGTTAGACTAGTGCAGTGGTCATTTGTCAAGTCAAATATTTTGGAATATTTTTGTAGAGATGTTACAAAGTTCCAGAAAATTGGGAGGAGATTAGCTCAATCTGTTGTGTACAAGAATATATGAGTACTGCGCGTAATAAGTGCCCAACACGCCACCAAATGTTGGATAACATTATTCCAATCATTCCCCCATTGTTTTTGATCAAAATTGTGTCAGTTATCGCACATCTGCATCATAATGCAAGGTATCCAAGCTTCAAAATAAAGGAAAACTGAGTATTAGTAGCTCTAAAAATTATCTAAAATATCAACTTTTCCAAAATGGTGTATGGAGCACATGTGTATGTATTCTCACCTCATGGGTAATATCATTACGAACAACAATCAATATTATTACTGTAATAGGATGTAATGAATAAGTTTGTAACTGGTGGCTACATTAAAATTGTTTTTGTCTGCTATTTGGGTTGTAAAGTGTTGATTTGAGATAATGTCTTCACCTGCGTTAACAGTATATAGGCACTGAAAGATAAATATGTTATATCTTGAATGCTTTTCCACCTATTGATAAGACCCTTTAGTTCTTGGTGGAACACTTTGAACTGTTGAATGGGGATTGGTCGAAAGAAGAAAGAGAGAGAGTGGGGCATATATTGTGAAAGATTTTGCTCAAGACATGACAATAGCATTCCATTTAAGAAAACAAAACATAGTTTATCTCTGCCAACAAAATTGGAAAAGGTATATGTATTCATTCATGTATATCTGATTATTTGTCCACCCAATATCTCTAAAAGTTCTCTATAAATTGCAGTGACATCTTTTGGAAGGGTAGATCATGGGGCGAGGGAGATTTGGTTGAATTTCTGCATCATAGTTGTATGACTGTACACACAATATCTCCAAAAGTTCTCAATGAATTTCAATGGCGTTATATGGAAAGATAGGCCATGAGTTGGAAGAGAATTAATGAAATTTTGAGGCAGATCCAGGAATTTTTGATTGAGGGGTATTTTTTTCATATAAGAGGTAGAATTGTCCAAATCGTAACACAGTTACCTCCTTCCGTTGGAGCTTTATATGAACTGATTTCCATTCAGTATATGTTTTCTAACACATATTATTCAGCAACATTCTTTCTATATAATTCTTTCATACTCATTGTGGTAATTCCAGCTACCAATTACCTGGCAATGATCATCTTATTATTATTTTCGCTAATTGCCCCCAACCCTTCCTCCTCTCCAAACACTTTGTCTTCACATGTGATGCTCTCCCCCCACCCCGCATACACTTTTGTCCGTACATGCGATGCATTTCTCACCCCCACCCCAACTCAGATTCCACGCATCTCATGTCTTTGTTGTACAGAATCAAAATTGCATTTTGTAATTTTACGTTGATACAATGAGAAATGGTCAAGCAACACACTTTTCAGATTGTTTCTAACAAACCGGGCGGAATAATTTCTCATTCTTTATGCCACTCTCCCACACATGCACACACACACACGCACACACACACACACACACACACACACACATATATATATTTATATATATATATATATCAGACACTACGTTAAATCATGTAGGTTAATTATTAAATACTAGCAGGGATACCCAATATTGCTCGGGGGGGGATAACTTCTTTGCAATATCAAAATCACCTTTCTAAATACTTTGGCCATGAAAGAATATACCTCTATCCCAGATTTTAGTTTCGTAGGTCTAAAATTGATAAAAAATGACCTAGGAGGTCAATGTCACATAGCCACTGACCTTTGTCAAGAGATTATTGCCAAAAAAATGGAAAATTGAGTAGAAATGACCAGAATTGATCTGTGGTAACTTTGAATGAACTACAAAATCAACATTGCTTGGATTGTTATCTTGGATGTGAGAAGATGTACCCATATGATCTGTTTCAGTATTTTTGGTGTAAAATTGTGGTCCACAACTTTGAAAATTGGCTAAGAATAACAGGTGGTGACCTCAAAATGAACCCAGTGATCAACTCAGGATTTTATATGACCTTTCCCCATGGAATGATATTCATCTATGCCTAATTTCAGTTTCATAGGTGCTAAATTTTGGCAATAATCTTTGAAGATAGTTTTTAAAATGACCAGAAATGACCTCTGGTAATCTTGAATGACCTCAAAACTCAACATTATATAGATTCTGATCTTTGACATGAGGAGATGTTCCAATAAATTTTAGATCCCTGGTGTAAAATTATAGCCCATAACTCTGAAAAATGGCTAAAAATGACTAAGAAATTACCTATGGTGATCTTGAATGACCTCAAAGCTTGACCTCATGTACCCTATGTTTCATGTTGATCTCTCTTCAGTCTACATTCAGAATATTTGGTTGATAGGCCTTGTGATTTTTACAGAGAAGAGGCACAAATAAACAAACATCTCAAATATTAGTGTGAATAAAAAATGAATGATTTCTATTTTATAGTAGGATTGTGAATTAATTGATCAAATTACATACCTGCCCTAATGAAAGTCATTTCATATCAAATCAGTTGCTCCCCAAGTCAACCCCGCCAGATTCCTCTGATAGAATCATAGGTGGTCCTACACCATTATTATGGAGAAATCCAAAATATTATGAGAATGAAATCTTTAAAATTTTCTCAATTTTATGCATTTTGCCAGAGTAACCTTTTGATACAACCTCTGACATCAATATCTTCTTTGATATAGCATTAACAGCTTTGAAACTTTGTGACTAGGGACAACTTTTTCCGTAGTATTCAAAAATGTAATCAGACCAAGTGTGTCTTATGCACTTGGCTCTTACAAGGCCATGAAAATGTCTGAAAATGAAATTCCTGAACCATGCCCACTTTAACAGCTTCTCATTCAGGTAGTATGCTAGATAGAGCATTTATGTTATAAATTACAGGAACAGAACTATATTAGGTCATGTGTATGCACTAACCATATTTATTATTTATCATGAGAGTGTCAGAATGATTGTAGGGTGGGTTAGTGTTTTTAAAAATATTTTGAGGTTGAGTTGCTTATTTTTATTATTATTAATAATGTTATCATTGAAAGAATTCTAACTGGGGGTGGGTATTAATTTATACTTCACAGTTATGTTTCATCTTTCGAGTTATGATATGGTTTTAGGTATCTATATATTTCTGGTGTGCCTTGGTTTTTTTTTTTCTGAGATCCTATAAAAAAAACAAACCAAGGCACACCAGAAATAACATGGAAAATGAGAAACACTGCACCAGCAAATAGCAACTCATCAAAATACTGCACACTTGGCTTAGGAGAAAAAATTGCCATAATCACCTTCCACCGGCAACACAAACTACTTATCAAAAGATTTGAGATCTTGTTAAAATGCAGATATGAAAACAAATTCCTTCTACAATACCTGAAACTTAACCACAACTCTAAAGATTAAACATAGCCGTAAATCATTAATCAATAACCCCCCCCCCACAACATTGTCTTTTTTTCCCTCCAAATCTGATTTTACTTTTACATATGTTGTTTAGACAAATTCATTCCAGTAGATTTAAGCTGTTGGATAAAAACATCAACTGTGCCCATTATTTTCTCACCCAAATCTCCATTGACCCTCCTCTTTGTGTAATCCAGAAATTAGTCCTTGAGAAGAACATTGTTATCTGTTGGATACTGAAAAAAAAAACTGGAACACATGCACAAAACTACGACACACAAAATAAAACAGGGGTGGGGGGTACATCACTTTTGTTGATTCAACTTTTTTATTAATGTTTCTTGTTTGCGAATAAGATATTTTTTTTTTGCTGGGCTACAAGGATGAAGGAACGGTGTACAGTTTTTATTTTAGTTCTTCAAGTGCATTTGATCGTCATTGATCATTTTCAGGAAGTATTCAAAAAATTATCCATCGGGTTTAATGAAACTTTTTGAATGAAAAAATGCTAACAAAATATATTATATATATATATATACATATATATATGTATATATATATATATATGTATAAGTGATATGTTATGGATATAATGCATACATTAGAATGATACCCGTCAAAAATGACTTGATTATTTACGTATGGATAAATTATATTAGTATATTACAAACAAAAAAAAAACATGCCTTGAATGATTTTGTTTTTCTGTCTATTTTCTAAAACCCTTTATGTTTCCTTTTTTTTTTTTTTCAATCAATTTAAAATGATAAAGCAATAGAATTAGGTAAAAAGACAAATTCCCCTCTTTTTTATCTGTTTTAATAATGGAAAATCAGAGATGCCTATATTTGTTTTCAGTTCTAATACTAAGACATCAGTAATAGTGATATAGATGTGAGCATACTGATAAAGTTAGCTGTTTACTTCAGGGTATGCAAACACACAGTCACAATCTCTGCTTTACACCCTTTTTCCTTTTCTGTTTGCTTGAGTGTGACAGTAACCAACAAACAGAAAAGTGACATAGGATTCGATATAATAAGGTGTGTGTGTGTCTGGAGATGGTGTAAGTGTTGCCAATATAGTAGATTGAATCAGTGGATTGAGATTGAATTTTGGCTGGAGCAGTTTCTGTTCACTTTACCTAATTAGCTCTTAGGAAAGGCATGAATACACATTTCACTGCACTTGTCCTATTGCAAGATATCTTGGCCAAATTTTCTTTTCACTGGCATGACATGGATGATTCACAGAGAAATTAGTGAGTGAGTGAAAACTTGGGTAAACCACTCCCCCAGAACTACCTTACTTACTCAGGCAATAGCAGTGAAAAACCTCATAGTCAGCCTTCACAAGGATCAATCAGTCATGTATATTGGTTCAACTGTCTATCATAACCTTGATTTTTATTTGGCTCTTCTGCATGAAATGACCATTTTTGGCATAAGTCTTTATAATAACAATTACAATTTTGACAAAATCTGGAGCAGAAAATCTAGTTATAGATATCTCACAGATTAAACAACATTACCTTTTTTTTAAAACTTTTCAACTTATGATTTATCATATCAGTTTTAATAAGATAATCCCCTTTTTTGCTGATACTTTCCCCAAAATAAAATCTGACTATTGTTTTTGTATGCATAAAACTCTTTAAAAAAATACTTTTCAAGCTCTCATGAACCTCTATTCAGATGCCCAGAAAGAACAGTGCGAAGTTGTTTCCACAAATTTCGTTCTGGAGGTATGAGCCTGAATAATGACCCTTAAGGACACCTTCGAGTGTTATGTAACCTACATAAATAAACCCTTTGTTTCAAAAAATTAAATGATGTGGAGTATAAAATAACCTCGAAATACAATACATCAAGATGACATCCTATATAGAATAACAAAGTACATGTATTATGGCACAACCCTAAAAATAATAAAAATAAAGCTGTATGTTAAAATCATAGCTTGACAGGGGACAAGTGTTTGATCAACACTGCTGGGGAGCCATGTTAATGTAGCTGTTTTGTTTTTAAATCCATGAAATGGTTACATGGTAAACAACTGATGATCCCAACAAGAAAAATTCCCACATTGTACCATAATATCTAATTCTGTGTAAAATATGAAAAATCCTTACAAAAGTGAATAAATTTCATTAACATATATTCAAAAATAATCAACTGAAGTGACTTGAATTTTGTGGAAAAAAAGTTTTTCTATTTGGTATATTTAGTGTTTAAAGCTGTAAAGCTTTGTAGACAATATATATATATATATATATATATATATATATATATACATATATATATACCTGGCATAAATGAATCACTGCATGTGTACCAAAATGATTATCTGAAAAATCATTTAAAAAGAATTTCTCAACTTAAGGCATTACGGGTTAGTCTAAAATGACCAAATTTAAAAAAAAACAAAAACCGAAAAAAGAAATTGTCGGAGTCGGGTGGTGCTTATGTGTATGAGACTGTTTTTTGGAAAAAGCGGGAAGGAACAGGCAAAAAGAAGAAAAGTTAAGACGGAAAAATCTGGAAAAGAGAAAAAATATCAGTGTTTTTTGATTTAGATAGAAACAATTTTTTTAATAAAATTTGGCTGCTAGCCAATACCTTGTATGTTGGTGTCGCAATGTATTGTATCTACTCAAAGGCGGGGTCACTTCCAGATTGCTAATCCTCTGAATAAATTGATTTTGATACAGAATCACATAGATTCTATACATTACAACACCAGCATATGAGGAATTGGTTAACAGCCAACAGTCCATTTGAGAGACAGTACAAGCACACATATACCAACCCTTTAAAAAACAGTTAGAGAAGTCTCATACACCGTCAATCAAAAAGATTAAATAAAGCCCATAGGTACTAGCACCTATCCATTAAATGCTAGAGACTATCTCTCCAACCTATAATCAAAAAAAAAATTTTAAAAGAACACTTTTCCAGAGAAATGACCATTTTAGCCCCTCTCTTCTCCTCTCATTGCCCTTCTTATCTAAGACAAGCCAAGGAAACAAACACCCTTTGACCCTGCTTCTCACAGACCCACCTCATTTCAAATCAATCGTTCCTCTCATCTACATAGATACAAACACCTTCACCCCTGCTCCTACCAGACAACCATACAGCACAGAAATATCCCCATTTCTCTCTTCAGCATCAAAACGTGTAAACAGCAAAATTTTCTGTGAGCCACAGCAAATATTTTCTCTAAAACAGATGGCTGGCATCCATCAAAATGCAACAAAATATGCCCACAGAATAATAAAAAATGATAATATAATAATAAAGAATTCAAGATGTAACACCTATCTCTCAAGTCTTTCTCTTCACCTTCCAATTGTCATTTTCATTAAAATATATATGTATATAAATATTCATGCCTATGACTTCTGAGAAGAGAGATGGGTTGTTTAAGTGCACTAATCCAAAGTTCTGCTTATTGAAAGTGTTGTTAGTTCAGTTGAAAAAAAACCCATTGGATTGTCCAAACAAAAGTTGGTATGTTAATAACTATTCCCAAAGTTATAGACAATGTATTAGTAGAAATTGTTCTTACTTATGTCAGCCAATTAACTAGAAAGCACTCAGAGAGCGCATACCTCTGCCAACACCATTATCAGAGGAAGTAATTATGCATGAATCCACTCCCAAATCTAATCACATATTTTGTAGCTTATTGCACTGCTTTTCACAAAATTTATTGTGTACTTTTGAAGATATCAATCAGATGGAAAAATACAACTGAATACATATCCTCTCGGACTTTGTTGGCAGAGTTAAATGATACGGTCAATGATTTTAAATCTAATTTATGTATTTGATTGTGTCTGTCTTTCCGTCCTCCTCTCTGTCTGTCCGTCTGTCCGTCCATAAGATAGATCCAAAAGTACTCAATGAGGGTGGTGAGGAAGCATTTGTTAATGTGGCTGGTGGATTTCAGGAATTTGTTTTTGATTGAGAGATATTTTTTGTGTTTTAAAAAAAAAAATGTTCATTCATTTCTGGATAGGTTCATAAGTGATAATAATAAATAGGTAAATTATTATATAAGAATAATAGCAAATTTTCTATGGTTGGTGGGCTGGATGAAATGTCATGGTGGGCTGAATATGGACTGCGAGCCATGGTTTGCCGATCCTTGTTTAAAATGATAAGAAGTCTTTGTTAGTATTGTTTTTTTTTATCCTGTTTATGTTGCTGACAAATTCTCTTTGCTCCCATGATGGTGGTTTATTACAAGAAGCATCAGGAAACAACATGAAGCAAAAAGAATGTACTTTATAAAAGCTTCTATACAGAGGTTTGCTCTGTCTTGTTGTTGTTGTGGTTGTTGTGATATTTAAATTTGAAAATTCTAGTGCACTTTGTTTATCCAAATTTTTCAACAGAATTATTTTTAAAAAAAGCAGTATTTTTTATAATAATCATTTATATATATATATATATAGTTAATATAAAAAATACTGCTTTATTTGGAAATTAATTTGATGAACAAAGTAGAGCAGTTGTATTTTTTGATTATTTTCACTAAATTAAAATAAAAAGTTCTCAACATATTAATCATATGATGTAGAGCATCGCCTGATGAAATAAATTGGATCAAAACTAAAAATAATCTACCACTCTTAATGAATAGATAAACCAAGAAACACACGTTGGGAGATTTCTCCCCCAAATGTTTAATATATATATATATAATCTTTGGGACAGGGGACTCCCAACTTGACCTGTGATAAACCAGCCCTGTATGTGAGGATTAATTATAGGATTTAATCAATTTGGGTTATTCATTTATTAGAACAATTTTCAATGGTGACAAATGATATCACTGCTTTGCTTCTTGTTCATGAAAAGCAGAAGGTGTGTAATTAAAAACTGCTTTTAATGACATTCCATCCAAATTAGTGTAAAGTCATGAATCTGCGTAAAACCAACCAAATATAAAACTATGAAATGAGAAATGACTCAGTGCATACACTGGAGAAGGTTGGAGTGGAGCGAGGCCTAGAAATCCTTGTAGACTATTGCCTCAACTTGAAAACAAATCCAACAAAAGGTTGATACCACCAACGGAATGCTTGGCTGTGTACGGCATACCTTTGAATACATAAATGAAGAAAATTTCCTGCTTTTCAACAAAGCTATTGTCCGCCCACATCTAGAGATCACATCATGCATCTGGTCGTCTTGCTTGAGTTACAACGTTGAGTCCAAGAGGAACGACAAGATGATCTGTCAAATTGAAGTCTTATCAAAACACAGAGAGGTTGAGTAAAGTCAATCTAGAAACATTGGGAATCCGCCATAACCATGCTGATCTGTTGGCAGTCGACCAAATTCATAACAGCTTCCACACCTTTGACCAAAACTGTCCATGCTCAGTGTGTCCCTATCTACAAAAACCCAAGGACATCATTAGAAAGTCCAGGTTCAGATATTCACTTGGCTGAGGAAGAATTTCTTCTCCACATTATTGACCAAATTGGGGAATGTTCTTAGTGAAGAGACTATATCCTCCAAATCAATCAATGCATCAAAAGATAATTCATTGGAAGGTATAGGAGACTTCAAGTTCAAATAGCAATTTTCATTATTTCTATTATTATTCGGACCATCCTCATCTTGGTTGTTTTTCATACAACGTTTTGGCCGTTGTACTCTATGGTCTTCATCAGTTATCATCCCAGTGTGAGACAATAATAATACTACTAATGCTAAGAGGGGAGTGCGGTCAATATACCCCCGTCGGCTAAATAAAGGGTTCGGTTCGTTACTTCCCCACACCTACCAGATGATACCTGATGAAGGCCGTAGAGTACAATGGCCGAAACGTTGTATGAAAAACAACCAAGATGAGGATGGTCCAAATAATAATAGAAATAATAATAATACCTCATCTCAAAAATTCAGAGCTATACTAGCAATTTTCATATTGGCATAGTCCCAACCTGCCCGGCTGAAAAACCTCTGATGGCTTCATGATTTTATTCAGCTGTCACTTAAACCTACTTAAAAGTATTAAAGGTATAAACAGGAGTCCTTTTATCCCTGCCATCCAGGTTAATGAAATATTTGGATGGGAAACAATCCCTGCCACTTCTTGATATTCTAGGGTTAGTTTTAGGGTTAAAGGATTTAGGCTTAGGGTTAGGGTTAGGGTTAAAGGATTTAGGCTTAGGGTCAGGGTTAGGGTTAGGGTTAGATTTAGGGTTAAAGGATTTAGGCTTAGGGTCAGGGTTAGGGTTAGGGTTAGGTTTAGGGTTAAAGGATTTAGGCTTAGGGTCAGGGTTAGGGTTAGGGTTAGATTTAGGGTTAAAGGATTTAGGCTTAGGGTCAGGGTTAGGGTTAGGGTTAGGTTTAGGGTTAAAGGATTTAGGCTTAGGGTCAGGGTTAGGGTTAGGGTTAAAGGATTTAGGCTTAGGGTCAGGGTTAGGGTTAGGGTTAAAGGATTTAGGCTTAGGGTCAGGGTTAGGGTTAGGGTTAGGGTTAAAGGATTTAGGCTTAGGGTTAGGGTTAGGGTTAAAGGATTTAGGCTTAGGGTCATCACTGATTAAAGCAATTTTTCTGGTAATAAAGAATACCTTTGCTTTGTTTCTTGTTGCTTCTTGTATTTTACCACAAACCTTGTTCCCACGAAAAGTAAGAATATTCTTAGTTATTGACCTCTGATGACCTCTACTATTCTATCATTGTCATTTTCCTCCTTACCTGAGAAATGTGTGGGGGCTGAAAGACTGTCCTTTACTTGTGACAATTTTATTGTATGACTGAATGCTTTCTACCTGTCATTCTACTTAACATTTTAAGTGGACTTATTTATATTTATTGGTTCAAATCCATTAATTATATGAACTCTGATTAAGAGCATAACCTGAGATGAGCAATCTTTGATGGCAACAATATTCTTTTTCAATTTTATTCATTAATTGTGAACATATCTCTATTAGATGCTTTTCGGTTGGTTGGTCGGTCTGTCCCAGTTATGTTAAACAACAGAAATTGGAAGGAAGGGGTGTGATGTCATTATAAGAACACAATTCTGAGCGAATTTTTTTTTTTTTTACCTGCTGCTAATGGTGTCATAATAGAATGTCTGAGGTGTGCATTTTTGTACTTATAAAAGGCAAAAATAGCCATTTGCAATTTTTATTGAAAGTAATACTTGTAGGGTATTTCCATATTGCAATGTTTTACGAGTATGAGAAAGACTACTTGCTCTTCCTCCTCCTACTATCATAGATGGTGGACGCATAGTTGAACTTATTGTTCTTGTTTTATTAGGTCAAGTATCGTAAATCATTATCATTAATCTAATAAAATGAATAATAAGATTACGGAAACTGAATTGCCAGTTAATAGCAATCCTGGTATAGAAGAGATTAGGATAGAGAGTTTAAGGGTCTGATTTGGATTGGCGTTTGCCACTGGGTTTCAGAAGCTTGGTGGTAAGAGTGGTTACATGTTAAGTGAGCTACCCTCCAGCATAGAGGGATGTGAGATCGTTTCTCACCTGGAACTTATTCTTCATCCCTATTTGTGCTGTTAATTTATTTACTCGCTGTGGAAGGGAAATCAGCCTGAGTTTAGTTGCAATGAAAGCAACAGCAATATCTGTACGCCATAATCCATGCATGTACCAGGATTGATTATCTAAAAAATAGATCTTTTATCTAGAATTATCTATTTAAAAAAATTTTAGCAAAAGATTTGAGCATTGTTGGTCCCAAAATGACCATAATGATCTAATGGTGTCCTTGTGCAAATTTTCAAGATTGCCCTTAAAATGTAACCAGGAGCATCTGGAGACACACACATACACAAGAAAAGAGAGAAGAATCTGTAGCCCACTTGGCTGTTTGGTTGGTTGGGCCATTTGTGAGGCTATAGTGATTTGATATTTCTTTTCTATGAACAAGTTCAAGCTTGACCTTTATTCTATGATGGCACACTAAGAACTCTGTTTGACCTCCACAGCACACCAACTATTTACTCCATCAAAATATGAATGTGAGTGAGGAACATGGTTTAATGTTTGATCACCATCCTACTTCCACATAGCAGTAAACTATGGAGATAACTCAAGGTTAATAAAATACCAATAGTAGTTTCCCTTCTTTGATAAACTCTTCTTTCTGAATAAAACTCATTGGGGCAGGAGTTTCAGTTATTTAGCCAATCCAGACTTTGGGATCAATTACCCTTTGACATCCAGAATATTCAAACATTAGCAGGTTTAAAATGAAAACTAAAAACTTTCTTATTTCAAGACTTTCATACTCATATGAACTCAGGAAATGGATACATTTCATCATAGACATTTCCTCTTTTAACCTTTTCACGCATTGCATTGTGGTACTTGTTGTGGGACTGCTGATTTGAGAAGTAGAAAAACATGGAAAAAATTCTGTCATTTATTAGATGCGTAGTGAAAAATTTAACTCACATGCTGTGATGTCCTGCTAAGAGTTGAAGGAGGAAATGCTAGTTGCCATGAAGTTCTTTGTTGGGAGGGAGAATCGCGTGCCATGTATGAATAGGTACTATTCATACATGGCACGCGATTGAAATTAAATATTGTCCATAATTGAAATAAAGACAAATGCAAATGCTTAGACAAATAGGATGTATATTTGATGATTTGACAAATGAGACATAAACAATACTTATAGAGCTGAAAAGAAAATACATGTTAATGTCAGTAAGATCGGTTGTGATAGAAAACGCCTGTTTAGAATAGATTACTCCTTAGCATCTTCATAGTAAAGGAGATTTTAGGAAGAGCATTGGTTATTCGGTTATTCCTATACATTAGAATATAATATAGGAGAGAATGATTAGTTAGAGAAACACATGACCTAAAAAGTCTAATGTTGTTTGGTTTATTCATCAAATGGAGCCTGATTAATAGTAAAGTTGACCAGGTTAGATTATACAGCATTTGGTTTAGTTTTAGGTGCAAGGAGCTAAAAGGATTGAAATGATTTGTGAAATAAATGCAGTGTTTGCGTTAAGTTGCCAGGAAGCTTTTATAGATTCTCACTTTGTGACAAAAAACAGTATATTAAAAAGAATGGAAACTTCGCTAGGTTGAAGGTTAGAGAGAAGGAAAGGAAGAGAGCAAGAGAAAGTACCAACTAAGAAAGTCGGGGTGAATTAGTGAGTGAATATGTTCGTTCAGGGCTTTTTTAGATAGAAGATGAAGGAAGTGACATATTGTGTATGTGGTTAGATTTAAGGTTTGGTATCTAAAGCTAACATTCATTTTTGTATTTAATTTTAACTAAAAATAAAGAAGTCACTACATATCTATTACTGCTCCTGCTCTGTGTAATGTAAATAATTTTATTGACAAATGGCATTTTGTTTAAATGTTGACTTTACAGTGATATTTATTAATCATCTTATTGTGTCACTTTGGGGGTCTCCAATAATACACAATATTCACACATCAACTTCAAAACAAGTATAAAATTCATAAAAACGTGTTACATGTACATAAATACTAACAAACATTTACAACTCGACTCAGTTCACAGATCAGACTCTCTTTAAAATCTCATCAGACAGATTCCAAAAATGTTCTTGTATGCTTAAACTCTTTCCATAATTTCAAAACTTATCTCAATTATCTTTAAAACTCTCTACGCTAATGCTACTTTCAATGTGACAAAGCAACTTCTTTAACAGGCCACATATTTTACTGCACTGATTACGCAGGTTGTTAAGTGCTTTATCCTGTGACTACTTGAATATTGAAGTTCCCAAGAAAAGGCGCATTTTGCAAATAGTGATAATATAAATTCTAAAAATAAGAAGTGACTTGACTTCAAGCTTAATGGCTGCTTTCAAAGCAGATTTTGAATAAGTGTCTGGATGAACACCTGTCTCTAAAACAAATCGTGACACTCGCTTTATGAAAGAAATTAACTTTTATTTGTTGTATTTTTTATTCTTTCTAATTTTAAAAATTCAATTATTTGATTTACAAATTTCATTCTATATTACAATTTCATATACTTTTGCAATGGTTTTATGTATAGGAGAGAATGATTAGTTAGAGAATGTCTGATATATATATATATGTGTGTATAAAAGTAAGCCCTGTTTTGAAAAATTATGTGTAATATAAAATAACATCCATATACAAAACTTTACGATAATATCTTATATAAAATAACAAACTAGTTGAAAGGGAAGTGATGCTTGATCATCACTGTTGGCATTTTCAAAATCCCCAAACAGTTAAATGGCCGATCTGATGATCCCAGCCAGAGAAAATCTACACATACTACCATGATAACAAAGTATGTATAAAACAGGGTAGAAAACCCTGCAGAAAATTTCATAAATTGCATTGATAGATATTGGGAAATAAGTGACTGAAGTGACGCAAAGAAATTTGAAAGTTTTTTAATGTTTTGTGTTTAAAGCTGTAAAGCTTTCTGGTCTCTCTCTCTCTCTCTCTCTCTCTCTCTCTATATATATATATATATATATATATATATATATATATATATATATATGATGGCTTGGTGCCATGAAGGGAGGCTCTTCATGTCCTATGATGACAGGGCCTGTACATGAATAACTGATACACATAGGCAATATAGCATATATATACCCATGTGTCATCGCTTACCGCAGGCCCCAAAACATCAGAGACATGATTAGCAGTAATAATATCATTAACAATAAAGTTGTACACAAAAATATCCCTAGAACCACTAAATTCTGCAAACCTTGCAACATAAGAAATAGTCTATGTTGCAACCACCTCAAGTACACTAAAACATTCACAAGCACTACCACAAAAGAGAGTTACCACATATATCATAGCACCAAATGCCGTAGTAAGAACATTATATACCTTCTAGAGTGCAATAGATGTAAGTTACAATACATAGGCAAGTCCGAGTGGCAATTTGATATTAGACTCAACAATTATAGACATAGGATCAAGTCACAAAACAATCGCAGCCCACTTCCTGTTGAATTACACTTTCGCACACCTGACCACAATTTTGCCACTGACGCTAGCTTTACCATCATAGAAAAAATAGAAAAAAACTACTCCAACTGACATTACTAAAGTTCTAGAGAAACACGAAGAATTTTTGGATCAACAAACTCAAAACTCTGTATCCTAATGGATTAAACACTAAACTGAACAACCCTCACCACACAGAACTCTAATTCACAAAACTCCTAATAATATCTTCACACCTACATCTACCCCCTCCCCTCCTGCCCAGATACATTCAATACTGGGAACTCCAAGTCACTCAGAACCATAGGAAAGATCCACCTTAGCCAGTTATACCACTTGTCCAAACTATAGCCAACATATTTTTGATGACTTGTAAGGTTGAAACCTATGTAGTTCCTTACCCTCATTACACCTCCATTTACACTATCCCTAACATACCCCAAAAATCTAACTCCATATCACTTCCCTCCTACCCTGACACACTTGCCCTCTCCAAGACTAACTCATCATCATCATCATCAGTCTTTTAACGTCCCCAGGATTTGCCACAATTCCCTATCATGGGCATTGTGGAGCCAGTATTTCCTGAATCTGTCTAATTCATCTTTCCATCTTGTGTTCTGTTGGCCTCGGTTTCTTATGTGATCTCTGAGGGTCCATGTTGTGGGACATAATGTTGTCTTTGATTCTTGCAACATGGCCTGCCCATTGCCATTTGAGTTTTTTAATAGTTTCTATGATGTCATGAATACCTGTTTTCTTCCTTATATACTGTGTTGTCTTGTGATCTCTCCATGTAAGGTTCAGCATGATTCTCTCATGCACACGTTGCATATTTCTCAGTTTGCAGGCCTATCTCTTGGTTAAGTTCCATGTTTCAGCTCCGTAAGTGATTATCGGGAGAACGCATTGGTTGTATACTCTACTTTTTAGGATTATTGGGATCATCTGGTTCCTGAAAGTTGAGCTTACTCTGCCAAAGGCTTGCCACCCCAAAGTGATTCTTCGCTTGATTTCCTTCTCTTTTGAGGGTCTCATGGAGATTTGTTGTCCTAGGTAGATGTAGCGGTCTACCTTGCTGAGTTTTGCTTTTTCTATCTTGACAGTTATGTTCTTATTCTCAACATGATTATTGCACATGATTTTCGTTTTACTGAAATTCATGTGTAGGCCGACTTTTTTGCTTTCTTTGTTTAGATCGTCTAGCATTAGTTGGAGGTTGTGTTGGTTCTCTGCAAAAAGAATGATGTCATCTGCAAATCTAAGGTTGCTCAAGTATTCGCCATTTATTTTGATTCCTCTATTTTCCCAGTCCATGTTCCGGAAGATCATCTCAAGGCAGGCTGTAAATAGTTTGGGTGAGCTGGTATCACCTTGTCTTACTCCTTTTTGGAGCTGAAATGGTTCAGAGTCCTTGTGTAGCCAAATGAATGAGTTGCTGTGGTTGTATATGTGTTGCAGTACTTTAATGTATACAGGGTCTACTGCTGCTGCTTAACCATAGACTTCATCATTGGCTGGACTTTCTCTCACACAGCAGGATGCCTCCAACAGACTTTATTAAATCTTTTACCCTGGAAGCAAAGCTTCTAATAGTGGACTCTGGTTCCGCATGAAAACTTTAACCCTTAAAAACACATACTCAAACAGCACACACCACTGAAGATGGGGAAAAATCTTGAAACATGTCTAGACCATTAACATCTACGGATAAATAAACCTCAACACACTTTACTCCCAAGTCTGTCTATATATATATATATATATATATATATATATATTATATATATATTATATATAATATGTATATATATATATATATATATGTATATATGTGTGTGTGTGTGTGTACCTTGGTGTGAAACATAATTTAGATAGAGCCAAACATGATTTATCTTAAAAAATTGCTCCCAAAATTATCAGATAGCTACCTACATTTTTGAAAAATAATAAAATCTGAGGTTTTATATGGGTGTGTGAGAAAGTGTCTTTTGTTGTCCTGATCCTTGTCTGTATTCCCCTCTTGTATATATTTTGCCTTATCAGATAAATTAACAATCTTGAGGCTTCACCTTGAGAACAACATCTTGACCTCAAACTTTCACATAAAAAAGATTCATACTATTCAGGTGTATCAAAAGTATTTTTATTTTTACAGACTTTTACCTTAAAAGATATCTCATGTACTCATCTAAAGACTATTTAGTAATATAATCATTATTATATTCATCATCATCAGCTTTTCAATGTCCAGCATTCACCAGACCTCTCTACTTTTTGAACTTGTTTAGTTCATCATGCTGTCATATTTTTAGCTGGCCACAATTTTGCATATGAGCTCTGGGGATCCACATTGTGAGTCGTGACGTCCTTCATTAGATCAGTCTAAGTTTGGGGAAATTAACTCTATGCAGGCTGTGATTAGTTTGGGAGAGATGGTATCGCCTTGTCTTATCCCTTTTTTGAGCTGAAAGTGCCCAGAGTCTTATGTATGTTGGTAGATATGTCATAAAACTTAGGTATATACGATTATATATATACATGAATTAGGGTGTATCAAAAGTATTTTTGTTTTTCACAGACCTTTAATCCAAAATTCATTTCATGTACACCTCTTTAGATTTTTAGTGGGGGGCTGGGGGTTCAATTTGCAATATAGGAGTGGATCTTTTATCTAAAATCATCATAAAAAAATGCCAGCACAAGATTTGTCTTTGTTGGTCCAAAAATGATCATAGAGATCCCAAATAGCACTTTTTTGAGAAAACAAAAAAAACACATTTTTAGATGGTGCCTCATGCAAATTTTCATGGTTCAAGCTCCACAAATGTCATCAGGAGCACCTGGAGACATACGCACACACACACACACATACACACAGATAGATAGACACAGACACTCAAAAAGGAAAGAATCTATTGCCCACTTGGCCTGGGCTACGTAGATTTGATAATAATTCAGACTTTCTTGTGAAACACAATCCAGCAAAATATGAGAGAGGAGACTTATTCATTCATCAATCTTTTTTTCCAGTGTTTCAATTGATCATCTCTTGCCAAAACAGTTTGGCCACATGACGATTTCTATTGAGTGACTCACTAGACCTCTGATTTTTTTTCTTTTGATTATTCTCTTGGTTTTTTTTATCAGTAAGCCATTTTTTTTTACTTCAAGTGAGCATGTGTGTAGAGCTTTACAATTTACAATTGGGACCACCTTCCTTACATTCTACCAACTACAAGGTACATTCCGATTGGGGACCCCCACTGCTCTCATAGTGCTGACATTTATATTTTTGAACAAGGAAGAATGCAAATTCTTTCTAATTTAGTATGTTACGTTCCAATGCAAATATAATGACATGTCTGTTTATAGATGGTTATATATATATATATATATATATATATATATATATACACACACACACACATATATATATTTATATTTTTACATTTGTGTTACATTATGAATGCTTTATATTTACTTTGAAACTATTTAAAATGACCCCGTGTTAATACACTCATCAGATATTGTATTATATTATGTTACATTATATTGTATTTCTGATTTGTATTGTGTATAACATTGTAAATTCTATCTATGTTGTCTGGGCCAAATGATACATTCACTGTGTATTAACAGGAGGTCATTTTAAATAGTTTCAAAGTAAATATAATGCATTTATAATTATTTCTGTTGGATTATATACATCCATTTCTTAATAATATTTATGTATATCTATAATATATATAATCAATCTGCCTGGATTATTTAAGTATGGATCAGTGTTTTTGCCTAGAATCAAAGTATCTGGGTCGCTCCCTGGCCTTCAGCCTAAGATAAGACTGTAGTAGTTGGGTGCTCATTGAAAAGAGTTACAAGTGCAAAATGTGTGTATATATATATATATATATATATATATATATATATATATATATATATATATATATATATATAATCTGTTATCAAGAAATGGATATATGATCTGTGTAATAACAGGAGTTCATTTCAAATAGAGTTTCAATGTAATATAATGCAATTTATAATTATATATATGTATATATATATATGTAATGTACTATTGGATAGGAGATATCCAACATTATGATAATAGAGAGAGAGAATGTGAAAACCAAGTTGATTTATGGTCATCGGCTGCAGCTGATGGGATGGGCACGAGTGTGTGCATATAAGTATGTAAGAAAATAGATGTATGTATTTTTGTGTAGGGGTCTATAGTGATGGGCATATTAGGACCCCCCTTCCCTCCTTGTGTTGCCATATTGAGTGTATTAAAGGATCGTGTTTGCTAATGATGTCGAATGCTAATTACCTGCAGCTGATAGAATTAACATGGTTGTATGTATGTGTGTGTATGAGTATGCACAAAATAGATATATGTGTATTTTACGATACACATTGCTGTTCATATATGTGGATATAGATACATGTGTATATATATATATATATATATATATATATATATATATATATATATGTATGTGTTCGTGTGTGTGTGTGTGAAAATAAGGAGAGACAGAAGCTGTCTGTGTTCTGTTAGTCTCAGATCTATTTGTATTTTTTAGCATATCATCATTTCTATGTTGACAGTATAAGTAATGGATATTTATATTTGACAATGTGAAAATAAAGAAAGACAGTTTAGGAACTAAATTTTGCTCCATGGAATTATTTATGGCGATGATTGAAATAATGAAGAAAATGAGCCCCAGATGAGATTCGAACCCACGCTCCTTTCAATGGGAGCACCTATGTGACCTAGGTCTTCCCGAAACTGTCTTTCATCATTTTCACATTGTTGGATACAAGTATCCATTTCTTATCATATATATATGTATATATATTTATTTATTTTTATATACATATATATATATGGTCAAGAATTGAATGATTCGTATATAATACTGTAATATCTAATTTTGTGTAAAACATAAAAACCAGTGAAAAAATTATATATATTATATTCTTAAGTGAACAAATATATAAAATTAACATAACCCTATCATGATTCAAATGTCCATCCGGGAGATAAACAGGAAAGTACTGTACCTGTCAGGACAAACTCATGTTGCTAGAATATTAGGTGAAATTAAATTACAAGTTAACAAACCAAGCAAGCAGGCACAGGTCAAACTGCTGCTGCTGATAACTGATTAATTCTTTAGCCTGCCTTGGCTTTTATTAGTATCCAGTATATCATACTGCACAAATCCTATCAGAGAGAAATGGGGGGTCAGAAGAGTACATTTCACTAATCAAAAATTTATCTATACATAACGTGAATTAGCCATTCATTTTCCATTGGTCATTATGCTAGTTTATATACATATATATATATATAAAAACAGCCAGTGGCACTTTTATTTGAAAACAAAAAAATGAATCAAGATAGAAAATGCTCTTAGCAGTTCCCGCCTGTCACTTGATAATCAATCTATTATGTAATTGGTAAAATATCCCTGTGAACCTTTTTTGCTCCCTTTTTAAGTGTCACTGGTTGGTTGAGCAAGTATGTAGACCCATCAATGGCAGAGCCCCTATCTTATTAATTGACACAAAGACCTCTTTTACGACCCTGGTAGAAAGTCAATGGAGGGACCAGGCTGACTAGTTCATATGTTGCTAAACACACAAAAATTCTTCAGTGTAAATTTGCTTTCCATCCCCGCCTACAAGTTGTTATTTTCAGAGATAAGACATGAAAAAAAACAAAAAAAATAAACAAAGGGGATGGTGAAACGAGGTAGAGATCTACTCACATAACCCATTTGGCAAGGGGGTCTGCCCCATTCGCAGTTTCTTCCAACAATAAGTTGCCTTATAGATTGTCAGAGTGAGTTGAAATCTGGTACTACAGACTTTGGGACCGAGGCGCAACTTCTGTAGACAACAAACTGTGATAAGCTCTCACGCTGGCCATGACTTCAGCTGTTACTGCTTAAAGAACGGAGCCTCTGCCATGCCTTATAAATTGTAAGATTAAGCTGAAATTCAGTACTGGAGACTCTGAGGCCAAGGCGGAACGTTTATAAACATCAAACTATAAAAAGCGCCCTCACACTGACTACAGCTTCAGCCATTCATACTTAGAAAACTGATCCCTCCACCATTTCAAGTTCAGAGATTCTAAAACATAAGTAAAACATCTAAGTAGGCTGAAACATTTGAATGTATTTAGATAAATAAAAAAAATGTCCCTAAAATTTATAATATGTGCCAGAAATTGAATTTATGCAAATCAGTTGACTCTGTCTCTTTGATGTAAATGGAACTTGCTCATTGATCGTGTGCATTTCTATCATAACAAAAGCCGAAGTCGTACACGCCTAGTTTTCTGTATATCCAGCGGTTACACAGTTGATTTTGTTATTGTAAATATTTTGTCTGAGAGCAGCTATTTGCTGGAAAAGAATACTGTTTTGTTATGGGAAGAACTTTATTGCAATTAAACAATCTGTACCCAACATGAACAAAGAACAACATCTGGCAATATAGATGAGATTTGATTTGTTTGTGATTGTTAGTTCAACAAAGAAGTTTTGGAGGCTGTTTTTTGAATTTATTATATCTAGTCTACAATCCATTACTTCATTGACAATTTTCAGGAGTACACAACAACAGACTTGGCTGATGGCTGCCACTGATACTATAAATGACAGGCATAGTTGGAAAAAAGAAAGTTTGGTAGTTTAACGAGTTGATAGGAAGGGAGAGGGGAGGAAAGAAAGGTAGTTTCAGGGGTAGGAAGAGAGAGGGGAGAAAAGAGTTGAGTAGAGTAATTAGAGGGTAGAGAGGGAGAAGGAATAAGAACAACTACCGTGAGGTTTTTAATGCTTCATTTATGAGTTACCAATATACTTCTGAATGTTGTATATAATACTTACCATACAAAAAGAGATCCTTCCAGCTCACCCTGTGAAACAGATATGAGTTTCTTATAGAACCAGAAAAGAACTATGATGACATCAAGAGTCCCAACAACAAAATGATAACCTCTCTAATTGAAGTTGTCTATACATTAAAGCCAAAGAGCAAACAAACCATTAATAAACACTTAGAAGAAATTAAGAATCTCATGGAAAAACGCAGAAATCTCAAACCACCAACAACAGGAAAAAAGGTTTAAATGATTGAACTATTGGGTGCATTTGATGCAATGAAACATTTGTATTGTTTCTTTTTAACTGAGATGAAAGTCAACCATTCTTTGTTTCTTAAAAGGTTTTTCGTTCAAACCAAATTTAAAAAGGTTAATACATTCATAAGAAAAGGAGGATAGAGAGAGAGAGAGAGGAAGAGGTTGAAAAAGAGAGGAATATTATTTCAATATCACGCTTGGACATATAATTATTTTTTAAAGTTATTTCTTGCGACCAATTTAGGCATTTCTTAAATCTTTTGTAAGTTGTTTTGTGTTTGTTGTGTTGATGTGAGATGATCTGACAGAAATGTTAATGACAATGACGACTGGAAGGTTAAGAGAAAAGCATGGTGTTACAGAAAAAAAAAATTTTTATTATCACGTTGGCATGTTTCAATGCATTTCAATGGTTGCCGACCATCTTTTTTAGAGAAACTTGCAGTGGTGCAGAGGAAGTTGTGTGCTGTTTTCTCTCAAATTTTTCTCTTCACCTTCCAATTGTCACTTCTATCAACATAAGTTATAAATTGTAAAATTACTGTTGTTTTGGCTTTGCAAATCAACAATATAATAATTGTAATTCATGTTTGTTTTAAATAGAAATTGAGTGAGTGCTGTGTATTAGGATCTACATCTTTGGAGTGAATATGTGGCCTGATTAAAGATGAAATACCATTCAAAAGGGAATTATGAATCACTGCCACCCATTTATGCTGTGTTGGGGGGATGTGATCAATTAAAAAGTTGGAAAAAGGGGTAATCAATGAATAAGTTACTTCTTTCAAGGTGGATATAAAGTTGTGACCAATTTAGCATAAACTTAGATTGCATATCGCCCCCCCCCTCTAAAACCTATTTTGGTGGGTAATTTTTCAAAAACAGAAATCGTTCTCCCCTACTCATTATGAGGAGTGTGTGTGTGCAAAATCTCAAGTTTCTTGATCCAGGAATAAACCGGTCTGTTGTGGGTAGCAGTGATAAAGAATGTCCGTTAGATCAAAAAGGTTGCCCATGCCTGATCTATACTATGTAATTACTTCCGTAAGTCTTTATTAGATTCTAATAAAAATGACCAGACACACACACTGTACATTTATTTATGCAAGTAATATTCCATAAACTCAGTGTTGCCAATGAAAACCGGTTTAAAACATTGCTAAAATTGGCTAAATCTTTTCCAATTCTGGCTAACTCATGGCTAACTATGTTATACCCATTTAAAGTTCACTTATCAATCAAAATAACTTTATACTAAGACTCAAGAACCAATTATTAATGAAAATTGTACATTTACTTTCATCAAAATTACTATATTTCTGAAAAAACATTTTAGTATTTGGTTTATTAATTTATCTATTTTATGAAAAAAAAATGTTCCCTTGTGTCGTTTGATTTGCTTTGACTGATCCTGGCCTTTGTTTCTTCCTGAGATTTTTTCTTTTATTTTGTTCAGAAAAAAATTAACTTCATGGGAGAAGCCAGTGAATTGGCTCTTAAGTGGGTGACCCTTATTTTGATTGGGAAGTGGGTGGGGCTGACAAAATTTGTTCTACTTTCAGGTAACTTTGTTGCTAAAGATATTAAGTATTTGTTTTGATAAGATAAAATTGGCTAATCATTTTGTTTAAAAATTGTTATCGCAGATTTTTACTGGTTAAATTGGATAAAAAAATAAACTGTCACAGTATTAGACTGGTTAACCTTCTTACCCCAGCTGGTGATGGGGAGGTGCTCTAGTTTGATTAATTTCTGTAACCATCTGTTCAGGTAAGAATTGTATAAAAACGAAAAATACATCTGTCTCTTTGTAAGAGAAAGAAACAAAAGAAGGTCTGGTCAGTCACTTTTGGTAGCATGACGTGTCGGGGATGAGCAATAAAAAAATTGGATAAAACCAGTGAATAATGAGTTGGTTATTTCTTTCATTTTTGTTGGGGTGTGATAACTAAAAAGGTTTAAATTTTGTAGAAAAAAAACTAGCAGGCATGAAGTAGTGACCAGTTTAGCATGAAATTAGACTGCATATTGCCCCCCCCCCCTAAAAACCAATTTTGGAGGGGAATTATCAAAAAAAACAAAAAAAAACTTTTTCTCCACTCATTGAGATGAGTATGCATGTGTGCAAAATTTCAAGTTTCTTCCATGAAAGATTAAGGCTGGCAAAGTCTGGACTGATACCTAGACGTAGATATCGAAATACATGAATAACCTGAACCCAACAACAGTAATTAAACCAGTTTGTTATGTGTAGCAATGATTAGATAGAAGACATGTTTGGTTAGTCACTCAATAGTAACCATCATATGACCAGCATCTTTTGGCAGCATATGTTGGGATGATCAATTAAAAGATTGGCAAAATGGATGAACAATGAGTAATTTACTTCACTTGCCTTACCTTCTCTTCGGTAGAGATCATTAGAATAAGTTAGAATTTTCAAACAATTTTCAAAACAAGCATGAATGCTGCTGGAAACAAACCAAGGGATCAATTAAGCATAAACTTACATTGCAAATTGAAGCCCCTCTAAAAACCAGTTTGAGGGGGGAATTAAAATAAAACAACAGAAAAAACGTTTTTTTCTGGAAATAATGAATAACTCTTTAAGTATTTAACTCTCTAGCACCATTGGTTTTGGTCTGTATGTATGATATAAATCTACAAAGCCAACCAACCCAACTGAAAAACTGAAGAAACCCATGTTTCGGTTGACGATTTTGAATTGCTCACAATGTGAAAAGTAGAAATTCCATGGTGAAATAAGTAAAGTGTAACGGACCAACTGATTTTGATAACAGTATCCATGATTATAATAAACAGCTACTTCTGTAGGTATTAATGCAATGGTCTACATAGAGGAGGGGGACCTGTGCTCACTCTAATCACCCAGTCTGCTTGAGGGAGAGAGGGGGGGGGTACAGGTGAACGAGCAGTGAACCATGACAACATTTTCATGCCTGATTTCTTCAATCTTTTTATGCAGCATCTGTCAGTTGTCTGTTTGTGAGGAAAACATGTGAGGGTAGGGCAAGACTGTTAAACAGGAGTTTAGTATTTCTTTTGTTCTGTTCCAAATCCAGCAGGTCATTTAGTATGGATCACCAGCCTTTCTCAATCTTTTCAGGCTGGAGGAGCCCTTAAAATAACTTTAGTATCTCAAGGGACCGTTATACAAACAGCAGTGTATGGAGATATTTCATCTATGTGTATTATAATCTATAAAATAAAAGTATCATTATTCTACAGTGGACAGGGAGATAGTTTTTTGTGTCTTAGTTGATTTTGGTGAACATTTTAAGATACTCTATTTTTATTCAGTCTTCTCAGTTTCCTCCCAACTGGAGAGAAAACAAGAAAAAGAACAGACTCAGTTCAAAAACTGCAACATTGTTTATACATTTTCAACATTTGTTTCTCTAATAAAACTATTTGTTTCAAAATGAGATTTCAAACTAATCCCTGTTAAAACACCTAAAACAAAAAAAAGGTTGGTATCAAAAATTAAACAGAAAAATATTGTCCAAAATGCAATATAATTCATTGGCAAATTAAAGATTTATGAATACACTCACACACACACACACACACACACATATATATATATATATATATATATATATATATATATATATATATATATATATATAGAGAGAGAGAGAGAGCGTATGCATTAGTCATAAACACTGTATAGTCTGCTTTCTTTCTTTCTCTCTATCTTCTCTTCCTTTCTTATACTTTCTATCATTTCATCTTGAGAATTGATTTAAGAAAAAAAGGAATAATAGAATGTAGCATGCTATAAAAAAAAAAAATATCCCTCTTTCTTTGTCCATTTTCAGAATGTTGTTTATCTACCTTTAACCCCTCTGTCTTTGGGTCACTTAATTCCTTACAAATGCTGTTAAATGATTTGAAAATTAGTCTTAATAGCAAATTTTCCCCATTTCAAGAACTGTCGATCTTCTCATATCTCAAGAAACCCCTGCATAAAAATATCATATGTTCAGCTAACAATATGTCGGTGTATTAAAAAGTCTATTAGTATTATGATCTAAAAGTAATCATCAGTTTTCTACAGTGGACAGGAATTTGGTTTTCTACATTTACTTCATAGAGTTTTTTTGAACGACTGAACTACTACTTGTTATTTGTGTTATTATCACTGTTTTGGCTGATCCATTCTACGGCCTTCTTCAGGTGTTTTGTCCGATTGTGATGGTGATAAATCGTCCAACCTTTTTAAATGTTAATGACCCCTTTCAAAACTATAGACATTGTCTTGAGATACTGTTTTTTTTTTTTCCAAGTCAATGCAGATAGATGAAAATCAACAAAAAATGAAAGTTGATAATTTTTTTTTGTAATCACTGATGATATAAATTGATAAATATCAAAAATCTAATTATAAGTATTTTATCATAGTATCTGAGTGGCTTTTTTTAGAAATATTTCCTTTAAAAAACAGAAATTCATAATGATTGTGAAAAATGCTAGCCTATGGTCTTTTTCAGTTGATAAAAACCTGTTGCTTCTAGTGTCAAATGTCATTAAGACTTGGATTGCTACTTGTTATAAAAATATTCAAATGAAGTAAAAGTTGGGTGTTTTTTTTCACACATTTATAAAAGATTTGTGGAACCCCGAACAACCTCTCCCTGGTTGAGGAAAGTTGAAATAGACGGTAAGAGAGGAAATTCACAGTTCTTACTAATGTACATGAAATAGGCTTTTTTTAACAGCAGTTAATTGCGTTATCAAGTCAGCTTCAGTTTAGTTGGGGTGGGATTTTTCCCAGCCGTAACCATTCATAGTAAAAACTTGAAATTTCACATACTCACTCTCCTCAATGAGTAGGGAAAACGTTTTTTTTTTTTTCTTGTATTTTAGAAATTTCCCCTGAATAGGCTTTTAATAGGAGATTCAATTTGCTTTTCAAGTTTATCTTAAATTTATCCCTTAGTTTGTGTCTGGCATTTTAATGTTTTTCTTTCTTGAAAATTCTGACCTTCTTAAATAATCTCTATCCACTATAAGTAACTTATTCATTGATCAGTTCTTTTTCTAATTTTCTAATTGATCATCCCCAATATGGTATGCTGGCAACAGCCATTGTCATGTAACAGTTTTTTGAGTGACTAATTTAAAAAAAAAAATCCTGTGTTTATGGTTCAAACAATTCAGATAGCATTTTCATCAAAATAACTTGATTTTGTCACCACCACAGCTTAAGGTCATGAGGTCATAGATGCTTGTAATTCATAACTTCCCTCAAAATGCTAGTTCATTATATATATGGAGGCGTGGGTAGTATAATGGTTAACAATATAGAAAATGGAATCAGTAAACTAAATTTCAGCATGTACTGTGGAAGTGAAACTTTGGAAAGAAGTGGTGTGAGTCATAATTGTATCAAGTATTAGAATGTTCTTGATACTTGAATTGTATCTGTTCATAGTGAAGCTTATTGTTAATTTTCTTGGTTATTCTCTCAGTTGATAGTCCCGTGGGATTAAAAAAAAATGTCTGAATCTATTAATGTTGCTTAACAGCTGAGTCTATTAATATTGTTCAATGTTTTTCAAAAGTCATAAAAATCAATGTGAGTTTAAATTAGCCTTATGCTCCTTTGGGAAGTGCACGGTGGTATGATGATTACAGCCATTGAAAATAGAATGAGTGAATGGACTTAAAAGTTTGGGCTGAGACTGCTTACATTTTATGACATACACAGGCAACCATAGGTCCACAGACCTGATTTGGCCCACGGCAACATTGTTTGTTGTCCGTGGCCAATCTACACATTCATTTAAAATCTTATGTAATTCTTCTCAGAAAGTCAATTTTATGATTTATATTGTGAAATTACTATTGTTTTGGATTCAACAATTATATAATATAATAATTGTAATCCATAAGTTTGTCTGAAATAGTAATAAAGTATGCTTTCTGTAATATGATCTGCCTTTTTGAAGAGAATATATGGCTCAAGATGAAAAATATCTTATGTGGCCTAGTAGATCAAAGATTTATGCCTGCCATAGGGAAAGGCATAAATCCTCTTCTTACCCCACCAATAATTAGCAAGGCAGTTGGAGTCCTTTAGCTTTGTTAGGCCATGTATCTTAGAGAAGCTTACACTGTTGATATTTACCCTGTATTTTCCTATCTTTGTTGCCCCCCCTTTTCTTTCATGAAAAATTCAAAGATGACATACATTTTATTCATCTTCATCAAGGTTTTTCTTTCAAAGGAAACATTCCAACCAATTTGAGTCTTGCAATGCTTTTCCAAATAAAAGCAACCAAAAAATAAAACAAAAATAAGCCAAATTCTTTCCGATTTTTGTTTGGAAAATCAAATCCCTTCTTTCCATGGTTGATGTTATCAACACGTTTTGGCTGATCCATTCATCAGTCCTTGTCGGGTGGATGATTCAGGAAAAGATGCAAACCTTTTTTCTTCTTGCGAAGAATAGTTGTGTTCATTAAAATATAGTATAATATATATATCTGATATACCAACCAATTCAATCCTTTCCAGCAGCATCTGGTATACTTATAATCAAACCACCAAACAAGTATCGAGCTGGTTTCAAATTGTACATGGTGAAGATCCCCAACACTTGCTTTGTTAAACAAAGAAAACCACATGGAGTTGAAATCCGTATGAGCCCGACATGTGATCAGTTGATATGCCGATATATGCAGCTTCCTTTAACTTCCTAATTCCCTTATGATGCTCCTCGACAATTATCTGGTCCTCATCCGAGAGGAAATAATGTACCTTTCTCACTCCAGAATATGATTTGCTATACCAGATTTTTCTATCTTTCCTTTGATTATGGCTTTCTTATGTTCTTTGAGCCTGACTTCAAAGCAATGGCCAGTTTTTACTCTTGTATATTTTTCCAAATGCATCGGATGTTATATGTGCAATCTTTTGTCAGGAACCAACGCTAGTGAGGAAGAGTAGTTTTAATATTGAACACCACCCTGATGTTGTAATACAAACAAACCCTTTGGATCTGTTCCACCCCACCCTTTACTCAAGGAATGTTTGCTGTAGATATATAGTTGGTAGTATTGGGGGTTCTCCTGATAGTATGGATGGGAAGAGGAGATTCGATTGTCCGAACAAAAAGTTGGAATGTTAATGTCTCTTGTCAAAGTTAGAGACACGTAAAATTCTTTCCTATGACATGTGACTCTGTGTGTACAAAGATGTTATAAGTTGTTTCCTTATTATTATCCTCAAAGAAACTTGAGAAAGGGTGTTTCCCATTACCTGACCATGATCAGAATATAACCTTTCAGAAGGTGGTGCTTTTTTTTTTTTTGTAACAGCTCATGTATTAGAAACTGCCAACCAATACTGTCAATACAGGTTTCTTCAGTTTTCAAGTTAGTCCAACTGGATGGCTATATCACATATACAATCCTCACCAATGGAGCTACATGGGTGGAAATTTAAACATCTACTCATTATCTCTAGAAATATGGGTCTTGTTTTTTTTTTTAAAAATCCTCCGAAATAAGTTTTAGGGTGGGGGTTCAGTTTGCAACATTAGCCTTTCCTATATTGGTCCTTTAGTTTGTATCCAGCTGCATTTATGCTTGTTTTTTGGGAAATTTGTATTTTTTTAGTGATCATAGCCCTTGAAAAGGCATGAAAAGTAACTTATCCATTGATCACCTCCTTTTCCAATTTTTCAATTAATCACCCCCATGGTATGAGACATTGGTCATATGATGGCTTCTATTGAGTGACTAACCAGATCTGTCTTCAAGTATATGTCTGCTTTTGAGTTACACCCTGATCAAAGGTCAAAGGGTGGGTCACATTCACCACATTCCAATCTCAACTGCAAGTTTAGTGAGGCTTGTTATCACGAACCCACTTTTGAGAAGGTAAACCAAAGCTAAGAGCTCTCTGAGTTTCACATAGACACTTTTTCTGTTCATCATTCAGATCTAATGGACATTTTGATTCTTAAAGCAAATTTCACTCCTCGTATATCACAACTGCTTGCAAGCAAACAGACAAGAGTGCCTTCAATGATGCAGATTTCAAAAGATTCTGCGGCTGAGGATTCTTCTTTATCTCTATCAGGGGGCAAACAGCAAAAGCTGGATGCTTTCTTTTAGTGAACATGTTTTGTAATTCAATAGATTATATTATATATTGTATTGAATCACCGTAGCCCCGCAAATGATACATTAGGCACCATATCCAAAAAAGTGCTTCTGGGAGTCTTTTTGGTCATTTGGGGCCAACCAACTATGCTTATACTAGTATCATTTTAAAAGATAATTTTAGATTTTAAAAAATCCATTTTTTTGCAATAATTTCAGATAATTAGTTCTGTTACACATGCATTGATTCAATTATACAAGGTTCAGATATCAAAGCTATTTCTGCAATAAAATTTTAGAAAAGCGTAAAAAGATTCCCCTTCTCTCGTAACAATCAATTTGGTGGATTTTTGGCATTAACAGACTCCTGTTCATTCCTATTAGTCCATTGAATCAAGGGCTTTGACTGTATTTATAAAATCTATCCTACCACCCTGATATACATATTTGCAGGTTTAGTACAAGGGTCAGAACAATGGACTGATTACTCTGAGAGTGGATTGGTTATACTCATCACTACAAAATATTCTGCGAGATTAGAAAACAAAGTAAAAGCAAGTATGGCTATCAACTTTAATTTATCTGTTTGAACTCTGACCCTCAGGAGTTATACAATGTGTTGATCAATATCCCCCGAATCAGATGACAGACACTGGGGCCACTGTTCCAGGAGCACAAAAGCTCATCCGGGCAGTCAAACAGCAAATATAACTGACATTGTGTTTGATCCATATGAAATCAATGGTGTTCTGAATGGTGAGCCGGGTGGGATATCTTTATCAGCAAAATTGTTACCTTCAAGTGGAATAGTTTTTTGTCGTAAACAAGGAAACAAACAGAAAAAGTCATACTCTTCATTATATGTATTATACATAGAAATCTTACGATAATGAAGTATTATGACATTTAACAAAAATTTATTCTGCATCTTACACCCTTATGGCTTCATCAGAAATAATGTTGGAAAATGAAAGTTTTGAAAGATAGCATTCAGCTCCTGTCCTGCATTTATGTTTTTTCTTATTTTCCACAACTACAGTATATGTATTAAACAACCATAGCCACCAAAAGTGGTGAAGGGTTCTACCTCTTTATATGTGCGTGAGTTTGTGTGTTCCAGTGCACAGGGTCATGCCATTTTGTCTACAGACTTGAAAATTGGCATCAGTACTCCACTAGACACCCTCTGAAAATTTTCATTTTTTAATTTTTGGAAAAAACAGCTTTTTAAGGGGCTTATGCGAGTGAGTTTAATTACAACTAGATGCTCGGGAATCTATATGTTTCTCAGCGGAAAACACCAGTGATGTCATAAATAGAATTTATTCTGATCATATTTAGTTTTCAATGGAATTTTTTTTTTTTTTTACACAACTCTGAATTTTGATGCTATGACTGTTCAATTATTGATTATGATGGCAATTTATCATCATTTTTTCTGTTCATTATTTAAATAGTTTATATGAAGCATTAATTATCTTCAAACAAAGACAGTTTTCTCAAAAGATGAGAATATATTTCTTAAAATAGAAGGAAACAAAAAAACAAAAATAACAAAAGTGTAAGTTGAAAATATTTACATTTTTATTTAATTCATTTGTCTGTAAGAATAGAAGAGAATAGAAAACACTTTCTGCAGTGTATGGCTGGGGTCATGTGATTAAAGATATGTCATGTGATCACAGTCCCCACGATTGTCATGTTTTTTTCTTTAGATTTTTGTTTTGTATGAATGATGTTAGGTTTAATTGTATCCTTAATTTTTTTCCATTTTTTTTCTTCTGAAGAGCATTATATATATATATGCGTGTGTTTGTCTGTCTCTTCTTGTCTGTGTGAGATATTTCACTTATTCCATTTGTAAAATTAATGTTAGGTTTGTTTCTTTTGATAATTTCTTTTCTTTCTATCTGAAGAGCAGCCTGTCTGTGTGTTGTCTGTCTCTTCCAGTCTATGTCAGTTGGAACATTGAATAGTTTTTATTTTCTCAGTTCATCTTGGAACAGACAGAAGTTGTTGAATTAGTTTTTTCTCCCTTTTTTTCTGAAGAGCAGTCTGTGTGTGTCTCTTCCCGTCCGTGTGAGATATTTCACTTATTTCATTTATACAAATAATGTTAGGTTTGTGTGTCCTTGAGTAGGTTTTTTTTTTTCTTTTTTTTTTGAAGAGCAGTTTGCGTCTCTGTCTGTCTGGGCCATGTCAGTTCATTATGGAACAGACAAAAGTCATTGAATTATTGTGGACCTTGTTGGCAGTTAATTTAAATCATTATGTAATACAAAAGAGTTGCTTTTTTTATCATGTATCATATTGCAAATGTACCTTGTTGAAACTTTCCAAGATATTGACACACTCTTTTCAATATCATAGAAAACAGAGGAAGCCGCTTATTGTAATCACTTCGGGACAGGGTTTTTTTAAGTAAACGGATACAAACATTCATTGTTATAAATCTATCATTGTGTTATGAAATTCATTGCTATGAACAACTTCACATTGTAAAAAAATTTTTAATTAATATGAAGTTTATTATTTATATTAAGTTGAGTGTTTAAAGCCAACTAATTTCGATAACAATCCATGATTATAATAATCGGCTTCCTGGAGGGAAATTTTAGCTCTTTTTTAAGTGTTTGGACTGCAATTATAATGAATAGTCTCCTCTGCAAATGAAAAACAAGAGATACCCCTGAAATGCATTAATTTGAAATGCGTTGACCAAAAACCAAAATTCCAGGTGATTTGCAACTTAATAATTTAAGTGCCAGGTATGTATCGGAGCTCACCTCTATCCAAATTATAATATCTGATTTGTCAAGGGAGATAACTATTAAATGCCAATTTTAAGGAGGTCTCCCATATACATTTGTAAATGCGTAAAAAATCCAGTTTCATTTTGGTTACATTAGATTGCTCTAATCTTCTTTCAAAGGATGACTCAATGGGTCACACAGTCATCTAGTTTTCTATAAATTCTAAATACTGTCAAAAATATTAAATAAGGAGTGTTTGTAATATGATACATGTTAAAAAAATTCACCGAATTTAAAAAAATACAAAAATTGTTTAATAGCAAGAGAAAAAATCTTATCAAAATTTTACATCCAAAAAGATCCCCCCACACGTCCTTTGAATATTCTTGCAAAATCATTTTTGTTTTTATTGCATTGTTTCGGGCCAGCCATTTTATATATCTTTCTGGAATGGTCAAAACCATTCTTTATTGAATGCAAAACAGATTTTTTTTAATTACCCTATCTCCCATCATATAACACACACCTATAATTTTGCAAGGAATATTGAGGGAAAAAACTTTCAATGAGCCTCTGACTATTGTTATATTTCAACATTATTTTGATTTGTTATCATAATTTAATCATTAATAATCATATATATTTCATTCCGGGGTCGTCAAGGGATTAGTGTGTTGAACAGGGATGCTTAGGTATTCCAAACCCAACCCTTGGGGGATAATACATAGGGTGATCTTTGGAGGAATTTTCTTTAGGAAAAAAACTGTGCCTTAAATGGCAGGAAATATGTTATCTCCTTCCTTTGAGGACACAATTGTTTTGATATCCATTTTGGCTAGAGCTGAGTCAGATTTGAAATATGTCATGGACACTCGACTTGGCAGGCAAAAAATAGGTCTGTCCCTATCAAAAACCAATATGGTGTTCATCTGAGGGATTTATACATCGGCTGTGAATGCTGGGATTGATTCTTCATTCTGACCAATTTAAGGAGGTGTTGGTATCGTCTGCTTCCTTTGTGTTTGTTATGGGCTTTGTGTCGTAAATTCTTGGCTGTTTCTTCCCCGATATCTGATGGGTCATTGTTGCTATAAAAAGTTTCTAGTTTTGTCTTGTCTACTTTGGGGCATTTTGAATCTGCAAAACAGAAAAGAAAGAGAAAAATTTCAATGTTTTGATCATAGCAATCGGTGTAAATAATTGTAGATAAAATCATAAACTTTAAAATCTATTTATATAAAACAATTTTGTGTGTCTATCCTCCTTAAACATTGACAGGTTTTTAATGGCATTCAGAGGGGGTTCTATTTCCAGTGTAGCTGGAATGAGAAACTGAACCCTCACTTTCTGTCCATAGGTGCATGCACTCACCCTAATCAACTTCTTCAAGCCTACTGTGGGACATCTTACCCAATCAAGACCAGCGGGGTTTTTTTTGCCCTCAAGTGTCACATTTATACTAGAATATATATTCGCGTAGTTTATACACGGGATTGGGGTCCAAGAAAGCCAATCATGTTATAACTGGTGTTGTCAATTTAGCTTGATTCATCTTTTTTGGAGCCAGAATAATATTTTGCGGTCCACCATCACAAACAGTGCTATAACAGAGGAAGCCTGTTATCATTTTTGATTGGATGTTACAATGCTAGTATATATATATATATATATATATATATATATATATATATATATATATATACACACACACACAAATAATTTGACTGGTTGGAAGGGTAATTTTAGCTCTTTCATTACTGGTTGATTTTTGTTGCCTGACCTCAAAGATTGTTTGTAGCAAATATCTAATTACCCCCAGCCACCCCTACCCTCAGTATGTGATGGAGGAGAAGACATTTTGCCAGCAATTGTCACTAGGTATTAACTGACAGAACACATGGAATGTCTAATTTATTGTCATCATCCCAAGGGAGGAGGGGAAGCCAAATACATTTCTAATTTTTACTGGTGTGACTCCTAAGCAACTCGTGATTAATTGGAATAATTAACAGAACAATGTAAAATGGCTGAAAGAAATGGATTATGGGAAGGGTATATATTTGTGAGGGCACAGACCAGAAGCCACCCTTCCCCATGGCTGTAGAAGATTTTATCTGTAAGAGGAGCCACCCAAAGAAATAGGTATAGCAATGTTTGATTTTGAGGAAGAGCTTCTCCCTTTTGTTTTGGATTTATAAGTTAGAAAAAAAACAACAAAACGAACTGGACTATCTAGGGAACAGGCTCTCCAGAATTGATCAATTTGAAAAAGAATGCGTTTTGACTCTTCACTGGGTGACGTCACCTCATATATCACCAGACTTATAATGATAAACAAACAGGATTTGTTTTATTTATTTTCAATATTGAATGAAGTATTGTAACATGATTTTTTCAATAATTATTTTGATTAGTTTTACCTTCTCCTTAATTTTTAGTCGCTTTTTGTTTCAGTATTCATTATTTATGCACCTGTCCGTGGGTGTATTTGTTTATGTATATTTACACTTTTCTTAAAATCAGACCAAAAGCCATATGTATCTGGGCTGGCTGCACATGTAGCTTTTTCATCGACAGATTTTCACATGTATTGGGGGGGGGGGGTCAAGAATGACAACACTGCCTCCAGGTAGATAAGTTCTAGCAAGACTCATCCAACAGACACCTGTCAGTCTTAGGTTTGAGCAAAACTTGACAGCAAACATTGTAGATGATAGATCAGAAGGGGGAGGCCATACAGGTATTACTACTACTACTACCATCATCATCATCATCATCATAATAATAATAATAATAATAATAATAATAATAAAAAAAAAAGAGGGAATAAAGATGGAGGCTAGAAGAGTGTGAGGAGATGGATTCAATGTCATCTGTTTGATAGATGAGCTGAGGCCGAGAAAGGAATTGGAATGTTGTATTAAAACAGAACAAATACCAAAGGTTGATAAAAATAGTTGGTCTGGTTTGAAGAAAGAAAGAAAAAAGTCTTTTCATTAGATTTCTTTGTGCACAAAGTATGTTGAGACATGGACCAGAAAAAAATACCCTCTCTCTCTGGTAGAAGGACAAAGAAAAGTTCCCAGTCTTGTTTTATTTGTTGCTATAATTTATACCAGACAACCCTTTGACCCCCGTTGGGTCACCCTTTGAGAGAAAATTAGTTCAGTCTGATGTGATCAGAATGAACATTAAATTCTAAGACCCAATTTCACCCAGATTTTCAATGCATTTGCAAATAGATCAATAAATAATCAAGACTACTCTCTAACTATTACTCATTTTGACTAGTTTACCATCATCTTAACTTTCTGTTACTTTTTATCACAAAAGTGACTGAAACTTAGGATGAAGGTAAAAACTAATCAAAGTCAAAAATAATGTTACAATACTTCATCCAATAATAAGAATGAATATAGAAAAAACAAAAAATTTCTTAAAAACATCTTGTTCTCTATAGTTAGATTTATTGTAGTCTTGGCAGACTAGGATAAATCTGGATTTTTCAAGTATTTGCAAATAAATTATGGAAAATACTATTGTATGATTAGTATTTAATAGTCATCTCCCTTGATAATTTGCTCATTACAATAATTTTCATAAAATACAAGCCTTCCACTGTGCACACACACATGCACTCTCTCACTTCAACAACGAATGAATGAAACTTACCTGGAGATTCCCAGAATTCCACAGTAATCAGTTCATGACCTTTTATCCAGTTCTTCGATTGATGGAAGCGAGTGCAATCCCATAATGCAACATGGCCAATTGGTTTATTATCAACTTTTGCATACGTAATAATTTGTAAGATCCCCTGCTTTCCGAAAAACTTCTTCATTGTGTGAATTGGATCGGTGGCGTGCATCTTGGAAACGGTCGGATAACCATATTTGTCAGCCAGGAAAGGTCCGTAAGCGATCGGGTGATAGATGTATTGTACGTGATCAGATCCACTGACACTGTCTTGGCCATATTTGGAGAGATGGATGAGGTTCTTTCCAAGGGAGTGAACACCCCCAACTTTATTGAGGGCATGGGATAAACGTAGGGCACTCGTGTCATGGAGCAGGCGCTTTTGGCAAGATCTATCACAACCAATCATATTGATCAGGTTTCGATTGCTGTATTTTCCGCCATTGTGTTTGTAACCTGGATAGAACTTCTTCAGCAATTCAAACTCAGGGAGTGATGCCTTCTGAAAGGAAAAAAAAAAAAAAAAAAAATGAAAGCTGTTGTCATTTTTTTATTTCTATGTTGGGGTCTTTGACACTAAAACAAACATGTATAAACTGTAATCCTGCCGTGTTTCAAATGTCTAACCAGGAGATAGGCAGGACAGTAAGCTGGAATATCAGGGTAAAATGCACTTTTTTTTATCAAGGGATCCTTGGAAAAAAAAAATGCTAACATCCCAGAAATAGCTCCAAACATTGGGGAATGCCTCGATATTCCTCTTTTAGAAACAGAAACAGTCCAGGAAATAGATCCCAATACCAGGATAATTAAAAAAAAAAAAAAAAAAAATATTAAACATTCACTAGATCAAATGATAAGAGTAATTATAGGCAATACATGTTTTTAAATACTTCTCAAATAAATACACTTGAAAACTAGAAAGCACTCGGAGAATGCATACCTCTGTCAAACCATTTTCAGGGAAGTAATTGTGCATCGAGATATCATAGAAATTTTAGAGGTATTGTATGGGCTGACATACGGATAGAGAGGAAGACAGAATGACGTGACCAAATACCTATATATCTTCAACCTCATTGGCAGGGGTGATTAGAAAGTGTAGGATATATTCACTGATTTCAGAAGTTCCCCTCTTTTTATCTTCAGGCATCACAAGTTATAAAATTGAGCTGACCTCAATGCTCAAGTATCATTTTTAAAAAATACAAATTTGAAGGATGTCTCCATTGGCCATTAAGAAGATAACAAGTTTTGACAATCCCTGCTGGAATGTCTGTATGTGTTTTTGACGAAGGGTCAGTTTATTTAGTTGGCTTGTGTGGATCAGAGATGCACCAAGGTGAACTTTGTCCAATGAGAGATGGGTGGGGTGGGGGGGGGGTACGAGCCTCACCCTGTCCCCTATTGAGTAGGGGGGGTATTTTTCTTCTCCCTACCCCCAACTAAAACAATCAGTCTCTTTGTCCTATTGCCAAATACCATGTTTATGACATATATACACACATGCAAATATTAAGCTGCTTTGCCTTCTCGTAATGTGGCGAAAAAACAAAAAATCCATGGATCTTGAGATGAAGGCTTGCATCTAGATTTTCAACACATTCACAAATAAATAAGGGAGACTGTTCTATAGCATTTAATAGTTATCAAAGATGAATTTGATGAGAATGCGAAAAGGCAGATGATAGCCACCCTGAAAAGGATTTTGTCTGCTGTTTTAGAAAGTGGAAAGAACATTGTGATGAGTGTGTAAAGTCACAATAGGAGTACTTTGAACAGGATTGTCGCCATTGCCCTAGGAGGGCTCTTTTTTTTTTTCCCTCATGAACATTAAATCGATGGATACTTCCCAGACAAACCTGTATGTGAAATGTTGAGAATTTTTTTCATAGATTGTGACTCCCCACCCCTAAAAAATATGCATCTGTTATCGACACATAGTTTGATGAAAGTACACAAACAAAAGTTGTTTTGTACTCTCTACAGTAGTAACAGTCTGCAAGATTAGCTTGCTAACCATTGCTCCATGGTGAGGTTCTTGGATTTTTTCAGTCACAAGGCCAAGTGGAGGGAGGAAAATCCTTTTCAAGGATCATCCTTCTTAGAAATGTGATCCCAGATCCTCTTTTTTGAAAAAAATCACTGTAGCCCCACCTGACCAACCAGCCAAGTGTGTTACAGATTCTTCTCTCTCAGCTTGTCTGTATGTCTCCTGGTCACATTCTTTGGACTACAACCATGAAAATTTGCATGAATACACCACTAGGTACCATCTTAAAAATAATTTTTTATCCTAAAAAGTGCTCTATGGTCATTTTGGACCAACAATGTTCAAATTTTTTATGTAATTACTTCTGGTACACATGCGGGCTACAGTGATTCATTTATGCAAAGCACAAATATTCCTATCATTTCTCAAAATAGATGGTTACTTTTGGGATACTGTGTATGTTGAGTGGAAGAGGTGACATTATCTTCTCTTACTTGAAGGGCCTTGGGGGTTTTTCTTTTCCCAGGCTGGATCTTTCCCAGCACCCCCCACCCTGGTTCTGTAACCCATGACCAAAAATAAACCTTGTTGTATTTGTTTGTCTTTATTTTTTTTGTTATCACTGCCACTGTTTAAATTGCTTGCAAATGTTAGAAGAGCAGCATTTGTCTGTCAACAATGTACCCCTACATCGCCCCTCCCCGGCTCACCATTTGATTTCAATACCTGGGACCCTTTTCATTCTTTTATTCTCTTTCCTTCTTTTTTCTCTCCTCTCAATGTAAAGAAGAGTTTGCATACACATTGTCAGTAAAGGAAGAAGAAGAAGAAAAAGAGAATCCTTTGCAATTGTTATTCAAATATTTGATGTCGGCCCAAACCCCGGAGGATTGTTTAAAAAAATACATCAATTTTTCCCCTCTCTTTTAAAAGAAAAATAAATAATTGTTAGAACTTATGACATTTTCCACGGAAAAAAAGGAAAGATAGAGACATTTATTATTAAATTCATTGGATCACTTCAACATCCTCCCACCCGGGGGGGGGGGGGGGGCATTTAAACATACCCCCCCTCTGAATTTTGTCACTTGAATATTATCATCAGTCTTCTAACGTCCTTGTTGGACATAGACCTTCCCCAGGATTTGCCATACTTCCCTATTATGGAGTCATTGAATATCCGTTCCCCTGAAGCTGTCCCAGGGAGAAAGGATGTTTAACTTTAAACCACTGTAATTTAGGGAAAGTTAAGGAAACTAGGAATTTATTTTATTAATGAAGTTGAATGAATTTGTTCACTCATGTGTATGCATAATCACCTAATCTGTCATGCAACATGAACTCTTATAGTTACTCCCTAAGTTATATTTACAGCCAGGAATCTCCTTAATTCTGGACTTTAGTTTGTTCCACTATGATATGATAGTCTGTGTGTCTACTCCAGCTGATGAGTTCACAAAATTCACACAATGATTAAGTTTTGTGTTGAAATCTGATGCCTTGAATCACTCGAAGGTCTTTCTCACCAAAATGGAACATTTGAAAATCTTTCCCTCTATACCAGTCCAAGGGAGAATCTTCAAATGATCCAATTTACCAGCTTTTATTTGTACAATTTAACCCCTTCTTCTCATCTTTGATGTTGACACAATGTTTCAGATGATTTAATCTATGGCTTTCTTTAGGTGTAATATACAGCGTCTCCTTCTCTGGTGGTGCAAAGCAAAAAAAATTGTATCAAACAGAAAATTCAAACATAGTGTCAAAAACAAAGATGCAAAGAGATTCAGTCGTCTGAACTGAAGTTGGAATGTTAATGAAGTTATGAACAATGATCCAATTTATTTTTACTTTTCTGGGAAATTTGCCTAATGAATATTATAAGTATGGGTGCCATTATGTCTCAAATACACATTTTTCAGCAGAAGATGAACTCAAAGAATTCAATTAATAACAGTCAGTGTCTTTATCTGAAGAAAAATGTTTTGTACTGTCCCCATGACCAGAATTCTTGGATATATAGACATGTTTTCCCTCAACTTTACAAAGATGTCTTTTGTTTTCAACCCAAAGATTAAACTTCATGTTTTAACTGGTGGAAAATAACCTTATATCTTTAGAGGGTGAATAGGGAGAGGTTCTCTCCCATGTAGACTATCAGTCATTTTCATCAAGAATTATGTGTAACCGAATCCTTATTGAGTTCTTCTTCACAGCCTCTTAATAAATTGCCTATTTTCCTTGTGTTGAAAGACAAGCCTTATTAAAACTCTGAATTCCCTGTATCTAAAGTTCACTTGGAATTTCAATGACATTTTGCAGAATGATCAGATAACAAATAGATGAAAAAAAAGCATACTATGCTTTCAAATATCTAATGTAATTTGATCAGTTGAGCTTTCATCATCCTGTGTCCAAACCAACAGTGGCCTAGGTGTGAGGTCAGCTCTATCCATTGTTAAAGGTTCCCACTATCAGGATTTAAATACTGACTGGGGAGAAGTGTGTCTAGTCTTATCAAGTTATCATTCCTCCTTTCACTGGAAATAAATGCCACACTCCATCAATAATAAAAAAAGATCCACTAGGGACCCTTTTTATCTCTCTTGGTGATGATAGTGGATAAAGTCAGTGTGGCTCCCCCTATAAAACTTGACCTTGTCTCACCTTTCCGCCTTCTTTGGGAGGCGAATAAATACCTACTCTTATGTTTGTATAACATCTCATATGCCAGCAAATATGATAAATGCCACTGTGTATTCCGAAAAACTAAGAACAATGAAAATTTCAAACTGAAATTTCACACGTAGAAACTGAAGATGCGCTAAAACTACCCCCAGAAGTAAGAGTTCTTGCGCTCCAGTTGTGTGACCACACGGACGATTTGAGAAAGCTTGGTTCCTACCGGAGGGAAACCGAGCTGTTTACTCAACAGACTCCAGTGCTATCTGATTGGACTTGAACACTTCACGTCCAATCACCTCATGGGGAAAATCAATTCCAGCAGGAATCAAGTTTTTTTTTTTCTCTTTCAAATCTTCCGTGTGGTTACTCAACTGAAAAACCCAAGTTTTGTGGAAAAGTTTCTGAGCATTTGTAGTTTCCCTAGTTGAAATCTAAACGCAATAAAGTTATTCAAAGTGATCACTGATCGTATTTTTTTAGAACACACCATCAATTTACTATGATTAATTTAAATTAAAAAAAAAAGGAAGTCAATGTAAATTCTTCACATTAAGATATCCAACTTGTTTGGTTACCTCCTTTCGGAGGTAGAAATAGGATCAAATCCAGCTTCATATTAATCCACTTCGTAAAAGAAATTGAAAAAAAATTAGTGTCATCTTTTCCTTTTTATCTTGAAAAAAAGAAGAAAAAACAAAAAACGCGCCAAGCTACTTTTTTCTAACTGATATCTTGTCCCCACCCCCTACGACGAGAGAGAGAGAGAGAAAGAGAGAGGGAGTATTTTGATAGATGGAGTGTGACCAACCCCACTAAAGCAGGTGTCTCTTACCTTCCACAACAGAAGCCAGTCATAATAGACTATCTTGTATTTACCGACTCTTTGTTCTAGCTAACTCCTTATACACAGATTATCTGTTATTAGACAAAACAATAATGCGGACAAGCACCTGCTGGGTTTAAATTGGCATCCCCCCAAACACACACCAGTAGCCATCCAACTATTATTTTCTTTGTGGAACGAAAGAAGCACAAGCCGTGGTCTCTTTGTTTTTATTACTTGTAAATATCAGTTTATACGATAATAATAATAATAGTCTCGTCATTGTTTAATATGTGATGTTTATTCACCCCAGTAGGCACACGCGTTTAAAACGAAGGAAGTTTTTTTTTCTTTTAATAATGTGCAAAATAAATAAATAAATATGAACGTGCTTAGGGAAATTTAAAAAAAATAATTATCTAAAATAATATCAGCACCAGATTTGGGCATTTAAAAAAGGAATCATGTTTTTAGATGATGCCCAGTGGTGTCTGGTCGTGCGAATTTTCAAGAAATAGTGACCAGGAGCATCCTGAGACACAGCAAAAAGAGAAGAATCTTGCATGGTTGGTGGTCGATTGAGACATTTCTGGGGCTACGGTGAATTGATAATTAGGATTTTGTAACGTTTATTCAAGATAAATAATTAAAATAATTCTTGTTTACCCGTTTCGTCAAAAGTGACAGCTGAAAATATATCGCACTATATGGATAATATCGCAGTGAGCTTGAAGAATAGCGCTCTGTCGAACACAAACGTTTTTATTTTTAATTTTGATTTTATTACTTTTTATTATTGTTTGAATCCAGCATTTTCTCTTCGTCATCAGAACATGAAATTCCATTTAACCGCGTCAGTACAAAAACCAACAATTGCTAATTGTCGTGAGTGTGTGTGTGTTTGTTTTTATCGTACGTGACAGATGATCGAAGTAATTTGATGACAGAAATTGAAATACTATCTAAAAACAGTGTAAAAGAAGCTGCGTTAAGTACGCTTAAGTGTTTTTCCTACGAACAACTTTATGCAATTTTCTTGCAATCAAAACCTCAAATTCCAATAGAAGATTTTCAATGATTGCAATACGTTTTAAAAAGACCTCTGAGAACAGGCATGTAGAGCATCTTCACCTTTGTTATTTTGATCACTACGTTTCAGTCACTGGGCTCTTCGGCTTTGCTCGAGTATATGCGACGCTCACACGAGGCCGAGGAAGACCGGAGATTATTACAACTGGCCGAAACGTATTGATCGAAAGAACAGGGATTAGTCCGAATAATTCATTAACTGATGACAAATTGACACCACCATACAGGAGAACTTCAGACAACACTAAGAAGGCCGTGGAGAGTTCCCCGATCAAAACACCTGCAACTGGTCCGGATAATACATTGAAGAGTGACACTACTTCAAACAGTCCCGTTTGACAAAAACCAAGCGAACACTAACGTCTACGGGTGAACAAAAGAAAGCAAATCATGATAGTAACTTTTAAAATAGTTGCTTCTTGCAGTCTTCCATAGTTCTTAGTCAACTTCGTAAAACTTGGAACTAGCACTGTTTTCTCGAATAAATGAATGAATATCCTATAAGGACTTCATCTCTGGTTTTATCCCAGAATTCAATTAGGATTTTAAATAGCATTTTACCAGGAAGAAGTTTTGGTATGAAGAGGCGTAAACTATTTCGATTGCCTATTTCAAACTAATTTTTGAGACCTTATAACAACTAACTACAAAGAATAAGTCAACTACGGGACGAATGAAAGTAGAAAACTTGACCGACTATACCTTATCAAATTCAACTTCAAAGGATGTGTTTAGGGTTAAGTCAATTATGGAACTAAGGAAAGTAAGAAATTCGTAATTATTGCGTTGGTAATTTCGCCAATGAAATTATAAGTGTCTTGGACAGAACTTTATGTCAAAAATAGTCTACTCTGCTTCAGGGTAACCTTAGTCTATCCATTTTGTTAAAAATTCCAATTACAACGAGGGAGAGATTGATCATGAAAAAGTTGAAAAATTATGTGTCGAGTTTTATTTTTACTCAAAAACTAGGGTGTCCCTG